>OZ007535.1:1596297-2121412 GCA_963931895.1 Eupithecia pulchellata | reverse complement strand
AAACTTTTTCAAAAATGTGAACTAAAATTTCTACCTTTTTTTGGTGAACACCAGGGATATTCTTATTCATAATGCTCTGCTTAAAACAGCTGCCAAGCAGTATTATTTATTATGTGACTTAGTGAATAAAGACAGAAAGGGCAATAATTAGGTTTAAAGTTTGGTCTACTTTTCTGAATTATTTGTGAAATGACACTCCTTATCTGACACTAACAGAGTCGTAAAGAAAATAATAATATAATAATAATTCATTTATTTCAGGCAAAATTAGTCTAGTACAGGATGGAAAATACTTAAAAACTAAGGCCCATATAAAATATATACCTTAATCTAACATAATTATATAAAATAACCTAATACACGTAATGTTGTCGACGTGTGTGACGCGGTGTGTGCTGCGACCGGCAATCGTCCGCGAAAACGCCGGAACAGCACATTCTTCGGCCAGAATTCTTCATTGGTGAAGGTCGAAATATTCGCAGTTGGAACACGGACCGACCACAAATGATTGCAAATGAGAAAAGTAAGCGGTACCTATCTTGAAGGCGGGTAATCTTTTCTCGACTAAATGGCTGAGCGAACCCCATACAAAAACTTAGATTATCGTAGCCAACTACGTTTTGTAAACCAATGCTACGTAAGCGCGAGCTATTCGAGAAGGTTTAAATATTCACTGGATAAAATCCATTATTGGAAAGGTTGTCAGGGGTCTATGTTTAACCACAGTAGGGGTCAGTGAGTTCCCTTTCAAAATGCTCGCCTACGTCTGGTAAGCGAACAGGTTACAATTATTTTATAAACTTTTGTGGGAAAATAGAGGGGTGTAAATGCGATGAATGACCTATATTAAATTGGCAAGAAAGACTTGAGTTTATAAGGATTTAGATAGTAATACGTTATAATTAAATTTTTGCACTATTTCTAATAACTTTTATTAAAATTATTGCAAAATTTTTGCTTATACTATTGACCAATGGTAACACCATAGCGATGAAAACTACGGCATAATTAACGATGTTTAATATGGCCCCAACAAGAGCAAAGTGCCACCAATGAGATGTAACTACTTGAGGTATTTCTTCCTCGGCCTTCGGAGGTGACAAATCGAAATTTGTCACTTCGTCAAATCGAAATTTTCGACTAATTGTCGAGGAGATATCATCGACAGATTCTTGATATTCGTTCACGAACTCCTTTATTTGTTTAGTAGTAGTTATTAAATTGTATATAGTACCCTCATTTTGATAAATATTAATTTCGTTCGGACCGTCTTTCACCAGTTATCGATCACTAAGTAGCAGTCGTCATCAAGCACTGGCATCAATCGATAAATCGAGTTAACAAGAGTTTTGGTTTTCCCTAAATACCAGGTTCTGTTAGGTATATAAAGAAAAAGTTGCCTTGTGTTTACCCAAATGGATGACCCATTTCAGTTTTTCTTCTTTAACCGATATCCTATGGCCTACCATGATTCTGCCACTGCCCTACTTTCAATAAATGTGAGTCGCAGCGACAGTTTTGTAGCTACTGCCGCTACTGTTCGCGGAGGCAGTATCTGTCGACAACGTCAATCGTTCGTCCACCATTGATGTCGCTGAAAGTGTGATTCGTATGATTTGGTGGAAGTGCGTCATTTGCATGACCAAGAACCAATCAGCAAAGAATCGAGATCCACTGTTGGCGGTCATTAGGAGAGGCCTATGTCCAGCAGTGGACTATTATAGGCTGATGATGATAATGATTCAAATTTTGTATGAAAATAATTCGGGTAGTGAAGCAGTCAAGCCAAGAAATATGTAATTGTACGTTCACATGCGCGCCGTGCAGCCCGGCGGGCTGCCTGGCGGGCTGCCTGGCGGGCTGCCTGGCGGGCTGCGCGGCATGCAGCCCGTCCCGGGCCGGCGACAATTCAAGCTGTTCACACGCACGCCGTCGTGTCAGTCAGTGCATTTGGTTCGCGGCATTCACGTTCACGGGCGCGTTTACGGGCTCGGGCGTACTGTTCACACGCTCGTGAACGTGAACGTGCACGTTGAATGTCGAGTTGAACGCGCGCATGTGAACATAGTATTACATTTGGCAGTTGTCAGCCCTAGCTATGAAATTCTAGCTAACAAAAAAAAAGCTATGACTACTTACCGTACCAATATCATAACCCTGTGTCGGTGGTAGACGGGTAAAAATTAAATATAAACTTTAGTTTATAACGAAACTTTAATAACATATAATACCTTCCTAATCCATAAGCTGAGTCTTAGATGGGTTACCTCTGCTTATGAATTTGGAAACTTTGCCTGTTTATAACGCCGAACTCTCGGATTTGCCAGGTGCTAGGCAGGTAGCTAAATCCAGGGATAAGTACCAAACAAACACTCCTGTTGAAGTACCAAGCACCTTTATGTATTATGTTTACACTTGGTTTACACGTAATTCCGCCCTAAATAAATATACTGAAGGACCCCATGTAGAAACAGGGACTAATCATGGGTTTAAAGACCCTGAGTATGTTTATTAGATGGTAGAAAAAAACGAGTGCCGTTTACGGCACTACAAAATAAAAAATAAGTTTTTTTGTAGACATCCGCAAACGATGTCCGGCTGTGGATTAAACATGATATAGTTCCTTTGAACGGCGGACATAGTTCCGGGAAACATGTCCGGACATGTTAGCAATGGAGCATGTTCGAGGTACACGTAGTTCCTCCCTAATTTTAACAACTGAACTATGTCCGCGGAACTAAATAGCTGTTTATTAGCGTCCTTGTCATGTCCGGTGCGGTCGGACATGTTTACATGGGAACTATGTATCATAATATATATATATAATATAATATGTATAAATAAATATATATATATATATATTTTATGCATTGTAGAACGCAGAAAATATTAAAAACCGCAAAAATATTTTAATCTCGCGCCCACTCATGACGATCACGACAACCCTAAAGTGTTTTTATAATGACTATAATGGATATTGGTTTTCGGTTCTTTATTATATTTATTTTCTCATAAAACAAAATTATTCACTTATAAACAAACTTTAAACTTTTCAACATTACGTAGGTATAGTTTACGTTCTTTTTTTTATTTACTTAACTAATACGTCAGTGTCAGTGTGTGTCATTGGCTGTCAATGTTAGTTCAGTTATAAAGGAACGAACATGGATGGAACTAGGTAGGTAGGTATCTACATGCGCAAACCTGTCCGGCTGTAGATTGAACATGGTACATACTACACAATATAGGTAGTTCCTTTGAACGGTGGACATAAAGGAACGATGGAACTACTTCAGCCGACACATCGGAGCGGAACGATCTAGTTCCGGGTGAGGACATAGTTCCAGGAACGACACATGTCTATTTTTTTGTTTTAATTAATATTACATTGCTAGTTCTACTATCAACAGATCTCTCATAATATTCAATATTCTCATTTGATTCAGATAACGAGAAAGCTCGACTCCGAAACCAACTTCAGATGGTATGAGAGGATTCCATCTCGCTGTAACCGTTAATTCCCTACTCCTTTTACCTTTTTCTAAAGTAAGATCTCAAGAAATGTTGTTGTCTGCTAGACAGTGTATGATTATTATTTTGATTTCTTTACCCCTCTGAATGATCAGCGTCATCATTTTCTTTGTTACGTGATCAAACCGTCTTCTGCTGAACCCTAAAAAGGTCAATTTTGTGATTATTCTCACAGTTTGTTTGAATTTACATGTTAAACACTGAAAACAAAGTTTAAAGCTCAAGGCAAACTAAAACAACTAACAAGAACTATCGGTAAACTAAAGGCAAGACGCCTTTGATGTTTGATGGGTTTTGCAAACTGCAAACTTGACCGTGCTAGCAAAAACCAAACATGTGACTTTGATTTATAGTCGGCATTAGAGGTAAAGCTCTGCGCACATTAATCCATAGCGCTCTATCTATAAACACAAAAATGTGCATTCCAAATACATAATACACTATCTTTAGATACATTGAACAGTTCCATAAGGTCTTTCTACAAGCTTCAAACGATACGTCCTAGGATGCCCGCTGTTGCCGTCGATAGTAATGCCTCCAAATCTTCAAAGTTATGCGCATTTTTACTTGTTTTGTGCTGTGGCGGAGCTATACGGCGCTGATCTGCGACTACCCTAAGAGGTCAAACAACCAAAGGTTATTGACCTTACACAACATGAAATACAACAACAAGAGGCCAGATAAATAATGGATGGATCGTGTGAAGGATGAAAAGTTTGAAGGATATCAGGTCGGTAGACTACAGGACGTATAGCGGTGGGCGGCACCGAACGGAAGAGGTTGGCCAAACCGAAAGGACGCTTATTCTCAGAACAGAAATCCCAGGCTAAAAAAGTGATACTTAATGATATCATTATGATCTTGAACATAACTAGCGTCTTGGCTATTTAGCTACTTATTTACTATAAACTACTTGTTTAGATATGCTACTTATTCAGGTACGTAGGAAGCTTTCGGATCGAACAATCCATTCGCTAACATCTCCTACAAAATATGGAAGCTAATCATAAGGCAAAAATTAAAATGTTCATTTAAGTTGTACGTTGTTCATATCCCCTGAAAGAGATATACTTGATACATAAAAAAATACCACTTGATAAAGTAGATCCAGATGCGGAGTCCAAAAACCTAAACCAAAAATTGTAAATAAAATTCCCTCAAACAATAAAACAAGAAAATCCAATACATCAGGTTCCGGAGCAGCCATTTGGCGTGCCTCCAGCCATAAAGCACCTGTTAGCAGCCTCCGTTTACGCAACTCTACATTTTATGAAACTTAATTCGTTGAACATAAATCTCGTACAGTCACGCAGCGTTTTTATATCCAGTTTTCGTGCCATGGTTGAAACAGCTTGTTTCGATACTTGATAAACATTGAACAGAAAGGAGATATTACATAGACATATCATTTATTTGCCACTACATACACAAAACATTATTTTTAATTTACAAAATAAGGAACACAGATACAATACATGAAAAAAAAAGTAATTAAGTAGTAGGTAGGTGACTAATGGGTACTGCAGCAGCAAATGGGTCCAGGCTTAGCATAATGCCAACTATTAAGAACAGAAGGCGCTATTATTCTGCCTAGACTAGATTATTTTATTATTATTATTACATGGTTTATTGGTTCATTAATAAATTATTTCAATTTATATAGATTATTTTACTATTTTCAATATTTTTCTTTACCTACCTACATCAAATCTATGTTATCAAAAAAACTTAACTAGTATTATGCTGATGTAGGGCCGTATTGTAAAAACTATTGAGTCGTTTTTTCTACCTGTTGGTAGGTATTGTTTTCTAACTAAATTTCAGTGTAATTTCTAATCTATACTAATTTTGTAACGAACTACCTTCATTTGAAACACAGATTTCAGGTGTACCTAATTGTGTACTCATTGATTTACGTTAATTCAGATTTCGGAACTACAGTTTATTTCATTGTCATTATAACAAAGCCAAGGCCAAGCCAAGCCATCTTCCTTTTGTAAAAAATTCGCCATGTCTATGAATTATAGCATATGCCATGACAGACTATGCCCTTATTTTTCTCATTACACTTACTGTGAACTTTATTGCGGTGTATTACGGGTGGTTTTAAACAAAATTGATAAGTTTTTAAATTGGTTTCAGTAGAAATAAATGGTTCTGCAATCCCCATCGTGGATTATTATCACAAACGAACGGTAATAAATCAGTATGGATGTCAGACATCTGGTTTTAGTTTCATTTTTATTTATTTTTGTGTTCACTTATGACTGTTCGGACTCGTCTGAAGAATCAATTGAGTTGGTAAGAAAATTATTCTCAACCCGACGATGGTGAGACGGGGTCAGTGTGACCCTGCCCGTTCTAAAAACTACTTTTTGTGAAAACTGAATGCCATTTCTCCGTAGTACGTGTGGGCTTTTTCGAATATCCTTTGCATAATCCAACCTTCATATAAATTATATAGGTTTATATTTTCTCGTGGGTCCTCGCAGCCTCGCGCCTCGGACCCTTTTCAAAGTAAAGCTGGCGTGCGCTGTATCTAAGTGCGTGTACTTATTGGACTATTGTACGTTCTTTTGTGAGATACATATACTTTTTTCTCCACAAGAAGCTCTTTTTTCGTTTCTCTGCAAGAAACTGTATATTTCTCTTGGGAACTGTTCATACTGACCTAATGTAATAGATGACCGTCACAAAATTTCCCAATACTTTTAACAATTAAGTAATTATTTAGGAAATTCTTCCTTGTTCATTATATAAATACCTAAAGAGAAACATTACAAAAGAAGAAGGAATCCCGCGAATACAAATGGCCAAAGTTTATATTTGTTAGGTACAAAGGAGCTTATTAAATGTAACCTGCAAAGAAATCGGTTAGTAAATTTTCACTAAAACCACCGTGCATAACAAAATATTTAAATTATTGTTTCCACCATTGTTCCAAATTTATCGAAATGCCCGCTTATGTTCAATCACGCATGACCCACAAAGACCAGTCAAAGTTGAGCCTTGTCCTCCCTGCGAGCGAAAGGAAATGTCAATAGACTGCAAAACTCAATAAATGCGCAGAGGTCTGGTAAACATGGACAGGTGTTGCGACATTTAGGACTAATTATATGTCACAAAGATATTTCAAACAAATGTAAAAAATTCGGTCCCTTTTTGCTTTATGTAGAGAAAAAACCGTGCGTGGGAAAGGTTAGCAAAAAAGGAATATTTCATTTATGATTCAGAGAGGTCATTTTCGTTCATCCTAAGAGCTAACTAACTACCTATAGCTTGAATTTATTTTAGATGCGAGCCAGGAAAACCCGACAGAGTTACTCACTTTGTTACCTCACTTTGTTACTTAATGTCGTTAAGGCTAGAAGGTTTAAGTTGTTACCATACTATTTAAAAGTGTTGCAAGAAATAAACCTTGTTAATATAGGTATATTCGCTGCCATCATTTTTAAACAGCATTGCTGGGCATTACTGTAACTTTGGTGAATACTTAATATCTAAATAAACCTAGAAAACACTTGGTTAGTCTGTTTTGGGTCCTTGAACAAATTAGCAATAGACACCTTACACAATAATAAAACTACTAGTGCCATCACACGTAATGCAACACAATGCAGCTGATTTAACTCGGTCACTGCGAGGTCGACGCGAGCGCACATTATTCAACTGTTTTACTGAGACCATGCGCGGGTTAGGTAGGACATTTTCATAAAACTCTTCGAATTTCAAAATCCTACAATTAACCTTTTTTGGATTTTTAAATAAGTTCAAACAGTTCTTTTTTAAAAAGGATGAAATATAATAGCGTTCTAGATTTGAATTGGTTTTAGTTTTAAAAGTTGAAATGAGAACAGTTGTGGTGATGTGTTTGTTATCGGCTGTGTTTGCACAGGACTGCAAAACTGGCGGGAAACGGGTATGGAACGTTAAATATTACACGTGTTTCTAAATAAGTAGAAGTTCTCTGTTTTTCACATTATTAATGCAGAATCTGGCTTGTCGTATTTTAATGACACGACAACTAGCTCTGTCTTTTGTTTAGTATGATAGCCAGTTTCAGCAAGATGCATATTATTATGTAGACGAACCATAATCTGACACTGGCTGTTTCTAAGTAGGTACCTGTATCTGTATATGCCAAACGTATTGCAGAATAAATATCATCGATTTTTAGATTTTGTTACGTATCTATACATAGAAAAAATCCAGAACACAGATCTGTAAAATCTACAGATTGTACAAAAATTTGTTCCGAGGCGGGGTCCGAACTAACAAGAAAAGATGGTATAACTTCAAAATAATAGCGTGCCATCCAATATTTTTACACCAGACACGCACCTACAGGTTGCGTTACATTATTGAAGTTTCACACGTGTCCCTTTGTTTTTTAATATATTCTGTAGCTTATGTGCATCAGGGATAATGTTGGATTGTAATGGTGAAATAATTTTTCAAATCAACCTTTTGTTGCTGAGCCTGTCAGGTATTCCTGAATGGAATATCTGAAGAATATAAAATACACATTTCAATTACATAAGAAATGTAATTGAAATGTGCATTTTATTTTGAATTTTAATTATTGTTTGGTTTTTTCATTCCGAATATTCTACTTTAAAACATTTTTAATTATTCATATTCAAGGTGGTAAAATAATCGGGATTTTTTTTCCCGTTTGTTGCTAGTAGGAACGCAGAGGGTAGGTACAATTGGGAACAGGCGCTATGTTCCTGTATATAAAAAAAATTGCGTTCCGTAGGAAAACTTCAATAATTTAATCCAATGTGTTAGAATTTATAATATTAGTTTAATACCTGTACGAAGCCGGAGCGGCTAGTGAATAAAGGCCTTGTATAAAAATAAAATTATTTTTTTTCTTTCCTTCTGGATGGATAAATGAAGTATGTATTGTTCCAGTGCTCCGACCACGACCAGTGCTGCGGTGGGTGCTGTTGGGGTGGCGAGTGCATCGACAGTGAGTTCATAGACATAGGCATATTGACGACCTCTGTGGCGCGGTGGGCGAAGGTCCGCCTGCGACGCAGGAGGTTGCGGTTTCGATTCCCGTCTTGGGTCAAATACATATTTGTACGATCAGGGTTTTCTGGTCGTTTTATATAAAAAAATATATATCTATGTACTCGTATAATATTATCATCATACGATCAGGGTTTTCTGGTCGTTTTATATAAAAAAACATATATCTATGTACTCGTATAATATAATGTATGTTAGTTATCTAGTACCCATAACACAAGCTCTGCTTAGCTTGGGGCTAGATAATGCCGTGTGAATTGTCCAGCATTATTTATTTATATATTTTTTTATAGAAATTTACATTTATAATACTGCTTTCAAATTTCAGAAGTTTTATGAATGGAATCGTTGGCTTGTATTATTTATAAACACATCGAACACAGACGATAAGATTGAAGATTAAAAAATTGAAGTGAACAAAGAATCAAAGTGATCTCAAACACTTTGATATTGATTTAAAAAGTGCTAATTTAATGTTAATAATCACATCAGCATTGCCATGCCATACATCGCAAAAGCCAGCAGCGTCTTAGCGACGCTTCCCACTGGTATTGACATCAATTGAGCTACTTGTAGATTGTTTACAACAGTCCGCAAACTTTAACATTAATGAACAGACACAACCATGAAACTCAAAATAATGAAACGCGTACTTAATAATTAAGTATGGGTCGCGCTTATTACTTTCAGGGTCTACGCGAGGCGCTTATTGCCTTGTCGCCGGGTCGCACACCTGGGATTTGAATGCGTATTTTTTATTACCCTTAAAAAAGGGAAGTAGGTCTAAAGTTGCCTGAGGAGCGGCTTGAATGTGATACTTTTCAACCCTAGGGAGAATCTTTTTCAACTGACAGCTATCACATTTCCATTGAACCATGATAATGGTTGAATGTTCGATCTTCATTTATTTTCTTCGAGTTTTGTCTGTACACAATATTTACAATGAGTTCATCTGATTCATAAATGGATTTAACGCCTGGTTTCATAAAAGAAGAGGCTAAAGCTTTAACATCCTTGTATTCGCAATGAAAAGCACAGTGTTAACCTCGGGTGAAAGTTTATTTATTTATTTAGTCCCTATAACTATTGGCGTCCCGTCCCCACTACATAAGTAACTTCAGGGGACTGCGGTTAACAGAAAGCTGCGGGTTCGATTCCCGCCTCGGGACAAATATTTGAACGGTCTGCAGATATTTGTTCTGGTCGTTTTCTAAGTATACTAAAGAATATCTATTTATGTAATACCTTAATATTGTATTAAATAATATATTATATCAGTCACCTAGTGCCCATAACACAAGCTCTGCTTAGCTTGCGGCTAGGTGATGCTGTGTGGATTATCTGGGATTATTTATTTTTTATTATTATAACTTCGAACCCTAGGGTAACAATGTACTTTTTCAGCTTACAGATCCTGTCACTCTACCCTGGACGTGTGTGAGAGTCACTCATGCGTCGGCGCAGAGAACTGCGTGCCTTTCATTCCGGCGCAGTGTCCGGGATGCGAACCTATACCTCTCTGCAGGCTACTGGAATAACTGGAAAACCAATGAAGAAGTTTAGTAAACCAATGAAGTATTGTAGTTACGGGGAAAAAATCGTAGAATTTGTGGATCATGTATCATATAAATAAAACATTTATTTATTCTTTGAAGACATGTTAGGTAGGTTGGTACAGTGCTTCTAGCTCAGACAAAATAAAAAGTTTTGTCTAAGGCTTCTAGTATAAGGTAAACGTCAGTATAAGGTAAACATAAGTAAGTATGATCCGTGCGAGTGTGGATTTCCTCATGATGTCAATGTAGGTACCTAATGTAAACGCTATAGATACAAAATGTTCATATAATAAAGATAAATCTAAACTTATTTAATAAAGAGGAAATATTTGATTGTTTGTTTGGATTGAATAGGCTCTGAAAGTACTGAATCCATTTTAAAAATGCTTTCACCATTAGAATCCTACATTATACCTGATGAACGTAGGATATATCTCGGAAAAGCATTAATAGAGTGGTTGAACGACCTTAACTATGATGAAGTGGAACAGATGATAAGTAGGTAGATATTAAAATATTAAAATACTATACACCAAACACGTAATTATATAATGTAAATTCTAAATCACACACATATTTCCAATCTCACTTTCACTTGCATGTTTCAAAAACACCAAGCATATATATAATATCATATTGCATTGTTTTATCTAGTTACCATTAAGTTTAGCTATAAGTAATACTGTTTTGATGTAAATGTAATTATCAGTTTAAATTCCTAGGAGAAGCCACTGGCTTCTGAAACAGAATTCTTAACTAATTCAGGAGCCTATGGGCCTATGTTATTATGTGTCACACTAGTTATGTCAATAAATAAAATTTTTACTCTTTACTCTATATCTAATCCCTGTTGAACGTAGACTATAGTCTTTATATATATATATATATATATAATTTTGAATATAATGCTATAGCATTATATTCAAAATTGAGGGTCTAAGAAAATTTTAATAATACAAGCCAACGTGTGTGTGTGTGTACACACGAATATATAAATTGCGACCCATTATTCCATGCTACATTCAATGCAAGCCTCTATGAAGATTACTAAATGAAAACACCTGAAATAGAATATTGTTGGTGATGAAATAAGCGACTCCTTTGTTAGGAAGACCTTGGAAAGCAATTTACCTGCATGTTCAATCAGTTTCTATGACATGAATAGCCTCTAGCTCTTGTATAATAACATGTCACATGCATAGATTGCATAGCGAACAAGGGCTTACATGATTATTGTTAAGCTAATATTCTTTTATAATTATTTGAATGGAGATTCATAAATTGTTTAATTTATTACTAATTGTCTAGCAGGTTATTATTTTTTATTGCATGTTTAGTGTTTACATTTGTTTTATAGAAATTTGGATGCCAACTTTAAATGGTAGAACATAATGGGCATTTAAGACTTTATAGTATGCACATACAATGTGTGATTCTGGCAAATACATTTTAGACTATTTTTTGATTCAGACACAATGGTAGAATCAAAAACAAAGAGGCGTTCAATACATTGTATCTCTGTATACATAGATACAACATGCGCAATACAATAATAAACATTCTAAATATTTATAACGTAGGTATTCATAATGTCTATTATTGTAGGTAGCTACAGTCAGTAACAAAGTTACTGTAAATCTCAACAATTTAAGATCGAATAAAGTACATAGCTAATCAATAAAGCGTTCCTTAAATTATTAAAAATATGTACCTAGTTGTTTATAAACAACTATACTATTTTGAAGGTTCCTATAGATTTCTTCAGATTTCCGATTTCAATAACTTATTTATTTCTTACTAGGTACTTTATTTATTTAGGCTTATAAAATATCCTACACAAACAAGGGTACATAATGTAGTGGCTGACAGTACTTAGAACAGCAATCACATTTCTCGTTATGACAAAGGCAACCTGCCTTAGTAGGTACATTATTAGCCGAGAGATATAAAGACACGTTCTTATTAGAAAAGTACAAAAGAGAGACTCGCTTTGAGCAAGAAAGGCATAATGAAAAGACCAAGAAACTTCTGCATGCAAAGTTTAAAACAGCTAAGTTGGATATTAGATTCTTTTGAAATTAGACGAATTTTGCTATTATAGTGTTTTACGACCTCTGTGGCACGGTGGGCGAAGGTTCACCTGCGACGCATGAAGTTACGGGTTCGATTCCCGCCTCGGACAACGTACGATCTACAGATTTGTTCTGGTCGTTTTCTATGAACGTGGGGTTGTTACGGATACCTTTTCGATATGCACGTCGTCAAAGGAACCATGTTCGGTTCCTCTGAAATCATCAATCACTTCTACCTTACAAACAGTGAAAATTCCTCCAAGCCGTAGGCAGGGTTCGTTATCATCAGGAGTCATAAGATCAGCGAATGTTTGATTTTGACAGCTATGAATTGAACGTTGGCCTACTTTTGCGCCATCTTAGCACCAAAACCTCGCTATAAGTCGTAAGCAAAGGTATGACTTTCGATTTACGCGCGCAGATTGGATTAGGTACAACGTTATAAGGTTTTCTTGACGCTTACTTTATCTGAATTATATTTCACGCTTCGGAAAAAACGGAACGCTTGGGTTCATTGCAAAGTCTTGAAGTCATTATGTGTTGGTTAGGCACTGATTGATATTTAGCAAAAGTCTTCAAGTCAGTACCTATGTGTTGGTTAGGCACTGATATTTATTATATTTCCTGGATACTTTATTTTTATGCGTACAAACCTAGTACCAAAATTATTTGTAATTAAAGCATATTTTCAACATTGATCACGCTATTTATTATTAACTAGCTTTTGCCCGCGGCTTCGCTCGCGTTAGGGGATGCCAACGTCATAGTAGCTTTATGCATGCAAAGTCTCAGCCCGATCGGTTTAAAATTGACAAAGTTTCATACAAACTTTCATCCCCTATTTTATCCTCTTGGGGGTAGAATTAATCAAAATCCTTTTTTAGCGTATGCCTACGTCATAACATCTACTTGCATGCCAAATTTCAGCCCGATCCGTCCAGTGGTTTGGGCTGTGCGTTGATAGATCACTATGTCAGTCAGGCAGTCACCTTTGAGTTATATATAATTTAGATTTCCGCATGTGATATTTTAGCCGACAGTATTTTGTCAACGTGTTTTTCGTTCGGTCAGTAGACTCCAATTATGATAACCACCAATTAATCCAAACTCCAAATCAAATAATTAGGTGCTGCATATAATTTTTGTGTCGGGTCAGTAAAATTCGCTCAGGTGTCTATTACTGCACTGAATCATGGACATAGAAAGGGCCTTTGCCCAATTTTTTTTTTTATACATATTATATTTAGTTGAATATCATATCTAAATTTAGTTAGAATAAAGAATTGTCCATATTAATATTATAAAAACTTAGGTACTGATCGCATAATGAATGGTTCGTAGACTATTTAGTCTACGAAAAGAAAAAGTAAAAAGCGTCTGAAACCGCGAGCTAGCATCTTAAGTTAGTCAGACTTGACTACCAATCAACAGACCATAAAATAATAAATAATGCCGGACAATCCGCACAGCATCATCTAGCCCCAAGCTAAGCAGAGCTTGTGTTAAGGGTACTAGAATGACTGATATACATAATAATATACGAGTACCTACATAAATAGATATTTTTTATTATACTAAGAAAACGATCAGATCACCCACCCTGAACAAATATCTGCAGATCATACAAATATTTGTCTTGAGGCGGGAATCGAACCCGCTACCGCCAGCATCGCGGGCGGACCTTCGCCCACCGCGCCTAAGAGGTCGACCATAATATGTGATTCCTCCAGGTCGGAAGTTTTTGGTCAGTGGACTTGGTAAGACATTAATATAAATGTTATAAAAAAATCTAAGATTTAATTTATGCTTAATTATTTATTTATTTATTTAAGTTTTACGAGTAAAACCTTTTATTAGTAAAGAAACTTACAATTACAGTTCATAGTTCTTTTATTGATAACTTATTCTAAGAAATATAAAAATTACATGTAATCTTACGACAATTTCAAATTTCGATTGTTTCAAAAATAATGTCGGGGACACTTGGTTCAAAATAATGTCGACTAGTATTGAATATGGGTATTAATATGAAAACACAACTGCAATGGGACATTTCCACTCCAGACCCTGGACAGTTAAAGTGTTAAGCCAGTAAAAGGGTAGTCAATTAACATTCACAACAACCACACAAACTATACGATTTAGATTATATCTCGGCCTCTTGAACGCGAATTAGTAGAACGCTCTTGAAATGGTGCTAAGCAAATAGTTTGTGGTCTCAAGCAAGGGTCAGGAGATTGAAGGGCCAATCAGACGTATCTTGGATGTAGAGCGAGAGCGCGGAGGGAATATCTCGACGTTATACTGTACCTAACAGGCTCCTATAGTATCTATATTTCAAATTGTATATTAATAAATAAATAATTCCGGACAATCCACACAGCATCATCTAGCTAAGCAGAGCTTGTGTTATGGGTATTAATATGACTGTTAGTATAATACAATTATCACATAGATAGATATTTTTTGTTAGAAAACGATTAATTAATTTATACTGCATGTGTGGCCGACGTAACAAATGATTTTATGCTAATCTATTTAATGTCAAACACTCAAAATCTGAAATTATTTCCGTACCATGACACTAGGATCAAGATTGTTTGATGTAATATGGAAATAAGTTTACACGTTACATGAATTTTTTTTTGTACTAATTCACGAGCAAAGTATCCCCAACCCGCATGCCCAGCGTGGGGATTATGGGCAATAACCTCCAAATAATGATGCCATCTATGGCGCTCATTAGGGGAGGCCTATGTCCAGCAGTGGTCTATTATAGGCTGGTGATGATGATGATGATGACGAGCAAAGTATACCTAATATAAAGAAAAATTGTTACCTCCTGAGAGCTCCAAAGACATAATATGAAACGCTTTTTCAGCTTAGAAAATAACAATACGCTTTTAATTATAAGCACTTCGAATATCTCCTCTTCATCTTAGATGGCTTTTATGAATAAATGGTTGATTGAGTTAATTGCAATAGATACCTACTGTTTTTATATGATTCAATAGCAATCTAAGCATTTCAGCAAAGATATCCAAATGATTAACCTTATATCTACTTAGCACTTCTACTTTAAAATGGGTGGTACTTGCTCATGTAGCATTATTACCATCTACCGCTCACTCTATGTTTGGGTAATGGATACCTATCATGGACGAAGGAAATTACTTTAATCTAGTACATCGTTTATCTTCGTTACGGCGAAATAGATACTGAAGCTGAGAAGACGGCGTAAACATGCCCATTGATTACCGGCACGGTTTATGGTCTATGGTAGGAAAAACGGAGATAGTTTTATAATGCATGAGGTATGTAATTTTATTCATATGCCTTAAATTATTTAAAGCTATAAATCATTTATTTCAGGTATCAACACCAGTCAAGTAGGTAAAATATACTATGGCCCATATAAAAATATAGGTACCTTAATCTAACGTATATAAAATAACCCTATTTACTACACAGGTAGTGTCGGTGTCGGATGTCACGCGATATGAGTTAAACCGGTAATCGTTCGCGAAAACGCCGGAAAGCACATTCAGTGGACAGAATTCTTCCTTATTAGGCCGAAACTCGAAATATTCTCAGTTGGAATACGCACCACTAATGATTTAAAATCATTAAATCAATAAATAATTCCATCTAAGGCGCTCATTAGGCCTATGCCCAGGACTATTATGAGGGTGATGATAATGATGATGACGCGACTCCACCAACTATAATGGCGACGCTATCAAATTCCAGCCAAGTAAATGAATTCATATTGCTTAGTATTATGAATAATAAGCCCATATGTACCCAAATCGACAACTGTGCACAGTCAAGTATGATTGTGCATTCTAAGAAAAAAATACACGAGTAATCGTACCACTAAATTTATTATGGTTCTAATAATGAATGTTTGAGATTACAATTGTGTTTGATTTGTAGGCCTCTAACCTACGAATTTGGAAAGGCTACTACGCAATTAGGATAGCAACGCTATAAATTCAGATAACTCGATTATACAGTAAAAACAGGTAGAGCGAGTGGAGCCAACTCTTCAAAAACAAATCCACTTGTTATCTTAGCAATTAGTGACATAGTTATTCAATTTGGCAACCTTAGTTTGAACTTTGGACAGAAAATAAGTCTGCAAGAACTTGCCACTTTTGTTCTTTTTTTCTAGAACTAGCTTCTGTCTGCAGTTTTACTCGCGTTTCAGGGAAAAACACGTTTAAGTCTTTTAGGGTGGACCCTAAGTCTGACAAATAACTTGCAAAAAGGTCTAAAGTTTTAGCCTAGGTAATAAAGTTTATAACAACCGGGAGAATCAGCTAGTCGTTTACTATAGAGGAATTTTTTTTATTGTTTGTTTGTTTGGATTGAATCGGCTCCGAAACTACTGGATTGATCTGAAAAACTCTTTCACCAGAATAAAACTACATTATCCCTGATGAACATAGGCTATAAAATATTTTATAATAGGTATCCGTGGTTGGCCGTGTGGTGCCGGCATAGAATTTCACCACCCCATCTCTTCCCGTGGGTGTCGTAAGAGGCGACTAAGGGAAACACACCGGGGGGCGGGCAGCAGCGCCCTCTGCAGAACAACTCCACCGAACTGCGATCCCCAACCCGCATGCCCAGCGTGGGGATTATGGTCATTAACCCCCAAATGATCATGCCATCTATGGCGCTCATTAGGGGAGGCCTATGTCCAGCAGTGGACTATTATAGGCTGGTGATGTTGATGTTGATAATAGGTTTTTCAAATCAAATCAAATCAATTATTTGCACATGTACACAGGTTTGTAGGTATCCGCATGAAATCTTCAATAATAATAACCCAACGTGTATGTGTGTGTAAAAATATTTTTTTTATTAAAAGCCCGATCGAGGACGGAGTGGAACACTAGTTACAAATAAATACAAAGAAAATTAAACAATAAACGGCGAGAATGTACGATATATTTATGAACATATTTGAAACAAATTTGAGCCTATTATAAATGCTGTTTAAAGACTTTCTACATTATTAATTCAGTTGTTCTTTTCTGATCGACGGCTCAAAAACCTCGTTAATTTTATAGCGTGCACGTAAGCTGTTTGTTTTCTAAATATTTTATTTAATAGAAGTCCATTGAGAAAATTGGTAGTAGCATGGTTTTTCTTTTGCTCGTGTATATTTTTTTTGTTTAAATATTCGGCGCAGATAGTTGAGGCAACTTGGTTAACACAGACAGTTCAACGCACTCCAGTAGGTATTGATTCTTTTCAAATACCTAGAACTTCCCTGGATTATGAATATTTAACAGCTGATTAGGTTAATCTAAATAGACCTTTTTCTTTGTTTATTTTGTAAAGACTTTCAAGAGCCCAATTTTAGAAACCATCTTTAACAAATTGTTTAGGCGAGTGATTGAATTTAATCGAAATTCCATTAAGATAATATTTCTAACTTTTAAGTTACGTTCCATAAAATACCAAGTTTTGAAGTCAGGGGGAACAGTCTTTAACTGAAGTAATAAGTACTACGCTATACAAATACGGAACAGAATTTCTGTCCCGTGACGTTATGCTACGTTCCATAAAGTAACTTTTGAAGTCAAGAGTAACATTCCTTAACTTAAGTATTACAAGAGTTTGGATATTACTTCATTATCATTGGTATCCAGACTAATATTATAAAGAGGAAAGATTTGATTGTTTGTTTGTTTTCATTGAATAGGCTCCGAAACATTAAATAGGGTCCGAAATGAAAACAAAATTCACCATTAGAATCCCAAAGTTTTCGTGATGAACAGGCTATAGAATATTTTCAAAAAAGTTAGGGTTCCGTACGAAAAAAACAATTTTTGTTAAATACGTGCGAAGCCGGGGCTGACAGCTAGCCGTCAATAAATGACACGTTTTAGTATTCTTCCATTCGAAAGAGACTACAGGGGCTCTAGACAAAGTAACATTTGCGAATCGAAAGCGATGGTAGAAACGTACAAAAATGTATGGATTTGACATATTCCTTCGATATCACGCATCGCAACGACAATCATCATAGCTCAAATGATGGCGAAGTTCAATTGGTAGACAAAGTAACCTTCGTGTAGTGATCGCCTTTTCCATTCGTTTGATCGCAAAATACCGCTTAGTCTATAGTTTTCGAACTCAAATGACAAATGTGTCATGAGCTTTTTTTTCCCGTCAATTAATATATTGCGTTGATAATTTTGATTGAAATGGAAGAAAAAAACTACGATTGGCGAATTTCGAATTTATAATGGAATCAAGAGCATGGACCACCAGTGAACAGTTTTCAATTCTCTTGGAGTATATGGAAAGGTAAAATATTATATTACTTACATAGGTTCAATGGCACTTAGGTACCTATAGCAAGCCTATACGTTTTTGTTAAAAACATTTAAATATGTAATAATCATAAAACACTTAAATAGTTTAAATCCGGAAGGAAATACTATGAACTTATAACTAAAATGCTTTGGTTTGTTTTAATAAATAATTATTTTATGATACAGGCACGGTGACCTGGCCAAACCTCAGCCTGGGACACAGGGACGTATGAGGGCTAATCGTTTGTGGCTAGATCTGGCCAATACATTAAACTCGGTTGGCGGTGGGGTCCAAAGAACGACCAACAAGTGGAAAAAGGTACCTAACGACATAAAAACGTAAAAGTACTTATAGCAATTTTATGACTTTTATAATTTCTAAATAGAAAAGTGCCTAAATAAACACATACAATTTATTCAATATAGTTAAAAATAACTGAAACTTTCAATAATTTTAAGGTGTGGGCAGACTGGAAGTCGAAGACAAAAAAGAAATCATTGTCCTTAACGCAACATTCCCGTGGCACTGGTGGTGGTCCACATATGAATGTCACTTTAACCGCTTTAGAGGCCCGGTTAATAGCTATCATTGGTGTACAGGCTGTGGAGGGCCACTCCGGTGTAGAAGAGCAGGGTTTTGATGTTGGTAACATTTCTTAAAATCCTCTTACTTACTCTACTTTGTTATTAAAACTTGTTGGTAGGTACTAAAATGTCGCCGGAGTATACCTAATATCAATAGTATCACAAGTCACCCGTGCGAAGCCGGTACCGGCTGCTAGTATATAATATTTATGTTTTCAGATTCCAGCTTCATCAACATCGCAAAGTTTACCTGAGACCTTACCATATCATTTAGAGATTGGTGAAAATTCCGGTAGGCACTCACCGATTGGTGTATTTATTTAATAATAATTTTTAAGTACCTTAATCTACTATTTAATAAAATTCCTATCTAAGTAGGTACCTTAGTTACTTACATAAATGGTTTTTCAGAAATAAATCAATATGAAGTGCCACCGCGGCTGCCTACTCCATCGCCACCAAGGATTACACCATCGCCAGCGCCAGTACCATCTGCTGCTCTTTCGAGAACCAGTCGTCAGCGCCGGCGGCACCTGGCAGAACCACTGAGGCCGACGGCGACAGCGCGGTTCTCACCTACACGAGCTGCCAGTCCACTCCCGCCTGTGACTACCAACCCTCCGTCAGACAGTCGACAGCGTCTGATTGCCTCATCGCCACAATCTGGTGTATCTTCTCCGCATCGTCAACAAATGAGAGCGCGCAGAAGACGGGCGCTAACTCCCTTTGACCGAGCGACGAGTGAGTTCGTGGCCATCGAGCAAAGGCGCCTTCAGTTGGAGGAGAGGCGGGCACAGACTGAAGCCCGTAGGGTGGAGGTAGATCATGAGCGGAACAATCTCCTCAGCCGTTTTGTAAACATTGCTGAAGCCTTTCTACAAGAATATCTTGTTAGGGCTAGGGACAGCGATGTCACGGTATGCCTTGATAGCGAGTGAGTTTGATAGTCCTCTAGTTGCAATAGAACAGTTGTTCGGTTGTTCTACAATTGTATTGTAAGATTTTTGTTATTATTTAGCGTAGTATAAATAGTATTTGGGGTATAATTTTATTTCCTAATTGTATAATATGGCAATATAGCGCAATGATGCTATGCGCGCCAGATTTTTCGATTGCTTTCTTATTATATTCAATACAGCTGGTACAAATTAATTATTTATTATATTTTTTTCTCAAATTTATTATTATTTAATTAATTAATTATTGATATTTCTGTTTGTTTTACAAAGAAAGTTGTTTCGGTTTCTATTCTTTACTATATAATAAAGGCTTTCGTTTCTTAATACTTTTATGCTTTTTGTTTTATATTTAACCGGACTACTATACTTTTTAGTCTTTATATTTCGGTTAGCATTCTTAGCCAAAATGTACATACGCACAACAGATGTGTACCTACCTAAACAGAAAAACAAATCTAGTTTACCAATAAAATTTTATTAACAAAGAAAATTACACTTAAACCCAAATTAAAACTAGTATTTACAAGGGTAACAATTGAGCTGCATTTAGCTCAATTGTTACATTTGTAAAAACTGTTACAAACAAACTACAGGTAGCTTAACTGGTACATATTAATACCACTCGGAAGTGTCCCCAAGATCCTGGCTGCATTGTCTCGTATGGCATTGCTGATCCGACGTACAAAATTAAAATGTTTTTAATTGTATGTAACTATGTTCTTTTATTTATAATCCACTAAGTGTTCTCATTTTCATAACAACCTGCTAATTAAATGATTGCGCAATGCTATGCCTCGGATTAGTTCAGTTTGGTTATAAGCATTAAAGGCGTTAGCTTGTGAGGTGTTATCATCGCTGCCATCATTATTTGTGTCAGGGCTTATACTTGGTGTTGGAAGCCCAGCCTGTACTGCAATATTATGCAGTACACAGCATGCAAGAGTTATCTTGCTAGCTACAAAAGGATCGTAGTGAAGAACTCTGTCTTTAAGCAAGCACCTCCAGCGAGACTTCAGCAAACCAAAGCAACGTTCAATACAGTTTCGGGCTTGCACGTGGCGAGATGTGTACATCTCTTCTCGAGACCCAGGTCTAGCATTTAAAACAGGCGTCATCAGCCAGGGTCGCTGTGGATAACCAGAGTCCCCTGTAACAAAACAAATATCACTGGTCTAACTCATCTATTACTGCTAATCAAATAAAATGTTTATTGTTTTACCCAGCAGCCAAACATTTTCCCCGCTTTCATGAAGGCCACGCATATATAGCTCCACTTTACTTGCAGTCCATATGAAGGAGTCGTGTGTGGCACCACCAAACTTAGAGTTGACGTTTATTATTTCTAAGTTGTGATTACATACCTATAAAAAAATATACTTTTAAAGTTATTTAATTTACATTTATTAACAGCCTCATACTACTTCAGTTTTACTGTAACTTTGTCCAAATTATTTTATTTATGTATGATATTATTTTTTTCGTGTTAGTTACATAACAAAAAATTAACAATATCATTAAAAAAAGTATGTAGATTTTTCTGTTTGACTGTCGTTGTTATATTAACAAATTGACTTTCATAGGTTTTATCACCAGTGTTACTTACACTACACATGTATAGTTAATAATTACCATCTGAACATTTAGAGAGTGATATCCTTTCCTATTATAATAAAGATGTTCATTCTCCACAGGCTTTACAATTGCAATATGAGTACAATCAATGCACCCTATAACCCCTGGCAAACGGTGTTTCCTTTGGAACCTGTTAAAAAAATTGTACCTAATTAAGTAGGGTAATACCAAGGTTAGTACACAGTAGCTCCATGCAAATTGGTCTCCTTAATCTTTTTGTTAATATTTTTAATCTTAAACTTTTGGTGGGTAACATTGGTATAAATATACCATGATCACAATTACTTACGTTTCTTTGATTTCACAACGTTTCTGTGATATTTGAGGGAATACAATCCATTTTTTCAAGACGTTATTATGGTTGAGAGCATTAACAACATCTCTGATGCAACGACTTGCGGTTCGCTGCGTCAAATGTTGGATAGCACCCACAGCTCTTTGATACGAACCGGTCGCTAGAAAGTTTAGGGCGCAAAGCACCTGAAAAATTTAATTTAAACAATATCATTGTAGGTCTTACCCACCATACGTAACAAAACTTATTTGTAAGGCACCTTTGTTTCTAAAGATATCTCTCGAGATCCTTTCAATGATGTAGAAGACCGTAAATCACGGCAAAGCTTTTTAAATAAGGCTTTGTTGAGCCTAAAGTGCTCTATAAACAAAGATTCTGGCATTTCATCTGCACTTTCTAGTTGCTGCCGAGAATGGAACCTTGTTTGGCGTCTAAGCCAAACATTTTCATTATGTGCTGACCACAAACGCAACGTATGCATCTTGAACTTTTCCAAAAAAATTGTTTATCTCAAAACCAACGCAATAAACAGATTTCTTCGTACAGCTGTTTATGAAAATACCATTTCGTTTCGATATCTACAGGGTCTTGGCGTTCGCTAGCGTTTCCATCAAGAGAAGAGACAACTAAGCGCAATCGCTTGTCAAAAGTGCCACTTGGCTAGGCATTTGATGGAAGTAATCGTTCGATTCTGTCAATTAGTTTGGTGGAATCAACATATACGTACATTGTCTACCAAAAATTTTGTCGTTGAATCCACTTGAAGTTTCGAATCGATTAAGCTATAACGCTTTTCAAAATCGAATCGCTTCATAGCGAATGCCGGTTGTCTAGCCACTCAGATGGACAGTTGGAGAGGTGCGTGCCAAGATTTAAACTATTGTGTTTATCTCTCCGTGCCCTGCGGGCACCGCGCCGCCAGTACTATCTGAAGTTTCTTTGTTATATATATTTACGTGAAAATAGATCATTTACAGGGTTTTAGGTAGATGATCAATTACCTTTTTAAGGCGACTTGGGTAGACTATCACACTTTTGTATAATGACTTTGTCTAATTCAATGATTTTCTTTTCATATAAAAAATAAATAAGTATATTTCCAGTTCTGATCTTCTAAGCTCTATGTTATACCTATAACCCTGTAATAAGGAACTTACTTTCACCATGGTCTGCCATTATTTGTATTAAAATAGTATTTATCTAGGATTCTGCCTTATACTTTTTCAAAATACTTTACTTTACTGGAAGTACACACGTTTTATTAGTATTAGTGTAGATAAGTATTTTGAAAAAAGTTTGTTGCAGAAACCTAAATAAATAGCATTTTAATACAAATAATAGAAAGAAAAGAAAGAAAAAAAAGAAGAAAGAAATCGTTTATTAGACAAAACCTACAAAAGACACACATAGAAAGTTATTACAATACTATTGGAAAACAAAACAATACAATGGCAAACACAGAGATGTTACACTATGAACTAGATAGAAAACAGGATCACAATTAAACATTAAGTACTAAGCAGCTCAACAGTAGACAGGAAGACAAAGGATATGTACGTAGGCAATATCTAACAGGTCTTGGCTAAGCGTAATAGCAAACCATGCCGAAAATATTCTCATATTACAAATTATTTTGGTTCTACGTGTGTATGTGAAATTCATTAGTCGCTGAAGCTTTAAGTCATCCTGCACTCTATATCTTTCTTGATTGGATTTCTTTTCCACTCCCCGAGCTCAGTGAAACCGCAACAAAGGTCGCTGAAGAATGCTTTTAAAAATTACTGAGCTGCTTAACATTTCTTTGAAACTATCGGATAACATTTTACGCGAGTTATAATAAAGTTAAAGGCTGCGTTTATTTTAAACTAAGCACAACATAAATTATTATCTCCGAGTATTTAAAAAAATAGGTACCATATTGTTTATTTTATGAATAGGAGCTTAATTTCAACATTGGCAAAATGTTCAATGATAAAAAAATTTGATTTCCATGTATTATATTATAGTAAATATCATGAGGGTTGTGGTTTATGTTTTAAATTATTATAATCTTTTTAATATAGGTAAATGCTTTAAAAATATTTCAAAACCACATTGGAGAATTGCAGTGGTTAAAATACCAGACCAGTGAATCAAAAATCCAATTTACAGTTTGAATAAATGATTGGAGTTCAATCGGTTCCCAACTGCCGCATGCTGCATTGCGTTTCAATGAAAACTGAAAATAGTAGATATAGTTAGTGCCATGCTGGATTGAATAATAATATTTTTTATAAAAATGTTTGTTTTCACGCGTTGCATCATGACTATCAACGCATATCTGTCCATCCGCGCAATGCGAACGTTAAATTCATCAGGACCACGCCACACGCCAACTAAGCCGACATTTGTAGTTTTTCTATTGTTGTTGCTATTTTATTATATTTAAGTAGTCTTGAGTTCGGCATTAAAAATACTAATAAGGCTAAAGAATAGTAATAAAGAACTCTATACATTTAGAGGCGCTTAATGCTCGCTACACACTAGTCCTTGGTTTTCACACAATTTCATGTTCCAATAAAGATTATCTTTAATTAGCATTACAGCGGTCTTGAGCCTCCACCGCCAATCGAATCCATGCAGCTTAGGAACTAAAATGTTGTCTATCGATCAAGTATTTATAGATTCAAATTAAAATAAAATGTATAAGGCTCCGATCTAAACGATTCTCTTAATATTTATAAGAATATGACATACATCCTGGGAGCCCCCAGGACGTATATAAATATAAATAAATAATGCCGGCCAATCCACACAGCATCATCAGCAGTATGTTGGAAACATTTTCGATTATTTAATGTGTAAGTAGTGTCTATAGACTGTCGAGTCACCGCAAACCTAGATTTCACAACCAGTTCAACCCTAATCATGCCATGACTCAGTCGACATGAAGAGCCTAGCAACGCGCCCGAAGTAACTTGATGCAAAGGATCCTTTAGTACTATGGACGTTGTCAACTTTGTTCGTTTTTCAAATAGACCTCCAAAAATAGGAAAACATCTGACTACGGATAATGTAGATCAAAACAAACATGGAACTCATACGCAACCGCATTCATAATTTAAAAATGATTGTTGTTTCAGGCAACTTTGGGCTGGAAGCCAGCAGCCCACTCAACTTAATTATCAAACAACTGAAATAGGCTCGGCTTTGTTTGCTCAAATCATATTCCATTCACTCAGCGTTATCAAATTAGCTGATATCTTGTTAGATTCTACTATGTTACACGTCAAATAACGCGTTTATAAACTATCTAGAATTAAACTGATATTCTTAAAAGGTTTTGCTGGGTTTTTCATCTATTTTAACCACTCAAGCGTCCCGCTCGCGCGACCGATCGCGTGTCTAACGTTCCGCCGGCGCGGGAAACCGCTGCGCGCATTCTACGCGCTACCTCGTCTCGAAAAAACGCTTATAGCACGACAACTGCTACAGCTACAACCAAACAATAAATACAATCAGAATGCTATTGAAATTTAGAATCTAACAACACTATATACGCTTATTACTCAATTGCAGTACAATCTAGAATAAGGGCTGCAAATTTGCGATTTCTCTAAAAATACAGCTAACTAATTTTTTCATACGATTTTATTTGAAAACTACATTGTTCTTGCCCAAGATAATTACATGCTAAAAAAGTGTAGGATTTATCCTTTCGATTGATACCAAAATCTTTGGATAATTATTGCGCTTTCTACCAAAATAAATTTAAACAATCTAATCACTCGACCGAAAAATCGCGAGGTCAGCGAGGTCAAATGTGTACGACGGCCCAAGATAAATTCGTTTAATCATATTTAATTTTGTTTATTTTTATTGTCTTAGTGTGTTTATAAACTAATACTCACCTGATTTTCATATTATGAGGCATATTTTATTAGAATATCTAATAATTTCATACACCATTTAGCCAAAACACTTTCCAACAACACAATAACAATGGCCGTAATTCGACACCTCATTTCGGCGATTAAAATACCGCCGCATCATTCTCGCATCCTCTAGATTTTACGATAAACCTATAGTATGATTCCTGAGGATTGTTTTGATGTATAACACTAATACATTGGGATAGAAATCACTTAATACTTCCGTTTCAAACACAAAGAACAAGGAATGACGCCATTGATGACGCAACGTGAAAATAAACAAAAGATTTCTTTTTTTTTTTCTTCTGTGAACTGGCCATGGTATGGCTTATTGGTTGCGTTATTGTGTACAGAACCATCTAGCGTCAAGTGGGAGCAGCTTTCGTGGTGTTTACATAGGCAAAAAATGAATTTTGTAGACGAGAGTCACGTTGGCATCCGTGTGGACTTGAACGTTTGACCGGAAAAATTATTTGGCGCCGTGGGGACCGGGACGTTTGAGTGGTAGGTTTGCATTTTTAAAAGAATGAGAATGCTTACTTAATTTATTTAATACTAGCTGGGTGCCCGCGGTTCCAACCGCGTAACTTCCGATCCCGTGGGGTTTTCGGAATAAAAAGTGGTCCATTGTTATTGCAATCTGTGTACCAAGTTTCATCAAAATCCGTTCGGTAGTTTTTGCGTGAAAGAGTAATAAACATCCATCCATATTTTCATATGTTTGCATGTAGAAGGATTGAACTTTGAGTTGTCGATCCAGATTTGAGATTTGAGTTGACGAGAATCAAATGTAGGGTCATTGAGTTAGCTCTTTGCTCTTATTAGTAGGTATATTAGCTTTTATCTATCTATACTAATGTTATAATGAGGAAAGATTTGATTCTGTTGGTAGGTTAAAACTACTGGACCTATTTCAAAATGATTCCACTATTACCCTCGATGAACATGTAGCTCTTGTGCAAGTAGGTATAAGTTTGACTCGTGCTTGGTCTGTGATTCAAACCCGTATCCGAACGTCTGTCACTAATTGAGCAACGCCGAGGGCACATGTCGCATGCAACTTAGATGTACGGTATTTGTCATCCGAGTTCAGAGAATGTTAGTGACCGGAAATGTTCGCTGCCTTGGTACCAGTAAAACATTAATGGTTTCAAATATCAAGTACCTAGATTGGGATAATGTACTCACCTTTATGCCGACCCTTCTTAGCGTGGAATGAGGTCCGGAAGAAACTCAAGCAATTCCCAATTGCCACCAACGTAGCGCTGAAATTATATGGCCGATGGTAAAAAATTGTCGTATGATTAAATAGAAGTCTAATTAGTTATATCTAAGGGTAGAAAATCTCATTGTAATAAAGCTTGTTTCATGTCACAGGTTTGTACTTTCCAAAAGTGTTCTGGGTGAATAAAGATAAATATAAAGACTAAATAAGTAGGACTTTCCGGAAAACGGGAAGGAATTTTAAACTAAATTTAACTGAACTTTTCTCTTGAATTGAGTTGCCAGTAATTCCAAAACTAAGCCAACGAACTTAAATCTAACTCAATATAAAACGAATTAAATACCTTAACGATTTTGACGAGATTATTTGTCAATATCAATGTCGAATAAAACCAGTCCCGAATAGGTAAAATCAGAATTCTATAAACATGTTTTATGAACCAATACCCTGTTGAATAAAAAGTTCCGTTAATACTTTCCACTCTATATTTTATAGCTAATGGTCGCGGTTGGATGCAGTTTTTTCGTAGCTGCCAAAACCTATTATGAAAACTAAATAAATGGAGCTGCCTACAACAACTGCCTTTATATCCGGTAGTATCTAAATTCAACCGGAATTTAGGTTTTACAGGTGTGAATAAATAAAAAGACCTAAATGGGGTTTGATACCTTATTAAATATAGAAACGGTTCGTCGAAAACCCGTCCGTGATATAACCTAATTTTAAAATATATTTATGGTAAATTTGTGTCAATTTCAATTTCACGAGTTATTTTTTATGTAAATAATATCAAAATATATATTATTAAAACTTTATTGCTCAAAGAGTTGTTAATAGCTAATACATAGAGCTTGCTTAACCATTAAACCAAGACGCCAGTCTATAAATTAATAATTAGTTCTATCTATAAATAAATAGCTAAGGAATTATTTTATTAATTCTAAAATTATAACATAAACTAAGTACAAAGTTTCAAACATTTCATAAGTTCAATCATTAATTTTCTAGATACCTATTCCAAAACATTCAGGTAATTTTGTAGATATTATAACTTACATATGTAGGTACAACTCTTATAAGCGATTCATAGCTTGCTCGTGAGTTCTACCCTCCGTGTCTCCCGCCCATCATCACCATCATCATCACCAGCCTATAATAGTCCACTGCTGGACATAGGCCTCCCCTAATGAGCGCCATAGATGGCATCATTATGTGGGGGGTTATTGCCCATAATCCCCACGCTGGGCATGCGGGTTGGGGATCGCAGTTTGGTGTAGTTTTTCTGCAGAAGGCGCTGCTGCCCGCCCCCGCTGTGTTTCCCTTAGTCGCCTCTTACGACACCCACGGGAAGAGTTGGGGTGGTGAAATTCTATGCCGGCACCACACGGACCGGCATAGAATTTCACTCTAGACTCTCTAGACTCTAGACACTCTAGACTCTAGACTCTCCCGCCCAAAGTTGATTAAAACACACTTATCCCTACAAAACGCACATTTACCAGAGATCATTATAAATATTCATAATAATTCTTACCTACCTCAGTTAACAATCATTTTCAGTTGAAAATCACGTAATGTATTTCTTATAATTCAATAATTACAAAAAACTTAAAACCGACTTAACATTTCTTAGTATTTACACAAATTTTTAATATTTTTGGAATAAATAACTTATCACTAGGGAATTTAGTTTTTATGGGATCATCATCATTATGGTCGGATAGACTTAATTCACCATAGCATCCATTTACAAGTAACTCACTGCTGCGTATAAGTCAGTAATTTTATTATTAGTGTATTAGTAAATATAGTTTAGGTTGGTATACATTAGTCAGGTTAGCGTAAGCACCACCATCCTATGTTCTCCCTTCACCTTGGTCTCCTGAAAGAAATAGCTATAAGCGATAAGGCCGCCTATTCCATGGCCATAGATCAAGTTAATTTTAGTAACGATTACCAAGCTCCTCTATCCGGCTCCTTTGGGTTGACGACATCATCAAAGTCGCTGGGCATCTTGATAGGATCATCTCCATAAAATACTGTAAAATAGTGTACATTTTCGATAAATAAACACAAAAAATACTACAACATAACATGTTTTCTGTCGGTTTAATGAGATGTAAATTCCTGAGTGATCCTCTTGCATTTTAAAATCACTCGAAGTAGCTTTTTGCTTCCGATTTATGTTCGATTTAATTATATGATCCGTTTTATGGTAATTTTGTTAAAAAGTAAATGATGAAATGAATTGATTTTAGGTTCTCAGTTTATTATTTAAGTTATTATCATTAATTTACTTTAGATAAGAAAATTTCATTTGATTCTGGCAGAAAACAGCTTAGAAATTAAATAATAATACGGAGATGTATCACATCAAATAAAATGAAATAAAAAATATATTTTTTCACCCCCGAAAGAGTCAACGTATTTGCTTACTTCGGTAAACACGGTAACTAACGGACCTAGGGTCCGTCTTGCAATGGAACTCCCCGGATTAAAACAAAATCGAATCGGAGCGTGACTCGAGAGCTAGTCAGTTTCTGGCGCAGCGCATCAGCATTGCTAAACAGCAAGGCAAGGCAGCGTCTTGGGGACGCTTCCTACTGGTAATGATATGGAAATAACTTATATTTTAATAACAAATATGACTAATTTTAATAACATTAATATGACTCACAGAATAGATATATTCCCATCCACCCCATTAACCTCCCCATCAACGTGGTGGGTTGGGGAAAAAAATTGAATTTAAATTAATGATAAAACAAAGTTTTTTAATATAAGCAAATGATTGTTAATTTAGTTGATGTTTTTAGTTTTTTTTATGTGGCTCTTGTACTTTTGAGGCCTTAGTTTTTATAAAAATAATTATGGTAAAAATGTGTTAAATAAACTGTAATATAAAGTATTTGAAAACAATACTGTAGGTATTTAAGATTTAGAAAACTAATTTCGTATGATGCTTTGATTACTCACTGTTTTTTCTAAGATTATTGTTATTGTATGTTATTTTTGACAATAAACCAGAACTTGTTAAGCTCAAATGAGTTGATGTTTTAATTTCCGTTTGTTTCTACTAATAATCAATTATGTGAATAGGAAAATGAGTATATTAATATGAATAGTGAGATTTAATATTTATATTATTAAAAAGTCAATGGGGCAAAAAATCCCATCCACCCCATTGACTTGATGGTGGGGCGGGTGGGATTTTTTTCCCAACCACCCCATTAATGGAGTGGATGGGAATATATCACAGAATATTTGTACCCTTGCGTGCAAGCTGAATACAGTTAGAAAAATAGTTAAAGACCAGACATTTTATAATAATTATGTATTCTTGCAAAGAAATGATTGATTTGATCTGTTGAGCTACCTGTAGATTGTTAGCTTGTTGCTCTGAAGTTAGATCAAATTTATTTTACTCTACACTAGTATTTAATACTAGTTCTATTTGGTTCATTCTAGTCTTCTATGAAATAACATTGATAGGATACAAGAAGTAAATAAGCAAGTAATTACAATCAGTCTGAAATACGAAAGATCAGAAGCTTCTATTTTTTAAATGTTTACTTTTTTACGGTTTTGGCTGCATACAAACATAATGTCAGGAAAGTCGCTTTATTCTTAGTGTTCTTTATGGTCAACATCAAACAGTGTAGTAGTTAGCATTTCTTGTTAGTATGGAAATATTAACGATTTTTTTTACTGCCTCTGTGCCGTGGTGTAAGAAGGTCCGCCTGCGACGCAGGAGGTTTCGGGTTTAATTCCCGCCTCGGGACAAATATTTGTACGATCTGCAATTATTTGTTCAGGGAGTTCTGATCGCTGTCTATGTAATAATAAAAAATATCTATATATGTATATCAGTTATCTAGTACCCATAACACAAGCTCTGCTTAGCTTGGGGCTAGATAATGCTGTGTGAATTGTCCAGCATTATTTATTTATTTGTTAAACCTTAAGTGCACATTCGCCAGATATCTAAAAACCATTCACTTGGTTAAAACTACTTTTATAGCATTCTCTTTCAACTGTTCGTCATACTTTTAATGAGCATCCTCATGATGCTAATAATATATGTTTCAACATGTAACCTGGAAATACTTTCTACCTCGTTATCTAAATTGACCTGGAGCGGACAGTCAGGGTCAGTTAAATGCCAGCGCCATAATCCGTTCATCTCATTACGTATGTATCTACACGAGCTTACACTTGCCTGTAGGTTTTAGAATTACAGAATGTTTGATGACCTTTTAACAGCACAAAACATCTCAAGTTCTTTTAGGTTATAGGGCCTTCAGGAGAGTTAAAAAAAACTATGCCTGTCCATTGTAATAGCGATATCCGGAAACCATTACGGATTGCGCCGTGAAAATCGTATCCACCGTTTATAAACATTTCTATTTAGGGTCGATATTTTTAGGTTTGAGATCTGTCAATAGAGACAGATAGATATTGCATGTGTAGGTAGGTAAGAAGGAACCCAATATACATACTACAAATATGACAAATAAAAAAATTAAATATTCTTAGCTAACTGATTTTTTTCCGACAACTGAAACTATGTAAATGTCTGTCTAATTAAAATCCGCACGGAAAAGCCACCGAGCGATTCTTGAAGAAGATAAATTGGAAAAGCTTTTCGTATCGCCAATAAATCTTAATTCATAATAAAGCTAAGTCCAGGCTCCGTTGAGACGGAATGAGCCAGATAATGCTCTAAAAGCTTTGGAAAAGTTTCAAAACGGTATAACATACCGTAAGGTTGAAAATTGGCTGGCATAATTGAGGTACGTATCCTACCTTAATTAGATAGGATAGAAATATAAACGACTTGTGCCGCCCCGCCTTCGCACGGGTATATTACAAAATTTCAAATAGGTATTGTAACATTTTATACACATTGGGTTTTAATATTGAAGTTTTCATACGGAACCCTTACTTTCTTGAAAATATTTTATAGCCTATGTTCATCATGATGATGAGGATTCTTATGATAAAAATCTGTAAAATCTCTATATAATATTAGTATACATAGCAAAAAGGTGACAAAAAAACCCAAATTAGCGTAGTGTTTGAGATACTCCATTTTTTCCGTAATGGAATTTCCCAAATAAAATATTCAGGCTTCGTGTCCAAGGTATAGATTCCACTTTGCAGATCCTCTTCATCTGTCCTTTTGACCAAAGGAATATGCAATGAGCTTTGCGAACGGAATTACGTACTCTCATTGAAAAACATCGGACTTCGACCGGTCTACATCACTGTACATCGTTTGCTGCGTAGTGTGAACTTTATTTGTATAAAGTTAGGATTGCTTTCTAAATAAATAATGAAAATGATATCATTTTATTTTAGTAGGGCAAGCACGGGTTTTCTTGTCTAAGGTAAAAATTACGTCACTTTGTCATCGAATGCGAAAATTATTTGAAGTTAATTTTTCAACATTCAATAATGTACGCAGTGTATGGCGATGCGATGCCATTATTGTCTATTCTACCCTAGAGAACAATCCCCGTGCTTGGCCTACAGGTTTCTTAAGAAAATTTATAGATCTTTAAAACTTACTCTAGGGCATAGATTTAAACTGAAGTTAAATACAATATCACATCAACCCCAGGGACCTCTGTGGCACTGAGGATAAATGTTATTCTTTCGAGGTATCCTGGTCGTTTTCTATGTATCTATCTAGGTAATATATTGTATTAAGTTTATCAGTATCTCGTACCCAAACCAAGCTCTATTAGATGATGCTGTGAGGGTTATCCAGCATTATCTTTTAATAGGTATGTGCTGGTAAGCGACTTAGCTCTAAGCAAAATAAAGTGTAAATACTTTTTATAAAATTAAATAAATAAATATGAAATTAATTTTAGTTGATTCTTCTTTACTACAATGATTATGAATCATTATTCTCTCAAATTTGCAAAATTTTGTTCTATTTTTGGTTTTCTATGTATATTAAAATATCTATCATGGTATTGTATAAAGTATATCAGTCATCTAGCACCCATAACACAAGCTCTGCTTAGCTTGGTGCTAGATGACGCTGTGTGTATTTTCCAGCATTAAAAACATTAATAATAAACTTGGACTAAGTAAATAAGTACAGTTGGCGCAAGAAATAACTGATATTGTTATTGAATCTATGGCTCTAACGCGGTTCCCGGGGTGATTGTTATTCATACGTTCTCAGTAGGATTTCTTTATAAAAAAGCCTTCAGACACGCCACAAAATTTCCGCAACTATATAAAGTGGTATATGTAAGTGGTGACAAATGTTATCACGAAATTGTAAATAATTTATTATTTCTAGATGATGCTGTGTGGATTGTCCAGTATTGTTATTAATCTGTCTTATTTTCATAATCTTGGGCCATATAATACCTTGTACCGGCCTTTCCTTTCTTTTGTGCATTTTCTTTTGGAAACATCCATGGGTAACCTCCTAGGGTAACCCTCGCCTTAACCCCTTATGAGAATTAACCTTAAAGGCGAGGGTTAAACAAACGGTTACCTATTATTATTGCGTGCGAATTATTCCATATTATGTGGTACAGTAGGAAAGAAAATATTAAAATAAAAGAAAAATATTAGAATTAGTATTTACAATTGAAATAATTGAGCTAATTGAAGATTGTTGCAAACAATCAAATTTCTCAACCTACCAGTTAACTCAACTGATCATATCCATAGAAAAAAAACCTTCCAAGCCTTATTATTATGAACGTTTTTTAAACTTACGTGATCTGTGATTATGACGCGCGGGACGAGATGGGACTATTAATATAAATATTCATGGTTATATATCAACACGACACAGTGTAAGCCTGTTGAAACGCCGCTGTTGAAACGCCGGGGAAAATGATAAATTATCGCGATAAACACACGTAAATATATATCACTTCAAGCTAGCAGCATAATTGGCAGTAATGCCTTAAATTTATTTAGTCAATTGTTAGTTGAGCTAAGCATCACCATCAGCCTTTACTACTCCACAGCTAATAGGCCTCCCTGAATAAGTACCTTATTAGCGCCGTAATCCCCACGCTGAACAGAGCTGGGTGCCCACCCATGGAATGAGGATTTCTGGGCGATGGTGGATCTGTTTTGTAGGAAGCGCTGAACGCCTGATGGATATCATGGATATCCCTAAAGGTACGAGTTGTCAGCAGACGACAAAAGGCAGCAGCGGACGACGTCTAGCAGCAACACGACTGGTTTCTATGAAATTCGTCGCTAGCTTCGTGTCGCTACTTACGGAGGTAATTTCATAGAAATACATAGAAACCAGTAGTGTCTCTGCGACACATCGTCCGCTGCTGCCTCATATCGTCCGCTGCCAACTCGTACCTTTAGTCTTAAAACACGCCGGAGTAGAACTTAGACAATAATCAAAACTTTCTTTGCAAGTATGTTTACCAGATTAAGCAAACGACCCGAGCTCATCACATCAAGCAACTCATAGATTTTAACGACATCCTTAAGGTGTGTTCATATTACCCGAAACGAGCGTCATCGTGACGTCATTATGGTAATTATAATGTAACTGAACACGGCTGTTAGCAGACGCAAGCAAGGTAAGGGTTTGTTCAGACTGTGCGCGGTACAGCGGGATTTGGGGCTGTAGAGCAACATTGAGAGTCGGGTCGGACTGTAAGCAGAATTGAAGACTGCTGGTATTGAAAAATAATAATAAAAACCTCGATCATGAATTAGAAATAATTTATAGCCGCTCTCACGATGAAGTCCCTCGTTAAGGGATAAAACGTTGGTGTTCTTCTAACACAAAATAGGTTCTTAGTTAACCCACATACATTCATAATGAAGTATTTTTGTCTATGATAGTTTTTATAGTAAAAGGAAACACTAGGTTCGAATACATCGAAGTGCAAAAACAGTTTTTAGGTACATACCTATGAACAAAAATTCACCAAAAAATAAAATAGTCGCATAGTTATAAAATTACATATTATGATCTGATTATGTTATTTAAGAACCTAAACGATAAAACCCTGAACTTTTTAATCAGAATTTAATTAGCACATTCCAAATGAAAAAATCTGCGGATCTATGTAAAGATGACACATTTCATTTCTTAATGAAACTCTCAAACCATTCTTTCAAGATCCCTGGAACAATTAGCACTAATGTTCCTGTAAAACGGCAAACAATTTTATACAATGCTACCAACAATGAGGTCCTAATGTGCATTGTATTCATCTTAGTCCGGAAGGAACAAAATAGCGGAGGGTTCCCTTTGCGGTTTTTAAAATGTATTTTCTTGAGCATTTTTACCGAAAATTCTTGATTAGCGAGGAAATTTACGAATTCAGAAATGCAGATTTTTTTTTTTTTTTTTTTCGAATGGACTTTAATACTGTTGACCGCAGATGGCCATGACAGCGTTACCGGACTTTTGGCGGGCGCATAGGGCGCCACACCGGTAAAGTTAGGTTGGGGCAACACGCGCAAGGGCCACCACTTAGGTGCGAACCTCGGCTTGGGCTGTTGCCAGATGCTACAAGAGGGTATGGAGGTTTCGCCTAAGTGCACAAGTGCACCTATGGGCGGAAGCGGGGAATTCTTCGACCCCGCATCCGGCGGGGTCGGTTTTTGATCGTGTGTGTAGTGTGCGGAAGCGAATCGGTACTAGTTGACGTCACCTCCGGGTTAGCGGCGGTGATTGGGTCAACGGGGTCACCGAGAACGTGTCTCGGTCTACGGAGGAGAGAACTCGTGGGCGGATTATCCACGGGATAATCGGGAATGGTGGAAATCAGGGGATTGTAATGATCAGCTGCCGCTTCATAATGACGCTGGGAAGCAGTCTTTATGAAGTGGGCAATGGACTCGAGTTTGAGATCTCGATGGAGGTCTTTATTGCGCATGTACCACGGGCAGCCCGTGGCTTTGCGGAGAAATCTATTTTGGACAACCTGAAGGTGGCGGACATTGACCGAATGGCCAAATACCACTGAGGAGTAGGTCATGATAGGACGTACGACCGCTTTGTAAAGTGTCACCTTATTTCTAAGGGACATTTTACTCTTCGCTCGTAGGAGGCTGTTCAGCCGGCTAAGTATAAACTTTGCACGGTTGGTTACAGCGCGAATGTGGGGGTTGAAGCTGAGGCGGTGATCTAAGATCACCCCTAAGTATTTGGCTGTCTTGGCCCAGGGAATGGGTTTACCAAATAGGGTAAGGGGTCTGGGCTTAGAGTAATTCCGTGAAAAGTACACTGCTGCACTTTTCGTCGGATTCACTTCTATGCGCCACTTTCTAAACCAGGCACCTAGTGTGCCTAGTGCGGCCTGCAACCTTATACTCACCCGGCTTGCATTCAAGTCGGATGTGTACAGTGCTGTATCGTCCGCGAAAAGGGCAAGTTCTACTTTCGGGTGACGGGGGATATCGCTGGTGTACAGCGTGAAAAGAAGCGGAGCAAGGACGGAGCCCTGTGGGACTCCGGCTCGGATGGATCGGGGGTCAGAGAGAGTGCCCTCCACGCGATAGCGGAAGCTACGATTCAACAAGTAGTCTCGTAAGATGAGTACGAGTCTGTCCGGCACACCGAGCGTGAAAGGTTGTAAATCAAGCCGTTGTGCCAGACCTTGTCGAAGGCTTTCGCTACATCGAGGAAGACAGCTCCCGTGCTAGCGGGCCAGGTGTGATGCCACATGGATTGGATGTGCTCCGTGATGCGGAGCACCTGTTGGGGACAAGAGTGATGAGCTCGGAAGCCGAACTGCTCATCGGGTAGGAGCTTGTGCTCATTGACGTGGGACCAGAGGCGACTCAGAAGGAGTCTCTCATAAATTTTCCCCAGTGCACTGAGGAGGCTGATAGGGCGGTAAGAGGCAGGTTCGTTCGCCTTTTTGCCCGGTTTGCCGAGAAATGCAGAGCTTTACTAAGATACTTTTATTTGTATTGAAGTAATAATTAAGTGCGCGTAAGAGCTTTTGATATAGCCTTTAAATGGTTTAAGGTCAAGCGCAGGTTGATAAGCACCACACTCCTTTAAAAACGGTGACCAACACATTGATTGGTTCTATCCTACGAAGGAAAAACAAAAAGTCGAAGGCGAGGCAAAAAATAAATCGTTTTGGCCGCCATACATCAATTGTATGGAGGTAATAAACAGCTTAATCCTTATAACTTTAGTAGTTACCTCGACCTCGACTCAAACTCTTCTGAACCTCCAAAAGCATTTTAGTATGCTTGATCATAAAAAAAATCTCCACTTGAACCTACCCTAGACAAAGTGTTCATACGAGTGGAGAAAAGAATTGTCATCTCAAGGTAACTTGCATCTTTAATTCTCAAGTGTTTGTTGTTAATGGATGTTGCAGACTCCATTTATGGTATTTACAACAATGAAGCCTACAATTAGTAATGGTGGCGCACTGACTCGATTCAACATTACTCGAGTAGCGCTAAGATTTAACCTAATTACCAAGCATACCAAACTCGAGTTGGTATGTTTTGGAGGAATGTTCGAGAAGCCCTCAGACACGATTGAGTGGAGGATTAGTTGAAGAATTCACTAAAGATATGGGGTTAGTCAACCCTATAAAAACACTCAAAAACATAACCCAAAATTTCTTCCAGGTAGAAAAGTGTTGCTTCGAATACTACATTTTACAGGACTATACGTTTTACGCATCTAATAGTACGATGTTCTGAATGCTACATGTCTAATTTCGACTCGTGGCCGTCTGGTGCCGGCATAGAATTTCACCACCCCATCTCTTCCCGTGGGTGTCGTAAGAGGCGACTAAGGGAAACACACCGGAGGGCGGGCAGCAGCGCCCTCTGCAGAATAACTCCACCGAACTGCGATCCCCAACCCGCATGCCCAGCGTGGGGATTATGGGCATTAACCCCCAAATGATAATGCCATCTATGGCGCTCATTAGGGGAGGCCTATGTCCAGCAGTGGACTATTATAGGCTGGTGATGATGATGATGATGAATTTCGACTCGTCTAAAAATGCTACGCTTAACTTCGAATGTAATGGAATACGGGTCTACAAGTTCTAGGCGTCTAAAAGTAAGTAAAAAGAAGTAAGAGTACATATACTTTGCCTATTCCAACCAGTTGACCCAGGCTTTGCGTTTAATCATATAAAAATATACCTATCAAAATACGCTTCCGTTGTCCACCAATAACGCACCTTTACATAATACTTAGCGTTGAAAAGCGTCACGAAAACGCTTTTCATATATCACTCAAACGTTAGGGAAATATTTGTACCTGGCTAATTGCGGCTCGCACACTGGCATACATCGTAACTCACTCCTCACCTGGGTACAAAATGGTTGAATAGTCCTATAATAATTTCTGTAGGTGCCTAAAAGCAAATAAAAAAATGTAAACAAAAGACCAGAAACTTCCGTAAGTTTTTATAATAGATAGGTGACAGTAATATTATTTTAGAATACCTACTGATCCACTAGAAGCAGAAGAAATCAATTGGTACTTACTTAAATTATTGTGCTTTCTTTATTTATTTGAAAGTACCTATCCTCAGTATCCGATATGAAAAACTTAACTGATAATAAGTGTAGGACGCCCTCCGGCCAGATGGGATGACGATCTACGAAAGACTGCTGGCAGATGCTGGATGCGACAAGCTGAATACAGGGCGCCATGGCGCTCATTAGGGGAGGCCTATGCCCTGCCGTGGACTAACATGGCCAGATGACAATGATGATTGATCAGAATCAAATACGGGCACTTAATCTGAATTAAAAGGGAAGCGAGAATAACCTTAATATACAAATATACTTTGGGCCCAATTACGTTACGTGATCGAGTCGATAAAGGATATTTCCATCCCGATGAAAGGTCTCAAATCCCTTTTAGAGTTATTATCTCGGCTCTCTTTGTAAAACACGGCTGTCTCGTCAATTCAATCACAGTTTTCATCGTCCCATCTATTTTCGTTTAACCACACTTTGAAGCCAGCTTTAAACGCATTATGATAAAATTTACATAAATCCAATATTGGCTAATCCACCGTAGATCACAGACTTTTGATCGGCCGATGATGGTTCATCGATAACATTGAAATAATAATTACTTTTACTCAACACAAACATGGTCTGTAATCTTGTGTTCATTTTGACAATCTTTGAGCAAAGACAGCTTTGCCGACTTACGGAAAGGAGCAATGAAATTGTCAGCAGAAATATGTCGAGTCTTATTTCAGGTGCAAATTCTTATCATAATTTATGAATTAATCTGGTTTTTTTTGTGGTTGATTTTTGAGGACAAATCGATTACTTATTACTTTTATTCAAATTACTCCTTTACAAGTAAAAGCATGACAGTCATAACATCCGTTATGACTGTCATGCTGACCATGGTTTTATAAAACTTTTTAAACTTTCACGATTTGTTGACATATTAAAGAATATTTATCGGGTATTTATCGACGTTTCCATCGCGTTGCAGCGATCGTGGTCACGGGGCGACTGACCACGATCGCTGCAACGCGATGGAAACGTAGGGGAAAATAAAAACAAAAGGTACGCGATAAATACCCGATAAATATTCTTTAACATGGTTATTGGCCTTTAAACTTTGTTATCATTGGAGGCCCTGCTGTCTATAGCGTCTAGGCTATATACCGATATAGGCCTTCAGTATCGGCCTTAATTTCAGTTTTCAGTCATGTTCGTGTAAAATCAGTACAAGAAGGTTAAATGCTTGTGGTCTGTGAAGCCCCTTATTTGCCGCTAATCGCTCAGATCAGCTCTAAATTGAATACCAGCGATAAACAAAGCAGTATCGCCAATTATGTTCTGCTAATATTTGCAGCCAAGCTTGGCTGAGCCACGTGATGGAATTAGGCTGCAACATTTTTGTGGAAGGTTTTGTTTTGCCCTCTCATGGTTCTTCTAAGGGTGGATGAGTAACCGGAATCAACTGGATCGCCTGTATATTTACTACTGATATTTTTATCCGTCAATTGAGGGCTGTTTCTAATGATTATTTTCACTTTTCTAAAATCAACACGAGGTGCTGTTGTCTACACTGATAATTGTTAAAAAAAGACTGTAATGTATCTAAGGCAATTTTCGTACCGCTAGCGATGAGTGAGAAACGATTAGAGCAAAAAACCGAGATACGAGTTAGCGAGAGCAGTGAAAAGCGAGCGATGTTTTATTATCTCCAATATACTTCTGCTCTCCTGGTACTCTAAAGATATTTATGTACGTACATATAATTGTAAATTAATCTTAGAAAGAGATTATAAATTTCTGACTTGGTAGTTTTAACTTCTTTTATAATGACTTCTTTAAATCTCACTTTAAATTTATCTATGCGACTGTACGAAACACGTTTATCATGTTAGAGCGAGTTAACGACAAACAAAATAATATGTAAAATCAGAAGGTGCCAACTCGCTCGAATGAAACCCGCTAGTTTGCGAGAGTTTCATTTGAATAAAGTTCCTCTACCAGTTATCTCGCTAGCGAGTAAGGGAATGCGAGGCAAGCGTACAGTCCAGCATTACTGCGTATCTTTTTGGTCCGTAACTTCGATCGGTCTGCGATCAACGATTATTATAATGACATGTCTTTTTTTATTGACATGGAATCTATTTGTTTTGTTCGTTTCTTGAGCGAGAAAATACTTGATAGCTAATCGCTTGCTCGCTGGCGGACAGACAAGTAACTGAAAGGGACTCTGTGTGATAATGATAACACCTATGCGTAAATCCGTAAAGAGGGCTGGGCTCTAAATTGTTTGACGTGTCATATTAGTGACTAGTCCTTCAGAGGGCCTAATCGCAAGCCTAGCAAAAGCAAGCAAAGCGACGCTAATGTTCTACATGTGCCTTTGCTAATTAATATCCGACACAATGTGAAATATAGTAGCATTACACGCCCTCTACTGTCAAACGGAAAACGGCAATAAGTCTGGACCTCACGAAATAGTCGATTTATATATTATTTCTGTAAAATATCTACTTTGTAATTTATTTTAGTGGTTTAAATACAATGAAGTATTTTGTAATGTATTTAAATTTGATAATGAAAATATCAAGTATGTAACAACTTAATTAGCAAAAAATATTTCTTGTTGTTGCGTTTGTGTGGTAGTCGAGTTGTGCTTTAGCTAAAAGTGTTCATTCCTAATGAATAAAACTACAAGGACACCAATTTTCTTATTCAAGGAAAATTAATAACAAAATCTGATCTCGTGCGGTCGTGTGATCTTAGCGACCGACGCCTGACCCAAGAGATAGATATTTGACTATTGCATAGATTTATATACTTACTAGCGGCCCGCCCCGGCTTCGCACGGGTATTAAACAAAAATTTCAGAAATTATACACACTAAAACGATGGGTTTCACAGTTTTCATACGGATCTTTACTTTTTTTAACAGCATTGGGGTTTTTGACATTGACTCAACATTCCAAAACTGACACTGGCCGTAGAGAAAAAGCAAGCACCGTGCGCTATACAACCTCTTTTTCTATTCTGACGCGCCATAATAGAAAAAGAGTTTGAATATACAGCGCACGGTTCAATTATTGAATTTTTCATGCGGATCCCTAACTTTTTTGAAAATATTATATAGCCTATGTTCATCACGGAAAATTAAGGATTCTAATGGTGAAAGAATTTTTTAACTCGGTCCAGTAGTTTCGGAGCCTATTCAATTCAAACAAACAAACAAACAGACAAACATACAAACAATCAAATCTTTCCTCTTTATAATATTAGTATAGATACATTTTACATAGAACAGATATTTGTTATTATACATAGAAAACGATCAGAATGCCCAACAAATATTATCCAGATCGTACAAACATTTGTCCCGAGGCGGGAATCGAAACCGCAAGCATCGCAGGTGGACCTTCCCCACTCCACCGCAGAGGTCGCAGTGTTGGCATATATAATAAACAGCAAAATTCCTCGTCACAAGTTTGGATCCAGCCTCGGCGTTTACGTCTGGCTGCGCTTACCCGACGCCAAATCAATTTGGTTAATTTGAAATGCGCTGACATTAAGCGTTTGCCATTTTGAGGGTGGCATTTGAGGAAGAAGGACGAGCGTAAACCAAGGACTTATTAATTAGTAGGAATATACACTACTAGCGGTCCGCCCCGGCTTCGCACGGGTATAAAACAAAAATTTCTGAAATAATACACACTCACACGTTAGGTGTCACAGTTTTCATACAAATCCCTAACTTTTTTTGTATCTTTGGGGTTTTTAACATTGACTCGACACTCCATAACTGATACTGGCCGTAGAGAAAAAGCAAGCAAAGAAGCCATAAATAAAAAAGAAGTTGAATATAAAGCGCACGGTTTAATTATTAAATTTTTCATGCGGGTCCCTAGCTTTTTGAAAATATTCTATAGCCTATGTTCATCACGGAAAATGTAGGATTCAAATCAGTCCAGTAGTTTCGGAGCCTATTCAATTCAAACAAATAAACAATCAAATCTTTGCTCTTTATAACATTAGTATCGAGATACTTATACCTTCATACTTTGTGAAGAAAAACGGCCGCGTACCGAACCGCACTCACCCTGATGAAGTCCCTCGTTAAGAGATGAAACGTGGGTATTCTTCTAACACTAACTAGGTTCGTAGTTAACCCACTTATAGTCATTAATGAATACCGTAAGAAATTCTTAAATAAATAAATACATCAGCTGTAAATTAACATCTATCGTCAAACATAGAAACACCCTAGAAACACCTTATTTGAAGTTTGTTTTATAATAAAAGCTTTATACATAGCGTTTTCAAAGAAATTCTATACCTACCTTAGTAACTGCCATGGGGTAGGTTAACCATTTCGCGAAGTCATAAAAATTAAGTGAAACACAGCCCTGACTTAGATAAGCGTAACGACTTTCGTTACGCTTATCTAAGTCAGGGCTGTGTTTCACTGTGTCTATACAATTAAATTTGATACCTATTTTCTTAGGGCTATTTAAATAATTTTGGGACTGCCTGTCTGATAAATTAAGGCGGCATAGGTATATTAAAATCATCTCAACTAAAAGAACCTTTCAACTTCTTATTTTTAATATATAATTTAAATAAATAAATAATGCCGTACAATCCACACAGCATCGTCTAGCCCAGCTAAGCAGAGTTTCTGTCATGGGTACTAGATAACTGATATACATGATACAATATATTAAATAGATAGATATTTTTATTATATACAGAAAACTACCAGATCACCCTAAATAAATATCTGCAGATCGTACAAACCGCAACCTCCTGCGTCGCAGGCGGACCTTCGCCCACCGCGCCACAAAGGTCATCATTAACTTCATTTTCAAGCGTAATTTTTTGGTGAATCTTTGAGTAGTAAAGACTATCCAAAAATATAGAATGTTCATAAAAGACCGCAGCCTTAATTCAGTTTTAAATGGCTAATAGACCATTAGACCTTCGATTTGTGTCACGTAGACCGCCCATCATCACGAAAGCGGCTGCTTCCGTCTGGTATTCATCGATCACTCGTTACCAAGTTACCAAATGCGTGGGGTGGGTTAGGTTAGGTGACGCAGGGAAATAATAAAATCAGTAATTTCACCATAATATATATTTTTTTTATTTTATTTGAGCTGGTAACACTGTGGAGAATTTATAAATATTTATTTGGTAAATATTAACAGTCAGGTTTACACATTACTAAATAAAACAGTTTTATTCAAAAGCCTAAATCTGGGGAATCTGTCGAATCTGAATCTAGTTTCGTCAAGGAACTTATAGGTATAAGTTCCTTGAGTTTCGTTCATTATGGGCACCCTACTTCAAGAATTGAAAAATACTAACTTGAAGAAAGAAACACCGCATCCTGCATAGGATTCGCTTCTGCAACCTCGAATTGCACACTTTTTGACCATGTTTGTTGCATCCGAATGAAGAAATTAATTTTTTTATCGCCGATTTATGGTTAAATTTCACCATGTTGATCAGGATCAACATGACAACCAATGAAAATGGCTGACGGGCTGCCAGTCTAACCTAAATTATATTCTACTAAACTACTTTAGAAAGGGACACAGGGCACTGAGATCCTCTTTCTCCCTCGGACCGGATTTCGCTCTGACCAAGTGATTGTCTATAATAGACTTAGGGTCATACACATAAGGTTTATTTTATATTGGTGTCAAATTGACAACGCACATTCCAGATTGGGTATAAGTTCCTTGGTGCTTGCTTTTACTCTACGGCCAGTGTCAGTTTTGGAATGTCGAGTCAATGTCAAAAACCCCAATGCTGTTAAAAAAGTAAAGATCCGTATGAAAACTGTAAAACCCATCGTTTTAGTGTGTATAATTTCTGAAATTTTTGTTTAATACCCGTGCGAAGCCGGGGCGGGCCGCTAGTAGTCTATAAACACCAATCAGTTGACTGCTACTATTTCATGGTTTGGATAGAATTGAAACATATCAAAAAAGCTGAAATCTTACACACTATTTTGCTACTACCATATTATATCCCATCCCGCCTCATTAATTAAACATTATGCATGCGAAAAAAAGATGCTGATTATGTTAAACATTGGTAGTTCAAAACTTAAAAAGGCTTTTGAAAAAGGAATAACCTATCTCTTAAAAAGGATGCGAAAAAGGGTTTAATTAATAATGTTAAACTTAGAATTATATTATATAAAAGTTTCAATTTCGCGGATTTTCATTTCGACTTCTCCCTTTCTTCTGACGGCCTACAGGCGTCTAGTGGTCCTGATCCCTCCAATAGGAGAAGGTCCAACTGTGACACAAGAAGTATCAAAATCGATTCTCCTCGCAGGGCTTTTGTTTATACGATCCGCACATATTTGTTCCAAGTCTAGGTGTTGTTATTTTATAGATAGATAACGTGTATTGAAAAGAATATGACATTGACATTTTATGGTAAGTAGATTCTTAAATCCTAAATTAGGTTTATCTAGACACTAAAGTTCTATAATATAACCAGCTATGCTTCGCTCAGCGGTATCACCGTTTTGTGTTCTAATGATGAGTGGATTTTCCAGTATTTCCCAGAAGAAGCTTTCCTAGCAAAGCTCTTCTGGGAATTAAAAAGGGCTCTGCTGAGCTCTTCAGACTTCATCTTAAGAGCTCAAAAGAGCCCTTACATATAAAAGTCTTCATTGCAATACAATACAGCCTCACAAAAACTAAAAATGGTACTATAATCTTGGTGTTACTTAGGTATTACTTTGCGATAAAAGGCTATATCGTTTTCACACCGATATTAAAACTAATGTACAATCAGCGTCAAAAAGCGGTGGACAGATCAAGACTCCAAAACTACGTGTACACACAGAAAAGCTAAACTACTCGCACCATTCCTTACGTGAATACTACATTATGCGCTTGTAAATTAAAGGAGTACCCCTTTTCTACACTTCTTTTGATGTTGACTATTACTAATTCCTGCTCTCAATGGGTTATGCCAGAAAATCAATGTTTCTGTGTCTTTTTGACATACCTACTGAAGCAGACTAACACAATTAATTGAATTACAAATTAAATTTAAACTGAAATTAAGAATTGAATTACTTTAGAAATTTGTTTTTATTAGGCAACTGTATTTTGTTTTTGTTTATATTATTATTAATGTAATATTATGTACCTACTGTAAAAATAATTGTTGTAGTTTATATGTTTATTTTATAATATATTTATTTGGAAGACAGACAGTACATAGTTATATGAAGAGATACAATAAGGACTTTCTTAGACCAGTAAAGTCTCCACTATAAACATTTTTCACTCAAAAATTAGTGAACAGACGGGATTCAACTAACAATTTTAATGATAGGTATTTAAATAAAAAAGTTAAACAATATTTTAAAATGTTATAAGTATTTTACATACAAACGGTATGTAAAATGCGTACCTTTTTCTTTGTGTTCTAATTTCTCATCTTAAACTGGAGAAATTCTAAAATAAATTGTTTGTACAAGAATTCCAAAAGTTCAACAGCCGCTGTTGTATTTCGGCTTTAGAAGTGTTTTAGCGGTATCAACCATATTTTATTTAAGTTGATCTATATGTCCACGGAGTTCTGGAATCGTTACGTGTACAGTATTTACGTGCGAATGTACGTACATGTCCACAAAGTTCTGGAATCGTTAAGTGTACAGCGCTTTTTGGTGGTCGCTAAGTACCTATCTGCAACCTCATCATCAATATCTATAGGTCCGCTATTTCTCTCGCTTAGATACCTAGGCACTAAAAAAGAAGAGTGCTAATAAATATTTACTAGGGCTCTTTACAACGTGAAGCTTCCTACCACAGACTGACTATGGCACAGAATAAACTATGCAGCTTGGCTTTTTGAGATCCATCTAAAACCTGCTGCCTTACACTTCTAAGACTCTAAGACCGAAATCCAAAACCATTAGAGTAAGAGAAAAAGTCGTGGAAAAGACTTCGGCTGAATTAAGAATTTGAAGAGAAAAACCAAAATTCATACCACCTTACTTTAAAATAACTTTTTTCAAGGTAATTTCTTAAATCCCTACTGAGATATCGTAAATAAATAAATATTAATAAAAAATGCCGGACATTCCACACAGCATCATCTAGCCAAAAGCTAAGCAGCTGTGTTATGGGTACTAGATGACTGATATACATAATACAATATTATTACATATATATAGATATAATAATAACGTACTAGTTCGCCTCATTTACCCGAAGTTTGTCTTGGCCGCCATTAAGAGATGTCGCCATATTCGCTTTCTTGCGCAGTTCCTATTTACATAGAACATATACATAAAATAGTATTTTGATTTTACTTGATAGTGGGGGATCCCATCAAAGTCGAAAAAAGATTCAGAATATTATTTGATCAGTTTTGTTTTCACTATACTTAGGTACTTGACTCAATAATGGATCTATGCTTGAGAAACGCTTTTCCATTGCATAAAAGTCACTTCAGTTCAAATCGATAACTAAGTGATAACAAGGGCCCTAGTCCAGTCAATGAGTTCTCAAAACAAAGGGGTGTGCAAAAGTCAAAAAAGTTCTGAAATTTGTATTAGGCAGGAGGCAAACATGCTTTAGTAAAAGTAACTCCAGTGTTCTCCAAAAAGGTCGCGTTCTTTTAGTTTTTAATTCTATGACGGGTAAACGATGCATCATAAATTCTTTTTTAAATTTTAAATTTCGACCGAAAGCTGATGGTATCTATTTAGATAAACAAATGAAAGAAAGCACTTAGGTTCTCTGACTTTATCTACACCCAATCGTCTCGGTGTGTTCCGCTCGGTAAACACTCCACAACTCCACAACATATATCCCATAACCGATTTGTAGCAGTGCCTGCAATTCTGTAGACCTGAATATCCACAGAATGGTTTGCGAATCCATTCCCTAAATCCGTCTCGGTCTGTAAAAGTAATTGGGCCGACCGCAGCGTCGCAATTAATGTAATAGTGCATAATTTATGTGCTGGGCAGATTTTTTAAATTTTTTCGAGGTATATCTGACTAGCAGTCCGCCCCGGCTTCGCACGGGTATTAAACAAAAACTTTAAAAATTATACACACGATGGGTTTCACAGTTTTCATACGGATCCCTTTTTTTTAGCAGCATTGGGGTTTTTGACATTAACTTGACATTCCATAACTGACACTGGCCGTAAAGAAAAAGCAAACAGCGGAGCCATAATAGAAAAAGAGGTTGAATATTATAGCGCACGGTTTAATTATTGAATTTTTCATGCGGTTCCTTAACTTTCATGAAAATATTATATAGCCTATGTTCATCACGGAAAATTTAGGATCTAATGGTAAAAGAATTTTTCAAATCGGTCCAGTAGTTTCGGAGCCTATTCAATTCAAACAAACAATCAAATCTTTCCTCTTTATAATATTAGTATCATCATCATCATCATGATGATGATACTAATATTATAAAGAGGAAATACTAATATTAGTATAGTTATAGATATAAATTTTACACGTCGTATTCTGAAGCGCAGCTCAAACAGACCTAAGTTGCTTCGGGTGTGTCACAAATGGTTATTAATATGTATATTTAGTTTCATATCTCTAAAAAATAAATTTCTGTATATTTTCATAGTAAGATTATAGAAAAACGGATCAGCCGTCCTTCGTTTTGTGCGAACCGACGACGTAATCCTTCAACTTCGTTGGTTCTTCAAAGTATTGTTGTATGAAACTTTCTTAACTTTCGCGGTTCTCTCTGACAACAGCTTTTACAGCTATGAGGAAGTTTTGGCCTGTAAAGGCGATTTTAATAATTTAATTACAATTATTTTATTATAATTTAATTTTAATAATATAAAAATTAATTTTTAGACATTCTCATTTAAAAGTGTACCTTTGTTCTAATTTTGACCTTAATCTAATTGAACGCAGCTACAGACTTACTTTATGTAAACACGCCATATTTGGTATACTTAATTATTTATAATTAATTTTACGAAATAAAATCATTTATTTCGTAAAATTTCAAATATAACTATTATAATAAGTTATTACTCCTTTTTATTTATTATTATTACTTTTGTATATAAATAATCATATCATATATTTATACAAAAGTAAAAAGTACAAAATTGTCGATACTTTCATCAAAACCAACTCAGGTCTCAACATAATAATCAAGAGAGGAATAGAATCCATCGTTATAACAAGCTCTATCTGCCTAGATTATAAGTAGAACACGTGTGAAAATATCCAGGGTCAATAAACCCTGTTCTTATTATAACAATATTCGAATATTTTTTTTTTATTTGCGGTCAGTCTATTGACTATAAGCAAATTTAGTGTAGGTGAGAGTCGTTTCAAGGAATTGGTCCATTGGTTTCGCTGGATCAGTGGCTAATTCAATCTTTTCCCGGGATCCGTGGACACAAACCCTAGAATATAAATTCAAATTTCAATACTCCAAATAAATGTCGCTTCTTACGATAGTCACAGGCTGATAAGTTGGCTCGAGGCTTGCGGCGCCCACAGCAAACCTCTTGAACTTTACTTCTCATTTTAGGATTTCCTGACGTGATCGTAACACAATTTAAGCTTTATTGTCATAAGCAGAGGGTTATTAATGTCTTCGACGAGGAAGTTCCTAGTAATCTGTTCTAATTGATTAGATACTAACGAAGTTATGAAATTCATGATGATCAAAATTTAACTTTCAAGCTCTTCGAATAAAGACCAAAGTCATGTTAATCCTTTCCCGTCTCAGCACAAATCTTTGAATGGAGTTTTCTATAGAATCAAGTTCTTCAAACAAATTAGGGGTTTCGTGAAACTTTGGCATTCTTTTCCATCTGTTCCCTATATTTTATTCAGATTGGCAGAAAGGCTTTGTTTGAACGGTTTTGTTATTTAACCAACTTTAGATGCGACCTTTGTGGCGCGGAGAGCTAAGCTCTGCCAGCGACGCAAGAAGTGCTCAGTACAAATATTTGTACGATCTGCAGATGTTTGTTCCGGGTTTTCTCCGGGTCGTTTTCTACCGTTTCTAGTTCTATTAGTCGTATTGCCTACAAAATAGGAACGTTTGCTACAATCTAGTGCCAGGAACGTTTGATAGAGCTATCATGCCGATAAATTAACTAAGCTACTTGTTTAATTTTTATTTTGTTTAATTTAATTGGCAATTTAAACCAGTTTATTAGGTTAATGTCATCAAGTTAAGTTAGGAAACTTGACTTGTTTATATTTATACTATAAACTTTGCAAGTTCATATCGACAAAAAAAGGAAAACAGTAATTCTGCTTATTTTAAGCATAAAAATATAAAAATATAAAAATATATTAATTATATAAGTCATCTAGTACTTCATAGCTTAAAGCTACTTGATGTCAATTGTGTATTGTACAGTATTATTTAACATTTTTATTTACTCTGTGATGTTGGTCTCAAATAGAGAGCGAGCAAGCTTTCGATGAATCACTTAAAACCTATTGGATTCCACAGCATCTTAAGCCTCAAACACCTTCCAAACTAACACATTCCAATTTCAAAATGTACTATTGCGTTCCACGGTAATCTAGTTGACTATAGATTAAAAACATTTTCAGACCTGGATCATATTTTTAGATCATAAAATTATTTGTCTTACGGCAGAAATCGAGCAGCCATTGCTGTGACAATAGTGTGACAATTTGTGGTAATAGAGTTGAGGATTTTAGAAGTCACGTATAAATACGAGTAAATTCTGCTTCTGTTTATGAAACCAAAACAATGGATCATTATCATCAGCCCTGGTTAATTCACTGCTGGACATAAGCTACCCAAACTTGCCAATGAATAAATCCAATAAATCTAAATAAATCTCATATTATAAAATAACAGAGTTAAATTAAACGCGGTCTCAGAAACTCAAACAATTTAATAGCTCTCGTAACAGATGGTATTTACAAAACAAATCTCGTCGCAAATCTCCATTTCACTTCGGAGTTTACTTACCTTTTACCCGTTTTATCCCCTTCCGGAGCTTTCCAATGGTTAGCTGTTGGAAGTGTAGATTAGATTATTTTGTGGATTTTACAATCTACGAGTATCGGAAGGCCCACAGCTTTAGATTATCATTTTATTTCAGGTTGCGACAACCCACTGTAGCAAAGGAAAAATCAATAACAACTTATTTCTAATTCGATGATATTTTTATTAAGTTTTACTATGATAATTTTCTTTTCTTATATTTCGGCTAATGATTTTCCTGTATTTTTTTAGACTATTCTTTTGGATATAAATAGATTAGGCACCAACCATGTTGGCAATTAGGAATTGAGTATCTTCCGGACCTCATCCCACGCTAAGGGGTCGGCATAAAGGTGAGTACATTATCCCAATCTAGGTACTTGATATTTGAAACCATTAATGTTTTACTGGAACCATTGCAGCGAACATTTCCATCTTATGATAACACATTTCAGGCTATAGTGAAAAACGTTGTCTAATAAACAGATTATAAAAAATAACACAACAGTGGTTGATGAAACATTCAGGTTTGATTGGTAAATATAAATTTTAGCATTTCTACGTTATCTAGGTATAGCAGGTAATTCAAACAAGTCATTCAAAATCAGATTTTGTCTGCCAAAATATTTAAAACATAAACAGATTACAAGAAGGTACACATTTTTGATTCATTAAAATTCAACTTTTGATTTCAGATTTCAGATTTTAATAACTTTTTCTTGAGGGTTACAAAATAAGCATTAGAAATGTCTAATTTTAGAGCATTCTCTAGCATACCGCAGGCGATGAGCTCTCGCTCGAGCTAATAAATAGAAGGTACAGTCAGCGACTCAAGGAGCCGAACAGATGAATACTCCAAAAACCCATGGACGAACAAAACAACATAAATCACTGAAACAGACGACTCCTAAAATCGATAAACCCACTCCTTTCCACGCCGCTGAGCTAGTCAAACGTCAATAATAAAGCAAGAATCAGTAATAGAACCATTTTCCTTCGTCCAAAATTTATATGGTTCTAAATCAATAGGAATTCTGAATAAAAGTCATTTATTATGGTGTGGGACGTTACAATCGTGGACAATCTTCCGAGGACATCCATGAGGGTTGGTGCGGCGAAGGATTTAGTCGAGGACCTCAAGAGGCGCAAATATGCTGAATAGAGCCTACGCATTTTCCCATTGGAGCCGAATCCATAGAAACCGAGGCTCTTTTCAAAAAAATATATGAGCGGTCGTAGCAACTGTGACCTGAACGCTGTTCAGTATCTGGCGCAGTGCATCAGCATTGCGTTGCGATACAGCGAGGCAATGCAGCCTGCATCTTGAGGACGCTTCCAACTACTATTGAAATGGATCAGTTGAGCTACCTGTAGTTTGTTTGCAACTGTCTCAATCGTTTTAATTGTAAGTACTAGTCTAATTCTAATGAGACTTTATTATTTCGAATAATATCGAGAGCACTGGGGTAAATTGAGCGTGGACATGGTCTTGGAGTCTCATCTCGGCTATTATACTACCACGGTGACTGTTCTATACCTACCTACCTTCATAATAACAATTACGAAACTGTCACAAGTGAGGACACAGCAATTGTTGCCTTAATGGCTTATACTTAACACCCACCACAGTACCTCTTGTATTGGCTATAAAACAAACTTGTCTTATTTTACATGTTTGACATAAAGTTGTTACATTTCATGTTTCTTACTGTTGTGTTTTGTTTTCAGGTACATGGTTGGAAAATATTATTTGATCCGATCCGCCCCGCTTCTTGATTCGTCCAAGGAAACTGCTCACTGCTGCTGCTTCCTAGAAAACGATTTCTTTTCTATTTTTATCGGGTCCCGCTGAACGTTTTGCCCGCACCAAGTAAAAATTTCATAACATAGCTTCGAAATTAATAATCTGATGAAATGAAAGGTTCATTTGATAGCACAGCTGACAGTGTAGGTCTACTTTAAAATTTAGAAATTTTAATTAGTATATAATGAATGAAATTATAAGCAAAAGAAAAAAAACGACAACAAGAACGGGACGATAAAAACGGGTGTATAGATGCGAGTAGAAGCAATAATATCAATCAATGATCTGTTGTATAATGTTATATTTTTATTTGTTCGGGCAGACTTTTAGCGCCGTGTATTCGTGTATGCGCCTACTAAGCCTCACGTTGTTCGTGTTTATGCGTCGCTTTTGTTATGTTTCGAAAGCGGCTAATGAAATTAACAAACTACGCGGGCGGCGTTAACTTCCAGTTAACTTTTCCGGCCTGACTCAGCCTCATTGTAAAGTTGCAAATATTCTCGTACACCTACGTATTTTGTATGTAAATTACTACTAAACTGCGATCCCCAACCCTTATGCATGTGGGGATTATTGTCATTACTCCCATGTGTTGAGGCTTATCAGGGGGGAAATCTGTCATCAGTGTACCAGGGCTTTATTCACTACTGCCAATCCAGTTTCAAAGATACAAGACAGTAGTGGATTCGGAAAAAACATGATATTTACAACCCGTTGTGTTGTGACTTTGTGACGTCACACGGCAAGGAATCTCATATGTCATAGAGATTAATGAATCTCTGACATAGGAAATTCCACGGCAGAGCCATTATTGCTCTGCTGTAGGCTGTAGATGACAGGTGATGTAAATTACCAGCATAGCATGGTCGATTCTTATCGATAGTTGATAGAAGGATAATTTTTCTACCTTCTTTTATAAAACGAACTAAATTTGCTATATAGGCTATAAAGCAAATTAAGTTCGTTCGGTATACCCAACATTTTATATCATGATAATGGACAGTCAAGCACATAACTATTATTACGATCCACTTAGTTTTTCATTTCCAAAGGAAACAGCGTACTTATGTCGCATCTCAAGTCAAATTTTTCAGCGCAATTGAGTTACGAAATTGCAAAAGATAATTTTGGGTAGGATGGGCAAAGAAATACTGAATCTTCTTTTTATATTTTATTAAAAAGACAGTGAATTGCACGTTCCTTCATTGACATGGTTACATACAATAGCAGTATATTTACATACATTTACAAACAATGAATCTCAATACAGGCCTCCGTAATGTTCTAAACATTTAGGTTCTAATAATAAACTAAGAAAAAAGTACTTTCGTCAACGGGCTCAAAGTTTTTAACTTATTATTGACGTAAATACTTTTATTCGACTAAAAATACATTATATTTATATCTACAGAATACCTACCCTATAAGAATTTTTAACAAAGATCTACCTACGTCTAATTTACATCAACTTCTATATAAATAACATCGTTTTTACTACAGGTTTACTTACACGATAATGCATACAAAACAATAATGCTAATAATGTCGTCATCATGAATTCAGTTTGTATTAGTATATAGTACCCCTTATTCATCATGGTCTGCTAACTTAAAACTGTTGCTAAGTAGTGTTATTTAAATAGCAATGATTTAACTTAGCAGATTAGGGTGACATGAAGTGACGTTGCGTCACAAGCGTCTAGCTTATGATGCAACGTCACTTCATGCTGATTTTACTTCGTTGGGTATGACTCTTGGGGCACCCATTAGATATTTTTTTTAGGCACGTTCTTAAAGAGGATTTACAGTCAGAAATGAAAGGAGTTTTGTTCATGGTCCAGTTTTTTACACAAAAACTGAAACTGTCAATAGGCTTTTGTTGCTGACTGTACGAGGACTGCAAAATTTAGTTGGTTTTTCATTAAACTAGCATTTTTTCAAACACATTCGACCGTTGTTTCAGTTAAATCACAATTCGACAATTTTAATGCTGGCGCCTCACATGGGCTTATGACTTGGTTCCAACGCTGGCTACGATTAGAATGGCCAATAATTGCAAACAAGATTGCGGCCTCATATGGGCTCCAATATAATTGGGCAAACACTCATGCCAAGAGCATTGGAAGGCTGGACGTTCGAGCAGGTATCATTTATTCATCAAATTTATTGCTAGCAAGTCATGTCGGACGGGACACTTTTCGCTCTGGCTACTTACGCCCACGCATTGAGCACATATTATTATTATTTAATTAGTCAAAGGAAAAAGAAGCCAAGGAAAAGGCGATTCTGGATGATAAAAATGCGCGTACTGATGCAACCAATGTGTGGATCGAGAAGTGACGTTGGACCCAAGTTGCCCCCCCGCCTACACACTTCACTCCCCTTGCCTTTGAACTTGTACAAAAAACCGACACAAGTCGGGTTGACATTGGCTATTGGACGCAATGTTCCGTTTTTATCCAATAATGTTCCAAGATCGATCCTCACATTGGTGTGTTGGATCCAACAGTATAACTTGGAGCCAACATAGCCCATGTGTGGCGCCGGCATTACGTTTGCCACAACCTTTCCCCGCCAACTATTTTAAAAGTCGAACTAACACAATCACGAATAAAAATGGCGTCTGCGTTAGCCAATCAGGAAGTTTTACGACAGTCAGTGGTAGTGCGGCGCCGCGCTGTCGTGCGTCGTGGTGTGAAAATACATAGTTCGAAGTAGGTAAACGTTGTATGCACAAGTCTTGTCTCTTGTCAGCAGTTGGTAAATCGAAAATCTGCCTTCAACCATCTGTAAAGAAAAAACATTGTTTATTATCCGTAAAGGTCAAAACCTAGTAGGTACCTACCTGTTTATAATTGCAAATGCCTTGTCTTGGTTCGATAACTAACAGTACTAATGTCACGTCTTTTGTTAGAGTTTAAAGTTTATTCATAGAAATAATTTTATTCATTATGTTTATGTTATGGTCCCCCTGTCTGTGAGGGGGCGATGTGTCTGCGACACAGTTTTATTGAAAACTGCTGCGGTTTTCATCGAATTCCAATAGTTAATACAACCATGTAATCCGTTACTAAATAAATTTGAATTTGAATTGAGTCTTTATGAGTTTGACACTATTTATAGAACACCAACTTGTTTGAAACATGTTATCATCATCATCAGCCCATGTTAGTTCACTGCTGGACATAGGCTTCCCTAATTTTAGTTATAATGTACTCTTAGAACTATATATATAATGTTATTCCTAATAGGTATATCTTAGACTAGGGTCCACCCCTGCCAGTTTATATAAAGTTAAATGCGTGAAAGTTTAAAGAAATCTCACAATAAACTTGAATAAACATAAAAATATAAAAACTAAAAGCGATCACGAGCAAGGAGGAATCAACCTATTCACTTCAGACAGTTTTATGGTATCTGCGCTCTCAGCGATACATCCATAACCCACGGACAACTGAGCAATTTCAAATAAAAATATTTTATAGCAAACAAACGGTCTAGAAGCTCCGTTATAAACTGAGATAAAAACAAACCAAGTGGCTATAGTTGTGTATATAAATAAAAGTTGCGAGATTCCATTAAGATGTCGGTGCTGCTCTCTTAAACGGAATCGAGTTCCGAGTCGCAACATCGATATTTCGACTCGATTTTATCACTGCGATGCAAATGGAAAAAGTAGCTCGATGTTCTTTCAGTTTAAACTTTTACGTTCGTGATACTAAACTAGACTTCATAGTCAACCAACCGTTTAGTTAGGCACCTACTTCGACAGATAGGTTTAGGTTTGTTTTTTGATTTTATTGGGTTTTAGGTGTTCGTTCTTGCTCAGATCAAACATTTAGGACCACACATGTTATGTTTGATGACGACCTCTGTGGCGCGGGGGGCGAAGGTCCGCCTGCGACGCAAGAGATTGCGGATTCGATTCCCGCCTCAAGACAAATATGTATATGTGTTCGGTCTGTAGATATTATTTATTTATAGGGTAGATAAATTTTATAAAGTCATCAGCCGATATCTTCCTACCCTGTTTTGGGATATTGCTGATCAAAAGAGATGGGACTTGCATCTCCTGCCATTAATAAACGAGTGAAGAAAAATCGCTCGTCCGTTCTGTTCATTTTCAACTACGCCGTATAAGTTACTCGTAAAATTTTGGTAGCTGAATAACAAATTCCTGTCTGCTGTAATTTGTATTGCCGTGCAATTACTGACTAACAAGATCCTTTCATGGTGTGGAGAATTCAGTTCAGCGATCAAGCTATTTTATCTATCCTGCTTATAACGAGCAAAGATTCTACCAATTCACTTTCTTAGGTTATTTTCGTTACTTATTCGACTCTTCGGCTTTCGGATTTATATTTACAACAATTGAAGGCTGGCTTATTGTTCAGACTCCACACTCCAAAAACCATCTCTGAATCTATAGGAAAAACCACACTACATTGTGCTTAATGATAAGTAATTTGGTTTATGTTCTTGAAATCAATAAAATATGTTGAAAATGTACACCTCCGCATAAAAAACGTAGCTAATAAATACACCAAAGTGGCTTAAGTCATAAATATCTTATTGCCGGCATTGAAACGTTTTTTTATTACTTGCGTGAGATTTGCAATGTTATTGCGAACCCAGGCTTTTACTGACAACCCCGTTGTTAGTGTCGTTTTAAGAGGGAGCCGTTATGGTGCAGTAACATGTTGGCTGACTCATCACGAACGTCAGTTTGTTTGGTTTCATAGCATTTTTTTCTAATGGACTATAAAGTCTTGTTGAGCGCAGATGGTCATAACAATGTAACCGAGCTATGGCAAGCCCAGAAGGCATCATTCGATATAATTAGGCAAAAGCAACAAACCCAAAGATAGGTAAACTTTAGAGCAAGGAACTGAACCAAAGAGATCTAGCATGATAAATTTGTAGAAATAAATATGAAATTGACCTACAGAAATAAAAAATATGTATTTTGTTATATTCAGGGTTAGATCTATATCACCGTAGAATATTCAAGAGGCAAAATCGTCGAAATCAACCAATTTGCATTTATATAGCTAAAACTATGCCATTGGCAAATTTTGTAGCTCAGCAAACCAGTTCAACTCTTTAAAAGAATATCAAAGCTCAAGGCGACGCAAACCTATCTGTTAGTAGAAATGATTTTAAGCGAGAAAAGGACTAGAATTAAAGTTATTGCTGTTTTATGTGACTGTGCGAGCGATATAACCATCCGTAGTGTAAAACATTAAGTTACAGAGACAGAAGCAAAAAATTCATAATCCTTCTGCGCATGAGCTGGTTATGAGTTTCTTTGTGGAGTTTTCATTATAACATTCCAGGAAATTTTACTTTTAGTCGGATGTAATAGAATGTGATGACAAAATCCTGCGATATACATACTGTTGTGTGACTCATTGCAAAATAAATCTGTTTTAGTAAACAAAATTTTATTCTAGCGTGTTTTTGTATGAGTTGCAAAAAAAATATTATATTCTACATACGTAATTCGTCAATCAATACTAAATAAAGCTTTGAGCTCAAAAATAACTTTATTGAACTCACCTTTAAAACTACAGCACTGATACAATAGGATCCTTATCAGATGCAATCACAGTTTTGTCTGCAAACATGTACATATTTAAGCAGTCTTCGTTAGGACTCGGTTGGTTCTGCGGTTTCTCATCAGGACTAATATTTTCAGCGTCCTCGTTTTTATTGAACTCAATCTTATACCGCACAGACGGGATTTGCGTGACCGTTGATGTCAATAGCGACTCTTGTACGGTATCGTTCCCATTACACGTTTTCTCCGACCGGAACATTCCACCTCTTTCCGATTGATTAATCCTTTTCTTACCGACCAACGCACTCAAGCACGGTAGGATCAATTTGAACTCCTTTCTGAAGTTCTCGTTCAACCAGGCGTACAAGAACGGGTTGTAGCATGTTGATGACATCGCTATGAAGTGCGCTATGAAAAACATTGTCATATAGTAATTCCAGTCTTCTGCTAAAGAATAGAAGTCAGTGCTGATGTTTATCAGATTCAATGGGAGCCATGACAGTCCAAATATCGCCACCATCGCTATTAGCATTCTATTCGTTCGTCTCTTCCTTTCCCTCTCAGCGTCTTCCTTTTTACTATTCTTACTTCCCGGCCTAGATTTTAACCTATCATTTAATTTAACACTAACACATGTATAGCAGAAAGCCATTACTATAAAAGGTATAGCAAACTGCATTATAACAGTAACGGAGCCAAAAGCTTTGCGAACTGGGTCTGAGGGCCACTTTTCTGCGCAAAAAATGCCTTGAAGGGTCATGTACCAGCCATAAGGGAATGTAACAAACAAGGCGAAGACCCAAATAAAGATGATGAGGCCAATGCAGGTCTTGATCTGCATTCGAGGTTTGAACGGATAAATTATAACAAAAAATCTATCTATCGCTATGGAAGTCAGAGTGAGTGTTGAGATGTAGACGCTACAACCTTGAGCGTAAGGCATAATGTGGCAAAGCAGGCTTCCGAAAACCCACCTGCCTAGGAAAGTGTAAAGAGGTGTAAATGGGACAGCAAACACGCACAGTAATATGTCGGATAACGCTAGGTTCGTGATGAAGAGATTAGTGACTGTTTGCATAGCTCGGTTCCTGATGACGGCGTAGCACACGAGAGCATTGCCGAAGATCCCTACGACGAAGATTATTGTGTAAGCTGTGCAGAACACGGCCTGCACAGCTTTGTGTTCGATCGGGTCAAAGCGCGTAGCATTATGGTGCTCTTCTGATGCGTTCAGGAAGTCGTTATATGGCCCCAGTGTCCATCCTTCAGTAGGCATAATTCCTTCGTGTGTTTAACTGGGCATTATAAGCCTGGGTTTGCTACTGTTGTCATAATTTTGATACTCTATAAATTTGATTGTCTTTTCGTCGTGTGCTGTGATCATAATGTTCGTTTCAGCGATTTGATGTCATAGAAGGTCATCGGGGCTTTCCATTATGATTTTCTATCAATAATCATGGTGGTGTCGGTCTGATCTGTAACAAAAAAACAAAATACGTGAGAGCCAGTTAATTCATTTTCCTTAACTTGGAAGATTGACTAGTTGTAGCCTCCATGGCGCTAGGAACCGTGATATCATTATACTAAATATTTATCTTAATTTAATCATCAATCAACTTGTTCAATCGATTGGAATGATTAGTAAAACCTTTTGAGTTAAAAAAATAAGTAAAGTAGACAGTCTACTTAAACGAAAGGCTTTCAACACTTATTCTTTACTTTAGGTTTGTACCTACGTGTGGGGGTCCTAGCTCCTACTCGTAGTGTTCTCCTCCACGTTCCTTTGGGGGTCCTAGCTCCTACTCGTAGGGTTCTCCTCCACGTTCCTTAGGCGAATTGAAACGACTTGTGGACTGTATTACTAGGTTTATTCTTCTTGTTTATTTATTACTTGCTGACTTGACTACTTGACTACACTTTTTCACTCAAATTGGCGCTACTTATATTAAAATACTTTGTCCCGCCACCGTAGGGGGTAGGGCGAGCAAGTTTTAACACATTTACATTACAATGTCTAATGATTAAAGCGTGCGAAAGAAAGACTGGGGTACAAATTAAACCCTTTCTAAAGGGCTACAAAGAGGGCTAATCGATCTTGATCTTCAGCTCCCGGCTCCGTCCGTCACAGTCTCCCCCCGGCGTAGATCCTCGCAGCCTTTATTCATCGGTAGGACAATGAGCCTTCTTACTGGTCGTCTGAAGATCCCTCCTTTAGTTCGCACCTCCACGCTTCGCACCACACCGTCAGGACCCGGATATACGCGCTCGACCTGACCTCGGGGCCAAACATTTCGCGGTAGCGTTCCGTCTGCTATTATCGTGATATCACCTGGTTTGACATTCGTTTGGTTTCGCCTGGCGTCACCTCGCGGTGCTAAGGTCGGTAAATACTCTCTGATCCATCGCTCCCAGAACACATTAGCAAGTGCCTGAGCGGCGCGCCATGTTCGCCTGTCGTTTTTGTTGCATTCTCCCACGTAGGGCAGCCCCACCGAAGTTCCTAACAAGAAGTGATTGGGCGTTAGGGCCTCTTGGTCTTCTGCTTCTACTGGTACATGAGTTAGTGGCCTCGAATTGACGGTGTGCTCAATCTCGGTCATTAGAGTGGCAAGTATTTCTTCTTTAGGCGCTCGTTCGTTGAGCGTCACTGCGAGAGCTCTTTTAACGGATTTGATCATCCTTTCCCAGGCTCCCCCTTGATTCGGTGCACCAGGATCGATGTACCTCCACTCGATTCGCTTCGTGAGTGCGTAATCCTTGAGGGCGGGGAGCCATTCCGCGAAAGCTCTGTTCAGTTCCGCGTCAGTTCCGTGGAAGTTCGTTCCGTTGTCGGACGCTATCAGGCAGGGCATTCCTCGACGTGCAGCCATTCGTCTTATTGCCATGATAGCTGAATCCACGTCTAGACTAGCTATAAGCTCCACGTGTATTGCTCTAGTTGATAGGCAAGTGAATAACATTCCCCATCTTTTCTCACGTCGTCTGCCAATCGTCACCCACATAGGGCCGAAACAGTCGACTCCGCAGCGTGAGAACGGTCTTGTGTGTGTACTAAGTCGTATCTGAGGCAGGTCGCCTTTTACTGGCTTCTCTGGGTTGGCTCTCTTAATTTTACACCATACACACTCACGTAGCGCCGCTCGTACATTTGGTCGCAGGCGTAAAATCCAATAACGCTGACGGAGGTTGTTCACTATGTGTTCTCTCCCCATATGTCCGCTGCTCAAATGCTCTTGTCGGATTATTAGGCGCGTGATCGGGTGATTCCCATCTAAGATCGGAGGTTGTTTCATCTCGTCCGGAACCGTCGCAGCGTTAATTCTTCCGTTCAAACGGATTATCTTATCGTCTTTGTACACGGGATCAAGTCTATAGAGACGACTCGTGCGATCGACGGTCTGTCCTTTTGATAATCGCGTTAGTTCCTCGGCGAAAGTGTCGCTTTGCGAATCTCGGATCAGCAGGCGTTCGGCTTCTCGTATATGCTTCAAGCCAAGTCTCCTCGCCTGCTTTCTGCATTTGTCGATGAAAGCGAGGACATACGCCACTGTTCTGACTAGACGTTCGTAGGAGGAGAAACGTGACACCTCTACTAGCGTCGACTTCTCTCTGGCGTGCGACACCACAACTTCCTCTTCTGAGGTCTCAGAAGCATGCGGGCCGGGCCAGCAGTCTTCGCTCTCTCGTAGGAATTGGGGTCCAGTAAACCATCGATTGTCTCGTTTCAGCTCCGTATTGCCGGCGCGCGTCGCGTCATCTGCTACATTCAGAGCGGTCGGTATCCATCGCCACTGGCCCGCATCTGTCAGTTCGGCTATTTCTCCCAGTCGATGTGCGACAAACGGCGTGTAACGGACCGTATCATTTCTGATCCAGTGTAACACGGTTTTCGAATCGCTCCAAAATATCACTTCGGTATGCCATTTGTGACAACGTACTATGTCAGCCGCTAGTCGCGCTCCGATCAAACTGGCTTGTAGCTCCATCCGCGGTATACTCTGCGTTTTCAACGGTGCGACTTTAGCTTTTCCGGCAACTATTGAAACGTTAATGCCTTCTTGGCTTGACAAGCGCCAATACGCTACGGCTGCATACGCCTGCTCACTCGCATCACAGAACACGTGAAGCTGTCGCCGCGTTATGTTGCTTCCTTGATCGTAGCATCGCGGCAATCTTAACTTGGCAATGTGCCTCAAATCAGACTGCCATTCATCGAAGGCCGAGGCTTCCTCGGGTGGTAACGGGTCATCCCAACCCACCTTCTTTTTCCATAGTTCCTGAAGCATAATTTTGGCAGTTATAGTGTATGGGCTTAGCAAGCCCAGCGGGTCGAACAGAGACATCACTGCCCCTAAGGCCTCGCGCTTCGTCGGCGGCCTTTGGGCTTTCTTCACCTCCATGGGTACTTTGTTCATCGCAGTATTGAATCCCAGTTCATCTGAAGTAGGTATCCACAGAATTCCTAACGCCTTCTCGTATAGATGTGCGTTAGCTGCGAGCTTTTTCGGTGCATGTGCACGGTTTTCGTCGGGTATTCCTCTGAGTAAGTGTTCCTTATTGCTACTCCAGCTGGCCAACTCAAAACCAGCTTTGCTGTGCACTTCTTGCACTTCCTTTATTGTGCGGGCGGCTATTTCGTCATCGTCAAAGCTTTGTACCCAATCGTCCATGTAATGACTGCAAGTAATAGCGTCGTACGCAAGTGGGTGTGACACCTTGAAGTCTGCTGCATTTCGGTCCCTCACGCTATGAGCCAGAAAGGGTGAACTACGGGCTCCAAAGATCATAGACTCCATCACATACTTTTGTGGCGGAGCGGAGCGATCATCTCCTCGCCACAGGAAGTGTTGAGCTACTTGATCCTCGTGTCTTATCTTTATTCGAAGGAACATCTCACGTATATCAGCAGTGACCGCAACCGGCTTCATTCTGAAGCGAAACAATATATCATGGAGCGACTGAAGTAAGTCCGGTCCATCTAAAAGCGCGTCATTAAGACAAGTTCCGTTTGAACGCGCGGCTGCATCAAATACCATTCGAACTTTATCTGGTTTGTTGGGATTCGTGACAGGAAAGTGCGGTAGGTACCATAACCGTTCTGTTTGCGGGTGGTCCTCGTTACTCTTGACCGCATACCCTTTCTCAAATAAATTTGTCACCTGCCCTGTGTAGGCGCTCTTGAACTCTGGCGATTTATCCATCTTGCGTTCTATGCCCTGCAACCTGCGTACGGCCATATCGTAGCTCGGTGGCATTTCTGAATGGTCGATCGCCCACGGTAATCCCACCTCAAAACAATCTTTCTTTCGTTTGACTGTTCGTTCAAATATTTCTTTAGCGCGCTCCTCATTAGGGTTAGGTTTCCTCTTGGCTGAGACTCCGAGAGCGTCTATTTCGAAATGCGCCTTTACGAGTTCGTTCAACTCGTCATCCCTGTCTGGAATGCCTTGAGGAGTACGCACGTGACATATAACTTCAGCGTCTCTTTCAATCGTTCTTAGAGGGGCGCTTCCATGGATTATCCAACCCAACTCCGTAAGCGAGGCAGCTGGTTGGTTTCGTTTAGCTGTTAGCAGCTTCCGTGTTACTATAAGATGCCAGTTGTCGGCGCCGATAAGTACTCGTGGTTTTACGTTCAAGTAACAGACGGCCTTCGGGTTAAGTTCCCGTAAGTGGGGTAGTTGGAGAAGCTCTATTCCAACCGAATGACTTCCCAGAGTCAGGTTCTTCACCGTCCTGGCTTTTATCTGATGAAAGTTCTCCTGACTCTGTCCTCGCACTCCGAATGTTACGATCTGGCTTTCGGGTTCACGTTGACTTGATGTGGCTCCCACGATATTCAACGTTCTCACTGGTCCTCTCATTCCTAACAGCGAGGCGATCTCCTCGTCGACCAGTGTAATCGTTGACCCCTCGTCAAGTAATGCGTGAGTATTCAGTTCTTTGCCGTTTTGACCTCGGACAGTTATTGGACAGACCTTTAACAATATTTGTAATTCTTCCTCAGGTGCCCTCGCTGCTGCTGTAAGGGCAGACTCTTCGATATTGTGTGAGGGCGTTTCCCTTCGGTTCTCTGGCGAGTGCAGCAACGCATGATGCGATTGAGTGCATTCATCAATCCCACATCTCTTGCTCTTGCATCGGAAACGTCTGTGTTTACTATTAAGACAACGAAAACAGACTCGTGCCTCTCGCGCCCATGACCATCGTTCGGTTACGGTCAGGGCCGCTAGCTTCCGGCACAGTGGCGTTCGGTGCTCACCGCCGCAGCAGAGACATTTATCTTCCTTAGTCTTTGCGTTGTCCTTTTCTTCAGTTGTAGCAAGAACGGTTCTGCGGTTTCGTTCATTCGCAGGGTTCCGCTCTTCAGTGCGTTTTGCACTTCCCTCGTTCGGCCGCAAACTATGTCCGCGAGCGGCCGAGTATGCATGACGTACGGCGCGATCTGCCTCCCTCATGAGGAATTTGGATAGAGTTACGATTTCCGCTTCCCTTCGATCTCCGAATTCCTCGGCATAGTCGCACCATCTTGCCTTCATATGTGGAGTCAGTTTTTCTGTAACTTGACGCGCTAGCATGGGATTCTGTAGATATCCTCGTTCGTCTAGGCTTGTGATTACTGCCACTATATTTTGAAGCTTGATTGCGAAACCATTCAACTCTGTTACGGTTGTTCCTAAACGTGGCATTCTTCTAATATCCTCAATAGCATCGTCTATTATCATCTCTGGACGTCCGTAAACTTGTTCAAGAGTGTTCATGATTACAGATGGATCAGTCGCTGTGAACAACAGTGCTGACACCGTAGCTCGTGCCTCGCCTCGCAGGCACGTTCTCAGTCTAGCTAGATTCTCCGCCGGTGACAGTTTGAAAAGCTTCGTAGAGTCTCGCATAGCTGCTCTGAACGGTAGCCATTCTTTGGCTCCACCGTTGAAGATGGGTAGTTCGTGCATCTGTCTCGTAGGTGGTCTGTTTGATGCCATTCTTTCTAACGCTATTGTCAGTCTATCGAATGCGTTTTCATCTCTATGTTGTTCTGGCAAAGGGGATCTCTGTCGTCTTGATTCAAATGTAGTTTGGTTTGCTGTGGGTCGTCGTGGAGCAGTTCGTTCCTCTGAAGCAGAGCGGATCCTAATACCTTCATCCGTTTCTATTGGATCGTATCCTCTCTGCTCCCCCCGTAGGCGATGCTTCTTGAGCCACTCACTAACGTGTCTCTCTGCAGTACCATTCTCTTCTCTAGTAACGCTAACTGCATCGGTTTCTTCACGTATTCCGGCGACTTCTGCGGCTAATCTCTTTTTGATAAGATTTTCTTGAATTCGAAGTTCTTTTCGGCGTATTTCCGCGAGCCGTTCTTCTGCTTCAAGTTCCGCTTTACGGATACGCAGCGCGATGCTAACGTTCGATTGCTGCGAGAGCACTGATTGGGCGCGACTATTTGGTAGTCTTTGAGGTTCGATAGTGCTTAGCTCGGCTATGTCCCGCGCAGTATTGGCACGAGCGTTGCCATTTACGGCGCGGTTGGTAGTCACGTCAGCAGTAGTATCACCAGCGATTCGTGCTTCAGGCGCGGATGGCCCGGGTCCTGCCCCTGTTTCGGGGTTCGATACGGGTGGTGCGTCGGGGTGCGTACTGTCTGATGGTGATGCGGGGTAGTCCTGGTATACCCTCAGCGCGGCAGTCCTTGTCCTCGTAGCTGGCGGGCTTCTTGTGGTCATCTTCTTCGGCACTTGAACGCCCCTAGCGGTCCCTATCGGTCCCTATCGGTCCCTATCAGTCCGTCAGGAGGTGCCGCCAAAAGGCTGACGTTTGCTCCTTCGGGGATGGATACGTTGGGATGGGTAGGGGGGTTCCACCCAGCAGAGGGGAACACGCAATCACGGGATGCTCGGGAATCGGCTGGAATGTCCGACCCCTTAGGCGTGTGCCTACAGTCCGGCGCCCGTGTTGCGTGTCCCTTACCGGCGAGGAGTGCACTACAGCCCGCGCCGTCCTTGCGCTCTTGTTGGACTGGTGGTGCCGCACAAACACCACACCACCCGAAGGCGTTTACCCGTTGGCCACTTCGTAATAACACCGCAAGGTATCCGTGAGCCAGCGGGCCGCGATAACGCGTGTCTTCGGTCGTAGCACCGTTCGGTGATCTTCAGGCACCCCGTGCCCCTGGCGCTGGTCTTGACAACGATGCACGCTGCCCCGTTCGGGGTTTTTCGAGCACCCAGTGCTACCGTCGTACGATGCACGGCGCCCCGTTCGGGGTTCTTCAGGCACCCCGTGCCCCTGGCGCTGGTCTTGACAACGATGCACGCTGCCCCGTTCGGGGTTCTTCGAGCGCCCAGCGCGCCCCGACGAATGATGCACGTTGCGCCGGTTGGCGGCTCCTTTCCTCGGGTACTCCCGCTACCTCGGCTTTATGCGAACCGGGGAAGTCGGGGTCACGTGACCGCCCTTGTGGTTGGGGTCGGTCACGATAGTCAACCCAGTACCGCTCTTCTTGTCGACGATGGCTTCTCAGATCCGGCTTCGGAGGACCAAAACTTGTGGGGGTCCTAGCTCCTACTCGTAGTGTTCTCCTCCACGTTCCTTTGGGGGTCCTAGCTCCTACTCGTAGGGTTCTCCTCCACGTTCCTTAGGCGAATTGAAACGACTTGTGGACTGTATTACTAGGTTTATTCTTCTTGTTTATTTATTACTTGCTGACTTGACTACTTGACTACACTTTTTCACTCAAATTGGCGCTACTTATATTAAAATACTTTGTCCCGCCACCGTAGGGGGTAGGGCGAGCAAGTTTTAACACATTTACATTACAATGTCTAATGATTAAAGCGTGCGAAAGAAAGACTGGGGTACAAATTAAACCCTTTCTAAAGGGCTACAAAGAGGGCTAATCGATCTTGATCTTCAGCTCCCGGCTCCGTCCGTCACACTACGTTTACTTTATTTATTATAATCCCATTGTTCCTTGAAAATACAAAGATGTAAAATGAAAATAAAATTTGTTTATTTTGTTGCACAATTCAAACAATAGGTAAGTTCGTAATAAGCCTCAATGCAATCTCAAAGAAAATGAAAAAGAAAGATAATCTCAAAATAATGATTAGTAATTAACGGGTATTTATCGCGTTTCTTCTTCTTCCTGTCATCTCGTGACTACGACAGAGTGCAAACCTGTTGAAACGTCGAGAAAGGAAGAAGAAGAAAAGCGATAAATACCCGTTAATTACTAATCATTATGTGTTCAGATCGCGTAAGTTTCAAAACAGATAATCTCAAAATAACACATTCTGAAAATCCCAGAGTTTCTTTGAAAATCCTCATTAATAAACTGACCGTATCTTTATTACCACTTTTAGTAAATAGTTAAAAAGGTTTTCTGTTCTTTTTCCTTCTTCGTTGATTTCCTGCCATAAGGAAGATGTTTAGTTTGTTTACACTGGCCGAGTAATGTAGCAGCCTGATTGGTTACCTATAATTTTTTTTATGATAACTAATGAATGAAAGGAACACCTTTATTTGGGTTACACCACAGAGGTTTTATTTCTGATATCTGTGGCTCACGCCGATTAGTTAAAAAACGTAAGCAAAAACAAAGCTTTAAAATAAACGAAATAGAATAAGCTACAGGTAGTATGTTATTAATGCAGTATATTTAAGTATAGTAAAGTTATTAGATATACTCTCAAGGGTCGTCCACCCGCTTCGCCACGGAGGTATTCTAAAAAATTCTTTAGAGACTTAAAGTTGAATATTGCAACCAGTTTGCAACTTCTAAATTCTTCTAAACCAGTAGAAGTTATAAACGAACAATCCTAAGTATTTACGCTGTACAGATTCAGCATTACACTGGATCTGTATACATTTTATAGATCCATGAGCTTTATTATGATTGAGGGCGCAGCATAAATAACATTTCATAAAAAGTTTATCGTAAATCATCGCTACGTTATGATGATACAACATGCTTATGTTGTGACGTAGCTGAGCTGTGGGCTACTCGTAAAAATTCTGAAGTGTAGTTTCTGATTCATTTTTGTTGGTGAATTTGAAATTTTTCTAAGTAGGCCCCCAGGTTCAAGACGTAGTATGATTGTATGAATTATGTTTGGTAAGCACTGCCAGTTCTGATGGTTAAGCAATTTGGCATTAGACTAACACTTTTTCGAGACGAGGGCATCGAGAAACCAAAGAAATGGAATGTTCTGGTCCGTCCGTTGGTGGAGTCAGTAGATACCCGCCGCAATCATGGCCTAACCCCGATCCAAGCACGGGGCCGACGAGGAGAATGTAAGAAACGTTTGTATGGAATAGTATGAAACTTGCAAGTGGGGTTTATATTTTGAATTCGTTCAATTCCTTACACTCCATCGGCGCGTTCGGTTCGGTACTATTAAGTAATTATTCAAATTTAGGATAGGTTTAGATATTAACCTAAAATTTAATTCTTTTTTGGTCTTCTTTATGTCACGATGAATATGCAATAGAAATCGACAAAGAGATGTTCCTAAGCACTCTTTGGTTCAAGTTGCTTAGTATCAACACACCACCGTTTCGAGAAAGTAGATTATTTCTGCGATGGTTACTTTACCGAGTCACTGTCCCAACGTAAACATCCCTTCCTGACCTTTATTTAAGCGGTGCCTGTGAAATCGAGGACAATTATGGCGGAGCGTTTATTTGGGTACCTCTGAGTAAGTGTTTGCGCGATACCCTGGTTTATACGTATTCTGCGTTGTCGTTAGTTGGGCTCGTTTTGGGCTGTTGTTTTTTCTACGGGATTCTTAATGTTATTGTGGGATATTGTTGAAGGACGGAATTACAGTGGTCTTTCTTGATTAACATTATACCTTTAGATCTTTATTTCTATACGGTTTTACATCATCATATTAAAATAAGTGCCTACTGAGTAAAGTAATTTTAAAGATTTTTTTTAAATAACAGTTAAAGTTGATGTTTGTGTTGGAGAAAACCACTTCCCAAGCTTAAGTTGGTTGAAAAGGAATCTTACGTCGACGATAATGTTGGTAGAGAGCAGTGTTGTTCCAAGTCAATTTTAGGGTGGCCGTATCTTAATCAAAAAATTGCCGTATTTTAGGGCAAAATCAGAAAAACGGGCCGTATATTCAAAGTTTTTATAACAAATGTTGACAAATAACGCTAATCCGACGCCATAAAATCCTACCCATTAGTAGATTACTAAAAACGGCAGATTATAACGTAAAGGAACAAAAAAATTAAAAATAAACGAAGGAGCGCATTTTTTTCTATAAAAGTCGTCACTGTTTCCTATATTTTGGTTTGGTGTGCTGAGTTTTGATCTGTTTATTTTTTTAGTTTTGATTGAACATCTCATTGTTACAATCCAGCAAAGATAACTTTATACTAATATAACTGGAAACTGGAGATTTAATTGCAGAAATAAGTTCAAGTCTTCAAATGATAAGGCCGTCCTAAGTTAAATGTTGTAATTAAAAACAAAATTTACATTGCACACACTAGAACAATACAACATTTATAACATAGTGACAAAATATAAAGTCGCTAGGTGTGCCAACACTAGTAAGTATTTTATTAGGTTAGTTTATGACTTTAGGGAAAACCTTAGCCAGAAAAAAGCCTGTCGCTAGTGCGTTCCGTAATACGAAAAAAATCATTTATGTCAACGCTTCTGATACCGGCCGTATAATTTCATACAAATAATATACGGCTTTGAAATGTCTGCCGTATGCCGTATTCTTGACGATTTACACACCCGAAAGCCGTATAATACGGCAATTGCCGTAGCCGGAACAACACTGGTAGAGAGTAATAAAAGATTTGGCAGGATGGACAAACACTGGATGAGGATAATCTTTGGAGAACATGCCCGGCAGTGTTTTCTTTTCATTATGCCTGAGATGAACATTTAGATGAGTAGATTATTATTATGAGCACATTCAAAAGAATCATCAACATAAAACTAAAACAGATTATTATGGCCTGTATGAATAAAAAGTGAGAAAATAAATTTAATTACGAACATACACATAGGTTAGGCTTTTAAGTGACCACAATCTTACTTGAGGTAAAGTAGCGGTTTGACCGACGATTAAAGTCAAAGCGCTTTACTTCCTTTGGACCTTGCAAGACTCTTAGATACGTCAGAAAATACAAATTGCATAAGTAATAATGGAAAATAAAGTGATCGATCACACAGTTTTTAAATTAAAACAATATCTTCTTCCAGTAAAATGTTCCATCTACAATATTGGCACTTTCCCTCCATGTGGCAGATCCGTGGGACGCCCTATATAAAACTGTAGATACGAGTATTATCTCATGCAGGACAAAATAATAAATGATATTACATTTTGCATTGCAGCCAAATCGTACCCCACTAGGGAAATAATCTCTTCTATACCAGTTCAAAAGCAATATCGAATTACGCTCCGATAGTTTAGCATTTATAGTATTTAGTTAACAATAGTCGGTGATTACGGATAATTTACGGTAATGAAACTAAATTATTTATAACGCTGTTCACCAATTAGTAAATATTTAGCAGCTACCTACATAATGATTGTCGATTTCTTTGTCAGCTATGGACCGATTCTGTCGATTATTTCGCTATTTATTATAGAATGATCCCGAGATGGTACAATCCCAAATAGTGTTTATCCCTAAAAATGGAAAAAAACCGGTGCATAAAAACTTACCTATTTTAAAAACAGTTGATAAGACTTATAAGCCTTAAATATAAAATTAATTTCGACGTTGGTTTTTCCTTATAACATTATATTCACCAATTACTAAATATTTAGTAGGTACCTACCTACTTATTTTCGTCGATTTATGCAACAGTTATTATGGAACGATTGTAAATATAAAGAATGATTCCGAGATGGCCCAAACCCGAATAGTGTAAGAATGTTCTACAAAACATAAAAACCTCTGTAAAGTAATTTTAAAATATATTCAATAAAACTTCAAATTAAATACTTATCATTCAACAATAAAACAAGAAAAAACTTGAAGTCGGTTTTTAAGTTTTTATAATCTTTTTTTTTTATTAAACTTTCGTGTACAGTCCTTAATAAGCAATACATTTAAAACGCTGTTGGAAAAGAATCTGCTTAGCTATTTCTGTCTTTGACTGAACATGTAGGATTCGATTTCGATCATCATATTGATAGAACCATCAATAAAATTACATCTGTAAAGAAAACATTTTATCTGTGCAATAAAAAATATCGCTCGAAAACGTGACTGAGCTCTCTAGATTATCATGTTCGCAATAATAAAGATTTGCGTCATCAATATGGACGCAAAATGATTACGTACTTATAATATCGTAACGTAGTTTATAATGCATTGTGAATTTGTGTTCTATCTAGGTTTTTAGATTAGAGATTTTCTCTTTTTCAGTGTCAACAATTATCTCAATCCTTAAGGTTGTCGCATATACAGGCCGCACCGCTGCCGCACTCCTCCGCAAATCGTTTTGACTGCATGCTGACCACACAGTATCAGCTAGCATCTTGCTGTCCACGCACGCTGGGTAAAAAAGTATGATAACTTGCTCCAGCTAACCGTCCACACGTTCACAGATCACTTGAAGTATGCGGCAAGTAAGGTTCAACCAATGAGTGGGCTAGCGGCCAACTTGCTCACTTCTGTGATTAAAACTGACAGCATAAAATAGCTAACTCTCAAGATACCTACCTACAGTCACAGTCTGTGAATGTATCTAAAGTTTACGAGTTTTAATCTATATTTATTGTCTATTGTGGGCTCTGTGTGCGTCCGGAAGTGGGGAGCGATGTGTTTCCTATGATTGAAATTCTATGTGCAGCCGCGCTTCGCTTTTTCTATACGTACTGTGCTTACTGATATTATGAATAGGCTCCGAAACGACTGGACTGATTTGAAGAATTCTTTCACCATTAGAATCCTATATTATCCCCGTTGAACAGAGATGATACAATACTTTCAAAAAAGGTAGGGTTCCGTATGAAAACTTTAATAATGTAACCCAAGTGCGTAAAAATAATGTTTGATTGTTTTAAATATTAGTGCGAAAGCGACGTGTAGTATAAAAAAATATCTACGTAACAGAAACAGCTGCGCAAACTTTCTTCTCAAAACACCGTTAGCAACTTGAACGAGAAAAATATTCCCTAGTACTGCCTTAACTCTGCAGCTTTTTAGCATAAACGAATTAACGAAAGCAAAGAGAGGACTTGACCCATTTACCTAAGGGTTATTGTTATGTATAGTGGCAATAAAGCGTAATGCGAAACAGTCGGATCGTAGTGGAAATGTTCTTACGTCAGTAGATTTAGCAAGGAGCGATAAAATACGCACGTTTTCTCAGACAACGCATTCAATTATTCCAATTACTGGGAAAACAATTTCATTGCGAATGAATAAATCCTTCGCAGATATTACGCACATAGATTTGTAAGAACAATGAAGTCATGTATAGTTTTGAACAGAATAATTAAAACTAATATTGTAAATACTTCTCACTACTAACACCTATTTCCTAAATATCTACGCAGTCACAAGAGGGCAAAGGCATTGCCACGTTATATTAAATGCTAATTCAAATCAATAATAATATTATTGATTAGAATTTATAAAACCCAGCAACCCGATCACCCTTGGACTCTATATTTTGTGTAACAGGGAAATAAAAAAATGGTATAAAAAAATAATCGGTAGGTATATTTTTCGTAGCAATATGTATTAAATTTCAATAACTTTATTTCATTAGGCTTACACAATAAGCACATAGACAAGTAAAATTTTCTGCTACAAATAATTATAAACTAAGAAATTATTGTAAATACTACATCAAAATTGTTTCTGTTGTTTGGTTGTAATGTTTTTTGCTAGTAAAGAGTTCTATATATTTCTAAAATAAATAAGGTGAATTATTTTTTCTGATTAAAATTTTTTGTTTTTCTTAGCATGCGGATAACACAACAACTAACCAGAAACCGTTTTGTGACTCAAAATATACTTACCTACTGTTCTAATTTAGCACGTTTTTGTGTGAGTTACAAATAAAACATATTCTATACCATTCTATTCTAAACATAAGTTACCTTTATAAGGCTATCGTTAGTCTGTCCTGGGAATTTTATTTCCAGCCCAGTGAATAGGTTTGCTGCTGAAAATTTCAGACGGTTTTCATTTCCAGGCGTTGAGCTTACTGACAAATGTAGTAGTGAACACGTCTCGTTTGTTTTGTGTCTGAAATCCGCAGTGGTTGTTTATTTCGTTTGATTGTAAGGTTATGTATGGATTTTAATAACCAAGGGGGTCCAAAGATATTGGCTTAGTCAACGACCGCCATGTTGTTATTTTTCAAAATTAAATTAAACTATTTGTGAAAAAAGATCATTGATCTGATCTATATGGTAATTAATTTTAAAAAGTCACTTGTTAAATGTGAATTAATAGAATAACACCTTTTTGCTAGAACATCCTAGGACTTTCCTGAAACTCTTTTATTATATATGACTCTATTAGGTTTTATTTATTACAAATCCCACCACTGAAACTGAAAACAACAAATCTATAGAAATAAATTAAAATTAAAATAGTAAAATAACAACCTAGGCACTTATTCTTCAAATCTATTCTTATAATATCCTTTATATTGAGAGCTTTCTCCTTTGTCACTTTTCCAATACATGAAAAAACTATACCTTTAAACAATTCTTCAAACTTCCGCTGATTTTGTTATTTAATAATATTTTTTTCATATCTATGTTTATGCTCAAGCCACCCAACACCCTGGAAATTTTCGTTCGAAACCTTCATAAATTCTCCAATTACGCCAGAAGATAAAATCATGACCCGTGAAACAGCTTAATTTCGTTTTGTTGGTAAAACGGATAAGGCCTATAATTTGACAGGTAATCGCTACGACCCCTCCGTGTAAGGAAAAAATTTCACCGAATTAGTCTAGTTTAAATAAGTTCTGTTACAAAGAGATCAAAGGTTTCCAGACCCATAGCACCCCTGTAAGATACCCCTGGCAATGGGAACCAATATTCAAACCCGTGGTAACCTATACAATGGTGTACCAGTGGTATCACCTTTTATATTCACAAGTTCCGATGATCCCAGCAATACAATAGGAAGGATATAAATATAATACAGGCATAATAAAAATAAGTAAAATACTTAACACTGAAATTATTCAATTCTGTATTAGTCATGCACAGTAGCACGACTGTTTAATATTTTTCTGTTTACATTCAAGCCATAATTAATTTTAACAAGGGCTGTGAAATTGTTTATGTGATATAGAATAAAGCTCTTTTTATTATATTAATAACTATCGACCCGCTCCGGCTTCGCACGGGTCCAATGCTGATAGAAAAACCTTTCTCTTGAATCTCTCTATCCATTAAAACAAACCGCATCAAAATCCGCTGTGTTGTTTTAAAGATCTAAGCACACATAGGGACAGACAGACAGCGGAAAGCGACTTTGTTTTATACTATGTATATTAATACTATGATAGTTTAATTTGAATTCGATTTAGGTATACAGAATAACGATATAGTGCCTAGTAACGTAGTATACTAGTACAAAGCTCAGTTTGAAGAATAACAGTCTATATTTCTCATAATGGTTCTCTTTTCGTTGTGCATTATCAAAATATATTTAGAAGCTAGCAACATATTAGAATAACACGCAAACTCCAAATTCCTTTTTCCCAAAATTCCCTTAATTTTACGGAAACGGAAATTGAAATTCGAATTGTCACCTTTTTCAGCGAATTCTAATTACGAAGGAATTTCGAGTGTTTGGTTTGTTGAAATTGCTGAGTCGCATCTAAACGTAATTTCAAAAATTTCAAAATTGATATATATTTAATAGTCCATAAGTAATCAAAATTAGATTTTACCATAAGGCGAGTTAGATTTTACCCTTTCTACATAGGATAGGCATACCCGCCTTTCGGCCTACCTTTTGTTTTCTGTTGTTTTATATATTATTATATATTATTATATTATTATATATTCTGTTGTTTTATATATATATAAGCGGCATGTAAAATTACGATAGTACCAAACAAAACAACGGTGTGGTTATAAAAGCGTTGTTTTTGTACCCGCCTTTTACCTAATTTAAAACATTTCTATAGATATTTTTTTTATTTATTTTGTTTTTACTCCTGCCTTTCAAAAAGAAATCATAAAAAGTTAAGTTGTTGAACAATAAATTCAATAGTTTTTTATATAAATAAACAACGAACCTATAATGGCAAAATACGTGGAAAAAATATTATTACAATATAATTATATTTACTATGCATGTTAAACTGATGGAAATAAGTTATATTTGACCCTATTCCCTTTAAACAAAAAGAGCATACGTCATCCTTTAATTTTTCAAACGGAAATGCACAAGGGCATTTTAACCATTAAAGAATTTGCATAAAAACTTTACAGCGCACTCAACGTGATGAAACTATCATTTTTAGTAGAACATTCGGAGCCGTCTCCATGGGATCGTCATAAAATTCCAAATAGAGTAGGTATTCCATATTCCATAGCACCATAAGATTCCAGTTTACTGCTAGGAATTCTTATCTTTCGGTGAAAAGCGGAACAAAATTTTAACGCGCTCCAAAATTACTCTAAAATTTAATATTTCCCTGTTTAAAATTGCTGTCGATCACAAGGTAAATAAATATTTTGCATTCAACGTCATCTTTCTTAACAAATGTAGGTAGCCAATTTTTAGGTACTTTTCTTTCTACGTAAATAACAAACGTAATTTTCAAAATACGACTTTACTAGCGAATTGATTTCAAATTTGTTTAAGATCAAGCCGGTTACGTTACGGAGCGATACAGAAATACAAATAGTTTTGCTTCTTAGGCACTTGTTAGTTTTCGAACAAACCCTATAAAACAACAATCGACAATTGACATTTGAATCTGAATAAAAAGCGAACAAAATAAAAGTAACAATGAAAACAATACTTTCATTTCAGAGTCTGCTGTACACAAAAGCATTGTGGACTGTTTTCTAGGTTTTCTATTAAAATACTGAATGCTGATGGCCGTTTCCAGTGAGTTTTATTTGTGAAAAAATATTATTATAATTATAAAAACTTTCTGTCGTGGCTTCGTATTCACTGTTAAACGGACACCTTCTTTGATTATTTACTGGGAACTGATTTATGAAAAATGAAATAACGCTGGACAATACACACAGCATAATCTAGCCCCAAGCTAAGCAGAGCTTGTGTTATGGGTACGCTGGCTGACTGATAAACATAATACAATATATTATATAGATAGGTATTTTTTGTTATATACCTATAGAAAATGACCAGAACACCCGGAACAAATATCTGCAAACATTTGTCCCGAGGCGGGAATCGAACCCACAACCTCCTGCGTCGCAGGATTATGTGATAAACCAGAGCCTTTCGTTGATAGCTCTTAAGCTAGATAAACCTATGCATAATTGTAGCAGAATCTGTTGACTACTTCTGTCGTGCAGAAATAACAAACATTTTCAAATACGAGTATGTATCCATTCATCTAAACTTACAGTATGATGTGATTGATCCATCTACACACTTATACAAATACAAATATTTATCCAATTAAATTTATAATAATATACATCGCATGGGTTTGGAACTCGCTTTTAAGTATAGAGATACCTGTGTTAGAGGGTTCCGTTCTTCCGTAATAGGTATACACTAAGTTTTTTGATAGCGTTCAATTCAATGCTATAGAAAATTATATTTGAGCCTGTCCATTTGTACAAGCTTAGGCTCGCAATGACTTTCTCGACATGTGGACGGAATATAGAACGGGTTATGTGCTGTATTAGGTATCCCAAAATTTTTTGATTTCGGCGGGACGTAATATTGATCTTGTAAATGTTTTTCTTGAAGACTGCTAGTCTCAACAGACATAGACATTATAGTGCACAACACAACTTGTGTTTTACAGAAGGGTATTCGCAAACGCAAGTGTATTCGCTCACTCTCGTAATCCGCTGGGCAGATCGATGCGTCTGGGTAGAGGTCAGGTGCAGAACCAACGGTGTGACACCGTCAAAATTCTTGTCAACTGCCAAATTCGTGACTCCAGACTGTCACAGAATCTTTCGTGCTAAAACAATCGCATTGACCACATTTTCCTGACCCGTGGTCTTAATAGGAACGGTTTAGTGGACCTTGCACTCTAAGGTCTGTATATTGCTCCAATAAATTTTCTATTGTTGCTCAATAGAATCACCAGAGTGGGGCCCTCTACAATGTGGGTACAAATGACAAACAGACTGCGACTCGGGGACAGACCGAATATAAATTGACGCTGAATAGATTTTTAGAGTTATCATCGGAGGAATGAAGCCATAGAAAACACAGTATTTTTCACGGATTTTATTTTTTTCTTTTATTTACGTTTTCTTTGCAAGAGGTATAATCCGTTCGCGATCAGAATTTATTGTAACCTAAATTTTTTTTTTATTTAAGTGGCTCAATATTATTTCTTCATATCCAGTCTATCCCGCGGTTGTCTGGAACAGATCGCTCATAGCGATAAGGCCGTTCTTTATACTTCTTCTACTTAAAGCATGTCTCTTTGTAATCTTCATGTCATCTCATTCATTTTCTGGTATAATTAAGTATTTTCTACATACCTATCTATCTAACTGTCTCAAGACCGAGATGCGTGGAGGGAATAGATTTGCCCAGCAGTGGGACACACCAGGCTTTATAACTAACTATCTGTTATCTATGAGTTGGGTTTTTTTTCCAATTAAACAAACGCTGTCTTTAGCATAGATGCTAAATGATAAATGATGCTAAATGAAAAAATAGTCCAGTCTGTAGATCTACAGACTGGACTCGATTATAAATGCAAAGTAGGTGTCTGTTACCTTAAACGGGTAAACTAAACGGATGTAAATGAATTTTGGCAATGAGACAGATGGTGGTTCCGGGGATTACAAGGCTGTTTTCTATCCCGGGTAAAGGCTTGCTGAACGGTTGGGGATTTGTATAACGGCGTGTTCGTAGAACCGATTGCACCACTTTTGAATGGGAATTACCATAAAATTAAGGCTTTTAACCCTACACTGCATTCAGTGCCGTATGCGTGACAACCAATAAAGTACCATAAACAAAATAATACAAATAAAATTCCTTATAATTTGAATCAAGCAGCGACCTCTATGATTATGTAAAGAAAATGTCAAATTCTGTGGGTATTATGTTATTTGTAGCTATGGCAATCAATTAGTACATTAATTCGAGTTAGACATCCGCACCATCTTGCTAAGTTAGTAATTCAATCGAAAATTTTGTTGATTTGCCGCGAACCGCTCGTATGAAACTGAAAACATCGTAAATAACCGTTATTTACGGAGTTCAACAGTGTAAAAATTGTTTTTGTGTCGGAAGCTCTGTGTACTAAGCAAATACAAGTATAATTTTGTAACCAATTTTCATTATGATAATTAACCTAATTATCATATTGAAAACACGCGAAGGATGCCTAGCTTTAACCAAATAAACAACAAGAGTTTCCAACGGTATACAATAACTCTACTGTAGGTACATATTAAAATAATGGCCAACGGCTTTTCATACGTCAGTCTTCGTCAATTTATTACTCTTTGTTCAGTCGTTTCGTTTTATTGACTAACCGCATATGAAAATGTTCACAGGGTGCTCGAATTGTGTTTTCAAAGGGTGAAGCGAATATAGAAAGTGTCATTTTCATAAAGGTACTGGAAATGTTTCAAAAATGGCTGGATCGAGTATAAAAGCAATTTCTTTTAGCATGAATTCGTTTGTCGTTTTGTTGGTGTCAGTTGATTATATTTTGGAAACCTTTTATTGCAGTAACATTAGACTTGAGAACCCTTTATTATACTTTTTCCTATATTCTTTTTTATAGAATTTTCAGTCTAGTTGATGCAACCAAACTAATCAATTGAACAATAATTTTCACCAGTACCATATTCATAAATTCAAAATATTTCGTAACATTAGGTATCAGATAAGATGTTCCATGCGGTTTTCGATTTGCAGTATAAAACAAAAATTAGTTCCCAATATCTCGATAAGTGGCAGGGTCTGTACTGGAAATAAGGGTACTTTATGTCAATGTCACATAGGAAAACCAACTTTTTCGTGACTTTTCGATAACTCTCACGGTTTCAGACTTCTCCATAATAGCCCTGAAAAATACCCCAAGAGAGGGTGAAGTCGGATTGCGGCTGATGAAGAAGAAAGACCCATTTCACTCGTCAAATAAAAATTGCTTTAGGCTTATTATTTGTCTAAAGGTCTAAAAAAATGTACCCGCAGATAACTTTGCAAGAATCCTTTGAGAGTTGTCTATTAAGACAATTCTTAACAAGTCTAATAAGACAATTCTTGTTTGAATAAATTTTAACAATTCTCGGGTTTTAATTACTGAGATTAATTCTGAAACCTTTGTTTGCCCAAAGTTTTTATTTTCTGAACAAACAATATACTTACCTAGAGCCTCGGAATAAATTTGGCTTACAATAAATTTATTGCTGTCTCATTAATTTTGTTATGAGAATTGCAAAAACTACCTTATTTTATATTGTAATCTAATTTAATCATCACACTATACTAAGATATGATTTTAATATGTTTTTATTTTTTGTGGATTGTGTTATCAGAAGTAAATGGGTTAATAATTATTATTTCATTATTATGATAATTATAATGCCATCAGATTTTTGTCCGTAAATCCACCTTACATCGTTGCTCTCAGCTATTTATTTATATGACTAAATAAAATAATTTAATAATATTAATAACTAAATAAATAATGCTGGACAAAATAACCCGGCTACATCTAGCCCCAAGTTAAGCAGAGCTTGTGTTATGGGTACAAGATGACTGATAGTACTTAATTTAATATTTACATACAGATAGATATTTTTAGTATACATTGAAAACACATGTATATTTTAATATTTGTTGTTTCTTAATTACAACCTTCCTTATCCGTAGTAAATGTTTGTATTGATTTATTTGCTTGAAGATTTTTGGCAGCTATCTACCTCGTTATCAACGAAGTATCAACATATACGTGAATTACTTTTATCTAACGGGGATTACTACGCTTTAGATTTCGTGCATGCGATGGAAATTTTAGATACTCAACAACATGTTATAAAGGCATGCTGACTAACCATTATCAACAATAGAAAAGACAAATCGAGAAGAAAACACGCTGTTTGTGGAAAAAAAATCACAATTTGATCCAACCAACGGAGTAACTTGTACCTAACTAAAATAAAATAGAACATATACATATTTATATAAAGAATTAACACAAAGTTGAAGATCGAAGCGACGTGTGACCCGAAACCTGGTCAGTATCGAGGCAAGGCAGCCAGCGTTTTGGGTACCTACACTTCCAACGGGTACTGATATGGATCAGTTAAGCTACCTGTTTGTATGCAACAGTCTGCAGTTAGCTCAATTGTTTCGTTTGTAAATACTAGTTCTAATTTGGTTATTTTATATTCTTATAATCGAGACCGTGGACAGGAACTACCTAGATGTTACACATTCCAAGACCTATAATGTTAATAACGTTATTTTAGGACAACTTTTAGGTACTTGCCAGAATCGTGCGCAATATACGTACCTATGTTATTATTTGAGTTTTGAATATATAAATAATAAAAGGTACGAACATTGAAAATTAAAAAATTTACTCATACATACACGTTGGATTTCATTATTGAAGTTTTCATAGGGATCCCTAACTTTTTTGACCCTATTCTATAGCTTATGTTCATCAGGGATAGTGTAGGGTTCTAATGGTCAAATATTTTTTCAAATCGGTTCAGAAGTCGCGAGCAAAGCAAGAAAATGCAAAAGTAATGTAATAAACCATAGCCAAAACGTCTCACAACATGATGCGACACATTTGACACAACACATACCTTCCTGAATCTGTTTAAGGCGCATACAGCACCTAAACTAGCGCCACCACCTACTTTATGTTATTATTCTGTTTAACAAAGGAATTTCAAAAATCAGATACGAAGTTGCCCTTGGTGGCCACCAAAACCTATTTTCGTATCTCTTCCTAAACTAAATAGAATAAAACTATTACAGAGGTATTAAAAAAAAGCTTATGATAGGTATCACAAACTGGACGATGGATTTTTGAAAATTCCCTTGTTAAACAGAATACTAACATAAAGTAGGAGGTGGCGCTAGTTTAGGTGCTGTATGCGCCTTAAACGTCTCACACGGCCATGTCTGCTTCATATAGTATTAGTATACCCCGATATTGCATTTCTTTCCCGCTCTGATTTGACTGCACAAATGCCACATTCTTATACAGTCACATTTGTCCGACTGGTGGTTCTATTAAAGTAAATATTCAAGATGCAGCAGTATGAGCTCTATTTCTAGGACGATAAAGTCTTGTGGATTTTAAAATTGTATTCAGTAAAACGATTTCCTACAAGCTAGAATGTCTGCTGGTGAAAAATGATAAGAGAACATGAGAATTTCTCACGATTTACGCAAAATTTTAGAAAGCTGGATAAATTTGAAATATATTAAAAACCTTTTTAACTCTAACTTCCTCACTTAATATTCTTCTGCTATGCAATATCGTGATGATTAGTTGCATGGCAGAATATTAGTTTATTTAAAAAAATACTTCCTAGAAGTCATTAAGAGTACCCTACGAGTTACCCTTATTATTAGACTTCGAAATAATTTAAACCCTGACGATAGGTCTGTTCAAATTGATCGCACGAACATTTGCTGATCAATGTTTGATTTTTCAGTGAATTGCCGCATGATTTATAAATCGAATCCCGTTTTATTGGACTAATTTAAAATTGTCTATTCTATAGAATCAATCAAAGATCAAGATCCTCTTTAAACATTTTTATGCTCTACACAACCATACAACTAACTAACTATCTCTACAACGTCTTTTTTCACCAAATGGGTACATTTAATTTTAAAGACATAAGAGAGATCAATAAATTGACGATTTGAGGAGGCTAAGGCACTAATGGCTGAGCAGCCCTTAGTGAAGATAAATTTTATGGCTCGTCCGTATCGGAAGATATCAATCTATACTAATATTATAAAGAGTAAAGATTGGATTGTTGGTTTCGATTGAATAAGATCCGAAACTACTGTACCAATTTGAAGAATTCATCCACCATTAGAATCCTACATTATCCCTGATGAAAAAAGCTATAGAATATTTTCAAAAAGGTTAACCCGTATGAAAACTTAAATAATTTAAATTAACGTTCATAAACTTATATTTTTGTATGTAAAAAATTATATATTTTGATATTTTTTTTTAATTCCCCTTGCGAAGCCAGGACGAGCCGCTTGTTCACATTAAATAAGCAATCTATAAATAGAAGATTATCAAGTGCCCTCTAAAAGCTACCGTCGAAGATTATCCCAGACAAAGAGCCCTTGAAATGGTCGAGTCTACAGGTCGACAGTAGATTAGTGTAATCTGTACTAGCTGATTGTTTGATGTGGATCCGCCTGACACAGCGTAGGTAGCAGTGCTGCGATGAGCTGGTGAAGCCAGAAATAGGATAATTGGATGCCGTACAGTATTCAGATATAAGATCCTTCCTTAATCATCTTTATATTTATATCTTTATATCATATATTTACAGGGTTGTTCAATCAGGGGAGGAGTTATTTAATCTGAAAATTTTAGGAAACAAAATTTGTTTAAAAACGAATCTTAGACCGCGATTTCTTTGAAAATCTGGTCGAGTTTCCGAGAAAATAATAGAAGGAATCATAGAAGGTTTTTTGCATTCGATGTAGTTTGTATTAATTGGAACCGTTGAAATTTATCTTGTGGGCCATCCAATTGGAAATTCTCAAAGTAAAACTAGCTCAACACAACCAGCTCCAACCATAAAACTTCGAAACACGTCCATCTGAATGAGAATCCGATATTATTCAGCATTATCTAGTTTCCGGCTGAATGGTCGGGTAATTTGGTGAGATGATGGTTATATGATGAGGGTAACTTGGCAAAGTTCGCGTTCGCGATTTCAAGATGTGGCATACTGCTGCTTCAGCGAAGAAAGGTGCTGGTTTACGTGTAAAAGTTAGGCATGTAGTGCGTTGAGTCTAGGTTAAGTTTTACAAGTTCAGTTTTATAATACATGCGGACGGCTTCGAACGGGTATATACTTAACAAAAAAAATTATAAATAAAGAGTTGTACTTGTAGAGGTACACACACTTATTTATTCAAATTTTCATACGGATCCCTAACTTTTTTGAAAATATTTTATAGTTCAGGTTTGTCAAGGATAATGTAGAATTCTAACGGTAATAGAATGTGTCAAATAGTAGTTTCGGAGTCTATCCAAACATAGTTTGTTTGGATTGAATAGGTTCCGACAAATCTTTCCTCTTTATAATATTAGTATATCAAAGGGGGGTCCCTTTGCTGTTAACAAAATCGTCACAGTGAATGTTCTTTTTAAACTTAGGCAATCTACACACGTTATTGTATTAAAAATATTTCCAAATGTTTATTGTGTGAATGTATACAGTGAAGGTGTTAAAACAGACAGAATGACGCAGTCGTATTCTATACTATGTTAGTTGACTCATTATCGCTAGGCCGAGCTGGTGGGGTCTATTCTTATGTCACGAACAGCTGTAAAGCGCCAACTTTATTCAAAATGAATAAATAATAAACTACTTATGTGATTTTTATTGCACCAGTTAGTCTAAACACATTAATCAGGTAGGTCAGCAATTAACTCAAATTCAAATATATTTATTTACCAGTAGAATATGCAAGCGTGGTCGCAACTGTAGACCAAGTATGTCTTTGAACGGCTCAATATGTCGCCCCATTCACCTTAGATCCTATACCTATAATAGACTTCAATTCAAACACGCTGTCATCGATCAAGTCTGAAGGAACGGCTCTTAGAAAAAGCTGTTTTTTTTGTAAATTGAAAACCAATTTATTCGCTAGCGATTTCAAAAAAGATTAAAATTTACACACATTGATTTTTATTATTTAAATTTTCATAGGGATCCCTAACTTTTTGAAGTTATTCTATAACCAATAATCATCAGGGATAATGTAGAATTCTAATCGTAAAAGATATTTTCAAATTGGTCCAGTAGTTTCGGAGCCTATTCAATTCAAACAAACAAACAATCAAATATTTCCTCTTTATAATAAGTATAGAAAACGCAAAGAAACGAATTCTCAATCTGTTCTATTCATTTCAAACACAGACCGAAAATCTGTCATTTTATCATGTCTTGGTTTTTGCTTCTATTCACTAGATATAATAACCTGTCATGACTCTAAGTATGTTGGATATTTCTACAAATTGATCGTAGTTCTTCGTTGAGTTTGAATCCTTAAGGTTTCGAGACTGATCTCGAAACCCTTGTCTTGCTGTATCTATCCTTTTTTCAATATTAATATCTCAGCAAATACTGAAGCTATAACTTGAAAATTGAAATAAAATCTAAATTTGAAATAATAATCGATAACATCGATTCGATAGGTATGACCGGAGAATTCTTGTGTTGGTGACCAATATCTAAGAGATTATAAGTCGTGACCACCGGAATGTAGGAGTAAGTACTCGTATGTATTAATATTGAAACTGTGATTTTTAATGTTTAAGTCTATTTAGCATAAGTTTATTGTTATTCATATTCAACGTTCTATAATATTTATTGTGATCCAAAAAAGAGTTCTGCTTCATCAATTCTCTGTCTTTTATTTAATAGAAAAGCAAAGTATCCCATCTCACCAAAGCCTATATTGCCGACTGTACTAAATATTCCGTGGACCTGCTGGGAACAAAATTATTATTAATTTTTAAAAGTCGTGGACCTGGTGGGAAGCAATGTATGAAACTATGATTTTTGAAAACAATAGAGTCGTGGACCTCTGGGAATAAGCCATCACTTCACATAAATTTACCCTGAGATTAACCAAAACCTCAGGTGGATCCCTAGCTTACGGTGCTCTCTGTGTAATAATAATATTATAGATAAATATTGATTGGCGTTACACTTACAAAGTAATTCAGTAAGTTTTGAAGGACGAAAACTAAAATTCTAAGTAAATATTGTTTGTCTTTACACTGATACAAACTAGTTGAGTAATTATTGAAGATTTAGAAGAAAGTTAATTATATTAGGTTATTATCCGGTCGGACCAGGCTTCGGACGGGTATATTGAAAACCAAAAAAATTATACACGAAGTTGAAGTGTACATTATTGTAGTTACATTGAACCCTAACTTTTTTGAAAATATTCTATAGCCTATGTTTTGTTCTTAGCAACTGCAAGGATAAGTGGTGGAACTGTAGCGCCGCAGCTTCGGAGGTGAACCGTTAAAGTGGCGATCACAATAGGCCAATCATGGCCGCAGCGATACAAAAGCCACCAAAAGTAAATAAAAAAAAAATCATCAGGGACAAAGATAATTCTATGATAGATTTCTATTCGCAATGCCTGCGAAGTTAAAGATATTTTGAGCTTTTATGATCAGATAATCAGCTTAACGTCAATGTGTTTTCTTTTGTGTTGTGAAATAAGTTTAATAATTATAAATTTGCAAGGAAAATACCAATCAGAAATAAATTAGGACTAGCATATTAATACACTTAGGGAGGTAAAACCTTTATTAATAAAGAAAATTAATAATAATAATAATAAGCTACAGCTGCAGAGTTGCAAACTACTTGCAGCTCAACTGCATTATATGGTTTGATACCGTCCGGTTTTTATTAATCTATCTACAGCGCACCTACCTATAGTATTATAGCCACTTAAACGTCCAGCCCTCGCGGCGACAAATAATTTGCCAAAAAAAAAGTATTAAAGTAAGAGTGTGTTGCTCCAAACTAACTTTCTAACCTTCTAATTATCTTTCTTTTCCGATCCCGGTTTCACCCCATTAAAGTGTAATATAGCCCGCTTTTATAAAAAGTGGGAAACATGGCGCTTTAAAAATTCTTCGCACTACTTTCCTTGATCAAGGAATTACTTCACTATGAATATTTTAAACAAGATAGAAACTTGCGAGGTCTTGTCGCCTCTTGTAAAATAACTATATTAATGTTGTAGAAGAAAACTTATATAATAAACTCCTTGGAATAATCTCCATCTTCTTCAAGCCGGTATTTTAAAAGTCAATTTTAATTCCGTGCTGCATAATGTACCTATCTTTTAGGGTGTTTTTCCGTTTCGTAAATTAATTACAATAAATAGATAATACTAGATAGATATAACAAGGTATGTGAAAATTGGCGGTCTTACCGCTCAAGGGCGATCTCTACCAGACAATCAAGGATGGATCGGATCTAAAATCAAGGCTTGAATTGTATTGAACACGCTATATGTCTAACAAGAACAATATCTATTTACAATCATTCATTATTATCAGATGCTTCTGGACTGATTAGATGATATTTTTGCATATACAAAATATCAATATTTTGCAAAATCAGGTATTTAAAAAAAATCGAAATCGTAATTTTTTTCATACGGACCCCGAACTATTTAGAAAATATTATTTATCCTAAGTTTAAGGATAATGTGGGGTTCTAATGGAGATTTTTTTTTAAATCAGTCAAGTAGTTCCGAAGCCTATTCAATTAATTAATAAATAATGCAGGACAATCCAAACAGCGTCACCTAGCCCCAAACTAAGCAGAGTAAGTCGATATCATCCACACAAACAAACAATCAAATCTTTCCTCTTTATAATATTAGTACAGATAAACTGTAATATCCCAGGTGAATTCTCCTACAGCATTAGTTACACTTCCATGCTGCACTTTACAGCTAAATCTTCTGAAATAGGTGTAATTCTCCAAAGACCGTAGTAAACTCCATTTGTAACATCTTCAGTGCAACTCACAGCGGCGCTCCCAAACCTCTTAGTATCTCTAAAGTCTAATAGCACAAGTTAAGAGTTTGTCGGTATATAATGAATGAAAGCTCTACGGTATTACTAACTTTGTCTGCTTTAGCTAGGATCTACTATAAATCTAATAGGGTATTTCTTAATAATATTATTTGACTTTATTATAAAGGAAATACCCTATTAGATAGTAGATCTATCCTTGCTTAACAGCGTATTATGAAACAACGTATAATGGCAAAGTATTATGATAATAACATATTATAAGTTGTAGTGAATGGAATTAAAAAAGAAATTCTCATAAAAATTAATTCAATTCAAAGTTTTTTAACGCCACGAAATAGTAGTCGTCATGACATGATGTCATACGGCTGTGAAGATTATAAAGTGACTGATCAGTTTTTATAGGATTTTATACAGGGTGTTTGGTTCATCGTTTGCCAAAATGAAATGGGGTGTGGATGGGGGTTTTAGCTACCGTTCCAAAACGTAGCAAAAACCCCCCTCTACCCTTTCTTTTATTTCTGACACTAAAAAAAGAAATTATCCTTATGATGAAGCCTTTCGATCGGTATGATAAAGCTACAGGGTAATTAATTTTCTCGTGTAGCGGGTTCGGTTCCCGGTTCAAATATGTAACTATTGAAAAATCTATGAATGCAGTTTTAATTGTTTTTAAAATTAAAATAATGTCTTCTTTCAGTAAAATGCTGAATCAACATTTAAGGTACTTTCCCTCCATGTGGCAAAGCGATGGGACGCCCTGTATATTACCCAGATATGTTTATTTTTGTATTGCATGTATTGATGAGCATGATGTTATTTAAACACCCGACATTAGCACGGATCCCCCTACCCCCAACATCAACGAACCGCTAGAGGGGTAGATTACTGACCGTCACCACCCGTCACTGACCGTTTAGCGTTTCCTGCGCAATTGAAAAGCTTTCGAAACGAGTCCGGTCATCAATCAGCTTCGATTGCGATGACAATGACGCCAAATTATCTCGATGCGGGTATAGGGTCAAAGTGCGACATTTATGTTGGTTAAAAAAGGAAACGATCTCTGTAGAGCGGTGGGTGAAGGGCCTGCTACGGAGGTTGCGGATTTGAATCCCGCCTTGGGACTAATATTGTAAGATCAGCAGATATTAGTTGTTTATTAGTTAGTGTTCTTGAAAATGAAAACTTTAGTAACGATGAAAATTACAGAGATAAGTTGTAATATGCTTTCTACCTCGAAAATCCAGAGGTTACATAGATAACGTTTCAGTTCATCATCAGCCCATATTAGTCCACTGCTGGACAAAGGCCTATCCTTTTGAGCGCCATAGTGCCCTGTCTACAGCTGCTACAGCGACAAGCATCCAGCATCTGCCTGCAGTCTTTCGCAGATCGTAATCCCACCTGGCAGGAGGGCGTTCTATTCGTTCGTTTATTGAATCACGATCTCCACTCAATAACACGTTTACCAAGTAGATAGGTATATTAAATAATCAACATCAACAACACCAGCCTATAATAGTCCACTGCTGGACATAGGCCTCCCCTAATGAGTGCCATAGATGGCATCATTATTTGGGGGTTATTGCCCATAATCCCCACGCTGGGCATGCGGGTTGGGGATCGCAGTTCGATGTAGTTGTTCTGCAGAAGGCGCTGCTACCCGCCCCCCGCTGTGTTTCCCTTAGTCGCCTCTTACGACACCCACGGGAAGAGTTGGGGTGGTGAAATTCTATGCCGGCACCACACGGTATTAAGTAATAGCTGCTGTTAAATAATGCTGGCAGCAGCTGGATGCGATAATCTGAAGACCGTGTGCTATGGCGCTCAGTAGGGGTGTCCTATGACCAGCCACTGCTGCAATATGCTGAATATAATATACTTAATATTTGTGGGTTCAAATATTTTTTGTTTATTCATCTGGCCAGGACAATTTATAAAGGGAGATGGAACACAAAACATACCGTATGCGAGAAGTGATTGCAAATTCCACTTAGAATTAAATTAATCGAGAAAACAAACTAGCAAGAAAAAGAAAAATATTCGTTTACTAGTCTGCATGCAGCTTTATACTAACGTGATAGGTTAGATATGTGAGCCATTACTTTTACTGATAATGCGTGTTTTGACTTCCAAACCGAAGGTCGTGGGTTCGATACCGGCTGTGAACCATTCAAGACAAGTTATGTGCTCGTATTGGGCTGAAGTGAGCAATGAAATAAGATAATTTGTGGGGAGTTTTTCTTGCTTCTTAGGGTAGCGAATCCCTAATGTATTTGTAATGAAAGGTAGGTGTTTGAACACGAATAAGATAATACTAAATATTACAAAAATTGTTCAGTAATCTTCCGTGAAATAAATTAATAAAAAAAATGAAATTCACGAAAAAAAAAGTTTTTGTTGTCACGTTTTCATCGCGTTGCAGCGATTGAGGTCATAGGAACGCGATGAAAAGGGGATAATAAATGGACAAGTGACACAACTAACAGCTCTATTAAAAATTTAATTTATCATGTAAAGTAACCAAAAACCAGTCAAAAAACTTTTTATAAATGAAAATCCTAAAATATAAGTAGAAATCATGTACTTCAATCCAACTCGATTTTTTCGCTTCAATTTCCAACACTGATCCTAACAAAGTAAGGATTTATCGATATCCCTCGTTTGTTTGCATTCCACCGAACCACATTATTTTTTATTTACACACCACTTCGCAAACGAAGCCCGCATTACTATTCCGATAGGTATTTGCTTCTACAATTACCATCTCGACCGTCATAGTAACGAAATAATGTTTGTTTAGTGTATTGTATCGGTAAATTATTTAAAGCTGGGGCGATTGTCTTTTGTTTTTGTACAAAAAAAACCTCAAATCTGCCAATAAAGCAACAGAACTACAGAATCCGCAGTTGAGAGGTACAGCTGCATAACTCAATGTGTAGGTAGGTACTTACTTATGACATCTCGTGACCACGACAGTGTGCAAACCTGTTGAAACGTCGAGAAAGGAAGAAGAAGAAAGGAAGAAGAAGAAACGCGATAAATACCCGTTAATTACTAATCATAGGTAGGTACTGGAACAGTATAACTCTGACTTTTAAATACATTTTTACATATACACCATTCTAAGGACTGAAACAGTGTCATGTAGAAAGAAAAATATACTTTCAGAATTGTAAAATGAAAAGGCTCAACTTCGTTCGGGTTAGTTTACATTCAATTAGAGTACCGATCGAACGAAACGAAACGTAATTTCGTAATTAGGGCCTCCATTGTATAAATAACTAAAGGTAATCGAGTCAGCTTTCAGTAGTTTACTTATACGTATGGTCGTTTTCTATGTATAATAAAAATATCTATGTATTTAATAATATTGTATTACGTATATTAGTCATCTAGTACCCATAACACAAGCTCTGCTTAGCTTGGGGCTAGATGATGCTGAGTGGATTGTCCAGCATTATTATTATTATTATCATTATTATACGATCTAACTAATGGTTAAAAGTATTTGGCCGCGTGGTGCCGGCATAGAATTTCCCCACCCCAACTCTACCCGTGGGTGTCGTAAGAGGCGACTAAGGGAATCACGCGCGCAGCAGCGACGTCTGCAGAACAACTACACCGAACTGCGATCCCAACCCGCATGCCCAGCGTGGGGATTATGGGCAATAACCCCCAAATGATAATGCCATCTATGGTGCTCATTAGGGGAGGCCTATGTCCAGCAGTGAACTATTATAGGCTGGTGATGATGATGATTTATACTCTGTTTAATGTTTAGCTACCTACTTATAGGAAAAGTGAACAAGAGCTGAAACGGTTTTTACGACTTCCCATAAAAGGAGTGTTATGGTTATGTTACAGGGTTGTAGGTAGAATTTATTTATGCCAGTAAAATGTTTTTTAAATGCCATAACAGATTTTAATGTATTAGGTATGCAGAATCCAATCAGAATCCTTATTACATAAATTTGTTTGATGTACCAACATAAAGTGTTGAATTACACTGTCACAAAATAAAAATTTCAACGACCTCTGCGTTTATTGTTTATTGTCTGTGTGTATTATGTTTAGTATAATTAGTCAATATTTTCAAACTTACGCGATCTGAACACATAATTATTAGTACTTCTTTAACGGGTATTTATCGTGTTTATTTACGTATTTTTTCTTTATTATTATTTTTTCCCCGGCGTTTCAACAGGTTTACACACTGTTGTTGTCACGGGATGACTGACATGTCATCTGTCATCCCGTAACCACGACAGTATGTAAACCTGTTGAAAGGTCGGGAACAAAAATTAAAAAAAAACAGGTAAATAAACGCGATAAATACCCGTTAAGGCGCATACAGCACCTAAACTAGCGCCACCACCTACTTTATGTTATTATTCTGTTTAACAAGGAATTTTCAAAAACCCATCGTCCAGTTTGTGATACAGCTATCATAAGCTTTTTTTTAATGCCTCTGTAATAGTTTTATTCTATTTAGTTTAGGAAGAGATACGAAGTTGCCCTTGGTGGCCACCAAAATCTATTTTCGTATCTCTTCCTAAACTAAATAGAATAAAACTATTACAGAGGCATTAAAAAAAAGCTTATGATAGGTATCACAAACTGGACGATGGATTTTTGAAAATTCCTTTGTTAAACAGAATAATAACATCTAGTTTAGGTGCTGTATGCGCCTTAAAATAGTACTAATAAGTATATCAGTCATCTAGCCGATTACACTAACTCTGCTTAGCACCATTAAAAGCATCATGATGATGCAATATTCTAAAGATATTATATTCTATTCTGTTAATGATTCGTGGAGTACTTCGGTTGTTTGATCGGTTATGAGTTCAGCCACGTTTCTTGTATCCAGAATCGAATAATATGAATAATATTATTTGAATATCGATAATTCCTAAGATCGCTCATAGCGATAAGGCCGCCCTTTGTACTTCCTTTACTTTAAGCATGTCTGTTTGTAATGTTTCTTTATTTGTGTGGTATAATAAAGTATTATCTATTCTTTAATTAGTGTAAGTGGTTGTATGACCGTTCTAATTAAATAAATAAATTAAAAAATTGAATTAAATTTATTCTATTCCTAATTTCATCGACCATGTTATAATTTGACTAATCTAAATGCATTATATGTTGCCTATTCAATAAAGATATTAATATTCAAATAGCCTATGTTCATAGGGGATAACGTAGGATTATGTATGATGGTGATAGAAATTTTCAAATCGGTCGTGTTTCGGAGCCTATTCAATCCAAACAATCAAAGAATCAAATCTTTCCTCTTTATAATATTAGTATAGTTATCAACGACTGTCATCGACGAATCAGAGTCGAATAAAGGTTGTCACAGATCAGGGAAGCACCGCTGCCGCACAACCACAAAAACATTCAAATAGATACGTATTACACATTGACGGCATCGGGCAGCGGCGGCGCGAAGGACAAACTGCTTGCGCGTCACTCTTTTGAAGATTGTGGGAAGCCATAATGTCACTATAAAGTATATCTAAAGAAACACGTTTAAGTCCATATTTGAACTTTTCTGCTATAAATATGACCCGAGCTTTAGAGTAAAATTCACACTGTCTTATAAAAGTTGAGATTGTACTTTAAGTATTGTCGTCGGAGGCGGGTGAAACCGCTGAAATCTATATAATTATCGTTTATTAGGTTACATTATTACACTGATCCCACAGAATAGGTGCCTACTTAATACTAGATTAGGTAGGTACATACAAAAATAAAAAAACAAGGTACAAAGGTTAGATAAGTTACAAGTGTACGATGAGACAGCAAAAGTTATAAACTGTGGAACTGCCTCATCGCCCTTGCCACAACAAAAATAAATTATAATTTCAAAAACTATAGATAGGTATATTATACTATACAGGGTATCTTTTCGTACAGTACGAAAAAATGCCCTGTAGTCTAATGGTATGTAAGCATGTAGGCACGTAGTCTAGGCGCTAGACTGTATGTATAATCTACAGATTAGAGCTACATATGTACATTGACGCAGTTTACAGTTTTGCATCAATCATTTTAATACAATATTCTAACAAGCAACTTGTTTCAGTTTCTTGGAATTTATTGTCTTTGAAATACGAATAAGCCCTATCAGATAACCCTTCATTTTCGGGAGAAAAAATGGATCTGAGAGATATTTTTGGCAATAGGTATTTTAAATTGTTTCTACGCAAAACTTTATACTTTATTTATGTATTAACCTTATAATGTCCTAGACGAACCTTTGGCCATGCTGGTTGTTATCAACCATATAGGTATATATTATTGTGTCCAAGTGTGTGAGCAAACACTGGTACACTCTCTAGGTACTCTCTCAAATATTCCGGTGGGATGGCACAACTAGGAGAGGTCAGGTAAGTCCAACAACTCAACGATCTTTACTATGAAATTTTCTTGCAACAAACAAATTTGGCCCGATCCGAGATTTGAACCCGGTATCTCATGATCAGCGGACCAACGAGTCTTACCTATCATTTTAACATTGATATGCAAATTGTTTCTTTGTGCTATCTACCCTACATTTAAATAAAACAGCTGAAATAAACGTGAGATAAACCGGGTTTTCTTTTGATCTGACAGCTCGACAGAATTAACAAAGTCTAGTGACGACGGTAAAAATGTATTACGATAACGGTCCAGCTGTCATTTCAATAGATACCTTATACCTATAGAAATAGGTACCTTATTCGTATAGAAATATTTACCTTTATTCGTATAGAAATAGGTACCGTATAGATTTAGGAATAGGAGGGTAGCTTGGTAACTGTTTCTTTCAAACTATTCAATGGTGTGGGGCACGTGTACGAAAACCTGATTATGTCTTATATTCAGACTAACGGGCCGCCCCGGCTTAGCCCGTTGCAAAACCGGGCGGAACGTTAGTCTTATTAACAAAAATGTCAAAAAATCATAAACTTTTACACACGGTGGGTTAAAATTTATATTATTGAAGTTTTCATACGGAACTCTAACATCTATGAAAATATTCAAGTTTATTTTCATCAGGGATTCTGATGGTTAAAGAATTTTTCCAATCGGTTCAGTAGTTGAAGCCTATTCAATTCAAACAAACAATCAAATCTTTCCCATCTTTCCTCTTTATAATATTAGTATAGATTTATGTAGATAATATTCTTAGATTGGGGTTCATTGAAGGGCACTTTCAATAAGGGGCGACGGTTGCTTTACCGTTGAATTTGCTGGCAACGAGAAAATGGATTTACAAATTCGGTATTATGCTGGGAATTTATAGTATTTGAAATTTAATCATGCTCGCTGTGCTCGCGCAGACATGAAAATAACAAAGTAAGCGAGGCTACAATATTTTAGGTACCTACCTACTTTCCTTTAATGTCGCAAAGTCTTGAGACACCCTGTATAGTTGTTCAGTGCTTTGGCCTATAATATTAATAGGGTAACCATTTGTCTAGGTTCATTATACGACTCCTACTTTGTAATTAGAAACCGTCGCTTGCTTTGTATAAGTCATTTGTTTTCTAAAACACACTTGCAAACTCAACATTTATTTACATAAATAAATGCGTTTCCCTTTACCACAGATAACAGATATGTACCCTTTACTTTTAATATAATTTGGCAGCGGAAGAGTAATTATAAATTGTTTCGGTTGCGGCTGGTGAAATATCTCATTTTAATTTTGCTGTTTAATTTTTTAGAAGGATACCTTTTGGAACGACTTTTAAAACATCAAAGAGAGATAGATAACGAATTTTCAGATACAGACAGTTGGTCTTTGAAATTCAATAAGCCTCAACTGAGGCCTTAACATTGTCAATAAAAAAATAACATAAAACCTTAAATATGTTTTTATTTTATTTGTATTTTAATAACCTATGCGTTTCTTTGTTAACCTGAAATAAATGATTTATTATTATTATAAAAATTGCTAAACAATTTTCAGTCAAATTCTACAATCTTTACAGCACGCTACAGTTGAGTGAAACCGGCCCTGTAGCAGTTCTTATAGTAATCTCGTTTTATTGAAGACTGGCTTATCGGGTCTCACCTGATCATTTATCTAACAAAATATTGACACTTCAATTGTGTGAATTGCGAAATTATGACATCATTTATTATCCGACTTTGAAGAAAGAGGTGGTCCTCAGTTCGTTTGTATGTTTTTGTGTCTGTTATTCATTATCACCATAATGTGACACAGTCGATTCTTGCCGTAGGACAAATGTTTGCATGATCGGCAGATATTTCTTCCAGTCTGGGTGTAGAATCTATAGATTAAATTATAAAAATGAAGCAGTGTGAAAATATCAAACGATAAGCCCCTGTAGAATTCACAATTTCATGGATTTAATTTTAGTACCGCGGAACCCTAATTTACCCGTCATAACATCGCGTCAAATTCAACTCAGCCATGGCTAATCCCGAACAAACAATCATAACAATAATTAAATAAATGTGTTTATTGGATAATTATGTAAAGAATCCTTAATTTCTTTCTTAATTATTATCACATAGTATAAAACAAAGTCGCTTCCCGCTGTCTGACTGTTTGTCCCTGTATGCTTAGATCTTTAAAAGTATGCAACGGATTTTGGTGCGGCGAGGTTTTTGTATCAGCATTGCAACCGTGCGAAGCCGGAGCGAGTCGCTAGTATTATTATATTCAGTAAATGTTTCTATTTTGATTTTATAACCTTAATTTTGTTTATAACCTTAATATAGTCATTGGCCTCAAACTGCGAAAGACACGCAAAAATTATTTTAGGTGGCATCACTTTGGCAGTCGGATAAGCACAAATATAATTGCTTGTTGACGTTGCATTAAAGATTTATGAAATGAAAAGCAATCAAACAAATGTCTGTCAAACAAGCGCATGTTTGAACGAGTACAATCAGAATGGAAATTGATGATATAGATTGATCAGCAAATTGATATTATAAAGAGGAAATATTTGCTTGTTTGTTTGGATTCAATAGGATCCGAAGCTACTGGACCGATTAGAAAAATTCTTACGCCATAAGAATCTTAGATTATCCCTAATGAATATAGGCTATAGAATATTTTAAAAAAGTTAGGGATCCGTATAAAATCTTCGATAATGTCACCCAACGTATATATGTGAGTGTGTAAAATTTATAATCTTTGAAATTTTTATTAAATAAGCTGAAGCTGGTGAATCCATAAAAGAAACAATTTTTTTTTTATGTTTTAGAGTAGAATCAGATAAATAACATACTTTAGAAAAATAACATCACAAAGTTACTTTTACCAAAAAAACAGTCAACAATCAACTCTGAAAAAACCGCACGAATTATTAATTTTTATATTTTTCCCCAATCATCTCCCCAATGGACAGAAGTGACTCATGAGGTTAATACTTCTTCGTGAATTAAAAAGTTATTATTATTATTTGTATTGTATTGTATTTGTTGAAAATATTGTACAGCTATCGTTACTAGGCAAATCTAATGCGATAGTGCGATAGTATATACCTAATAATGAGGATGAGGTGCAGATATCGGAAAACATAATACACAAACCAATTCTGTTATAAAACTACGTTTTGTATCAATGAGATTATTTTGATTTGTCTAAGTAGGTACTAATAATATAAAGAGGAAAGATTTGATTGTTTGTTTGTTTGAATTGAATAGGCTCCGAAACTACTGGACCGATTTGAAAAATTCTTTCACCATTAGCATCCTGAATTTTCCGTGATGAACAAAAGCTATATAATATTTTCAAAAAAGTTAGGGATCCGCATGAAAAATTCAATAATTGAACCGTGCGCTATAGAGGTATATTCAACCTCTTTTTCTATTATGGCCCGTCATAATAGAAAAAGAGGTTGAATATATAGCGCACGGTGCTTATTTTTTCTCTACGGCCAGTGTCAGTTATGGAGTGTCGAGTCAATGTCAAAAACCCAAATTTTTGTTTAATACCCGTGCGAAGCCGGGGCGGACTGCTAGTATTTTATAAGCAGAAATAAAGTTATTACGATCTGAATCTTATAATATATCTGAGATAGTAAAATTCTTAATTTCAGAACCTGGTAAAACATCTCCAAATACACTTACCTAATCGTATACAAATGGTAATGTAAATAGCGGTCTTAGCTCTTAACTTGCTCACTAATCCCTTACCGCTTGTGATTACGGACATTTACGGAATTTATTACAAAAAAAGATTTATTAAACTAATCTGCTACATTTGCAAAGTAGGGGGGAATACAAGTACTATACAGGCTTTTCATTATATTTTTGTAATAAATTTAGCAAGCCATTTATAATTTGTGGTGCCTACTAACATAGTATAAGTTTGTACTAACAATAACATGGATCTGTGTCTGAAATAAAAATATTTTATTTATTTATTTATTCAAAAACCCTCCTCTATAATGTAGAGTACATAACAGAGTGGTAGTGAAAGTTTGAGTCTTTTTGTTTTGGGATAAGATTTGGAAATTCATTTAAAGATTTCAAATTTAGTATTCGTTAAGAATAGAATTTGACTCAATAAATTATAACGTCAATAAATTCATACCATTGGTATTAGCTTTTTGGTATTAGAATGGAATAGATGTCATGACCTTTCATGAATTTAAAACGCTCATGGATTCGGTTTTCTCCATACATTCAAACAGCCACCCTATATTTTAAGTAGGGGCCTAGGTACTTTCGTAACATTGTAATCGGAAATGCAATACGAGCTCGCGAATCGGAACGACCATTTACGAACTTTAAACTACGGTTTCTGTTACACACTGCAAACACTCCTATACCAAAAAGTTGCCCTGTATAAGGCACTCACATTCGTAATATTGTAATCGAAAATGGAATATTACCAACATAATTACCTAGCAATTACATTAGTTTAAGGGGAGGATTCCTGAATTTCGGGATTTTCAAATGGCCGTACCTCAATAACCATAAGGCCTAGTCATGGTTTCTGTTTTCGCCATACACTTCCATATCTTATATTCGGCATTGAATGCAATATTAAAATATATTATCATTAATGTGTTACGGAAAATTTATTTAGTCATTTCGTACGAACAATACTAGTTATTATGCCTGTACATACATATTTTTACCGTAGAATGTAGATTTTAACCACTTTTTTGTATGATTATTTTAGATTACATTATATTTTTTTTTTATTGGTAGGGAAAATTAAATCTGCACCACTTAAATATTAGTAATATTGATCAAAAAAATTAGGTACTCAAAAACTCACCCAGCATACTTAGGTTAGTTAGTTGTAGGTGCCTACATACTTTCGTAACATTTCGTACATACTTTCGTAACATTGCAATCGGAAATACAATATTATCTCGCATCGGTAAGAATCGGAATCAAAGTCCAATATCAAGTCTTCTACTTACGGGCGAGTCCGGTAGCCAATCTCGAAGACATTCCTCTTATAAACCGTTTCCGAAGCAAGATTGTATTGTGCGAGCTGCAATCTCCGACTATTGTTAGTTGTGTTTTTTTCTATTTTAGATTTATCCTTTAGACGTGGTTGTTTTTCTTTATGGAGTTAAAAAATCTAATATAATAAAAAGTGGTTTTACTCTTCATGATGTTAAAAATGGAACGTAGATAGTATAAATTTTATATGGGCCTTAGTTTTTAAGTATTTTCCATCTTGTACTAGACTATTGTTGCCTAATATAAATGAATATTATATTATTATTGTTATAAAACAAAGTCGCTTGTTGCTGTCTGTCTGTTTGTCCATGTATGCTTAGATCTTAAAAAAGTACGCAACGGATTTTAATACGGTTTTTTTCATAGATAGAGTGATACAAGAAGAAGGTTTTTGAATCAGTATTGCGACCGTGCGAAATAAAATCTATAAACATGTTTAATTTTTATTATCATTTTTCATCTTTTTTCCAAAGTGTTAAGAAACAGCTATATTTCTAACCTTCTAAAACTTTGTAAACGTAAAAGAAACAGCAGATCAGGGTCACCTATTAGAAAAATAGTCAAGTACTTACGAGAGAGAAAAAGATACTTGGTCATATAATATAACAGTATGCTTATACTAACGACATGTTTGTACGTGATGATGTCACGTATTAAATACCCGTTAAAAGTCAACCCACACTGCATCAGAAACCGCAGCCGGAAATCGCAACCGCTGGCTTTAAGCGGTTTTTTACGATTTGTTTTCAGCTTCGCAACGTCAGCGGTTGAAATAACAGGAATATGTTAGGTTAGTGCAAGATTATCTTAGTTACTCTCCTTCTGACTCTATCAGCACAGTATCCATCCATACTGTGCTATCTGTTTAAATAAATAATATGTTAGACAATCCACACAGCATCGAGCTTGTGTTATGGATACAAGATGACGGATATACTTCTTACAGTATATTACAAAGATAAATATTTTTATTTAGTATCCTTGGAAAATGACCAGAACCCCGGAACCCGAATATCTGATCCTACAAACATTTTGTCCAGAGGTGGAACTCGAATCCGCAATCGAAGACATTTCAAAATCTAAGATCAGGCAGCTACGTTCCAGAATAGAATAGAATATAATTATTTATTCACGGAAATCATGTCAAATATTACGGTTCTGGCACAGTATATGGTGTGTGTAACATTAATAATACACCTACTTACATACCTAGTACATTATAACTATTTCGTAAACTAAATTATAAATGTCTTGTTACCTTAAAATTTAAATATTCCTTCACTCTATAAAATAATGAGTCAGTAACCATTTATTGAGTCTGTTTTTAAACAATGTCATGGTAAATCCCTAAATTCTTTCGGTAACTTTTTAAATATCATGATTACCATGCAAAACAATTTCAAGCGAAAGCGAAGTTTTGAAAGGTGATGTGGCATATAAATCTTATTTTTATGTCTCGTTTGCCTAGATAAAACTTTTCCTTTGTTTTGAAATACTGTGAGTATTGTCGACCGTTGCTTACATATGTATGTATTACATAGATCAATATTGATCTGATATCCAATGACATCATTTCCTCTTCCTGAAAGATACGCGCCATCTATGTAGTTCTAAGGTAAATGAGGCTACATTTGCTTTTAAACATTTTGGTATCATCTTGAATTTGAAAAATAGAATCAACTTCAGCATATTATAATAGTCCACTTCTGGACCTCTAGGCCTCCCCTAATGAGCGCCATAGATGGCATAATTCATCATTTGGGCGTAATTGCCCATAATCCCCACGCTGGGGCTTATTATGGGCACAAGATGCCACGGGAAGAGTTGGGGTGGTGAACTTCTATGCCACACGGCTAAAAAAAATAAAATAGTAGTTTTCGACGCGTAAATCAAGTTTGTTTGAAAGATCTATCATCCACACAAATAGACGTGACAACGGGATTTCGCAAACATCATAAAATCCACTTAGCAATCTGATAATCTTTGGTCTGACGTAAACGAGCCACTTTGAATAGATATACGTACGTCCTTTTTAATGCTCTCTTCATAACCAACAAAGAAAATTCTCAATTCACAACAACACTTTTTTCAGAAATCCTACGAGCTCTGTGGCGTGGTAGGCGAAGGTCCGTCTGCACACAGAAAGATGCGGGTTCGATTCCCGCCTCTGTAGATATGATGCTAGATGATGCTGTGTGGATTGCCCAGCATTATTATATATTAAGTATATTTTTACTCTTCACAACAGAAACAATGATATCAAATATTGGCTTCCAACAATAATTTAGCGATAAGCAAAAACCGACGCGACAGTTTATGTTTTTTAAAGGTGCATTGCAACAGACAGTTTGGTGCAAAAGACAGTTCTAGCAGTAGAGCGAAGTTGACGTCATGGTGATGACGTCAGATCGCACAAACATAGGACGACCGATTCAGATAATCTTACTCTGAAAATGATTCTGACATTTATTTCCACAAGATACGAAACGAAATGAGTCACGGTGACGCGCTTGAAGCAACTTGGTGGTAGGGTTGATTGTTTTGGAGATCGATGACATCCGTCAAAATCGTTCCTTTTTCAAATTAGACATCCTGAATCAGCCGGCTATAATAAAAAGCGAGTCGTTGCTACCGCAAGTTGCCCGTTTGCGCCGATCCATAGCCAAGAGTATGATGGAAAAGGTCTCACCAACTTGTTGCTTTTCTTTATTAGTTCGAGCTCGATAACTAGTTCGTATTTGGATTACTAATTATATAAGATCTGTGGAGATTATTCTTGGATTTCGAGTTAGTCATTGCTGGCAATACCTAGCTATTCCAATGTTCAGAGTTAGATAGGGCAATGTCTATGAGAGTAACTTAGCGTCATCATCACTTACCATACCTACTTATTTTCCTTTTAATATAATATTATAAAAGCGATTGTAATTCTGTATATCTGTCCTCACGCCTGAATGACTGAACGGATAATTTTGAAATTTGGCGGGCAGGTAGGTAGATGGTATCCCGGGGGTGGACATACTTTGACCTCGAAAAAGAGCGTTCGAAGTCGCGTGCAGGAGCTAGTATTACATAGGTAAAAAAATAAGAGTTATCGTGTCTTGTCAAAACGAATCGATAAAATTAAAACGAAGTCGAAGAACTATTTTCTAAACAAAGGAGACTTGAACTAAAGAAATAAATCAGCAATATATAGTTCGTAGTATTATGGGAAAATACAAAACAGCTAAAGATGGATAACTAATAAATCAATTGACCTACCGACTCAAGTTTACATACAGACAAATCTGTTCACAAAAATATACAATAATAACAAAACTTACCAAGAAAAACTTCGATCCGAAAGAAACAGCCAGTAAAAACTCCACGGTTCCAAACTCAAAAACTTTTAAATATGTTAAAAAAGTTCAGTTTACAAAGCACCAAGGAGTCTACATTCGTATTTTAAAAACGCGTAGTATGAATAAACTTTGCTGCGACGTAGCCGGGGCCGTGTGAACGGTGGGGAGATCTGAATCGGACTGAAGACTGACTGAATCTGATACAATAGGGGCGTCCGCATCACTCACGTCATCTACTGATATCTAGATATTACTTGTATTTTAGAGGGAAAGTGCTGAGCTATCTTCGAGAAAAATACCTGAAATGCTACCCGCTGCTTTTATACAAACGAGGGTTGAGTGAACCAAAGAAGAGTGTGGCTGAGGCGTGGTCAGGGAAGATAATGAGCGTTTGATTTTATTTAATGCAGCTTCTTGTGGACGCTTCTATTTGTATAATCTTGAGCTACCTCCAAATAGTTTTCAACAGTTTTAAATAGAAGGTCCAATTTGTTTGTATGCTTCAATTGTAATTTCTTTCTTCTTTTGTGTTTATAAAGATACTACAACATACTTTAAAGTTCATATACAGGAAAAAGTACGTAAACTTCCATCTATCCAAAAATTTAATTAGGAATAGATTCTAATGCTCGAATTTTATTAGTTCAAAACGATTTATTCGCATTTGGTCATGTTGACCTACTTACATAAAAGGTAAACCACAGGAATATATTGCTGCTAGCTTGTGCCCGTGGCTTGGTTCGCGCCATTTATGAATAAAATGTAGACGGGATGTGATACTTCCTCCCTGCCAAAATTGATTAAGATCTGTGCGGCTCTGTAGGCGTAATAAAATTAAATTTGAAGAGATGCTCTTGAAAAAATGGTACTACGGACTTAATTACTTTTTAAGTGATGCTTTTGGTGGCTTGTAATTTGAAATTTGCATTAAATAATTTCGTTTGAGAAAGCTTTCATACTTTATTATTCAATTGGAATTATAATAAAGTATCTGGAAGTTTCCCATAGAAACATCCTAAATCGTTACAAATTATGTTGAAAAACAAATAAATAAATAAATGTTACAGTCAGACGGACACAATAACTTTCCCTTTTAGTATTAGGTATGAATATATTTTATAGATTCGATATTAATGAGTAAATTAAACAGTGTTCCGATATTCTTCAGCTGTAAAAATTTTATGACAAGAAAATAAAAATGTTTAAAACCAAACAAAAACAAAACAGTATGATTAAATATAAAGTACCTAGTCTAAGTATTTGGACTTTGCAAGACAAAGTAATAAAATGCATTGTCTTGAGTTAATGTTTCTTTTACGACGAACTTAGGACTCGCTACAGATAAAGCGGCCGTCTGGTATATCTATCTACTTGGACAGACAAGGTAAATAAAAAAAACTTTAAAAACAGTTGTACTAGTGTACAGTACCGTGCCGGCGGAACTCAGACTAAGCAAATGATCAACTAAAGATGGATTATCAATAAATCATTGACCTTTTTTTTCTTTTTCGGCGAGGAAATTAATTTACGAATAAACTGGTCTGGGGTGGACCAGAATTATGTGGGACTTAACGCCCTGAAAAGGACGTAATACCCAATAAAACCTCTCCGGTGTCCCTTGACCTACCTACTCAAGTTTATGTACAGATAAAATGTTAACAAAAAACCGATATAAACAAAACTCACCAAGAAAACTTCGATCCGAAAGAAACGGCTTAAAATTCTTGTACATATCTTGGGTTCGTAGTCCATGCGTGCGTTTGACAATATGGAACACTTTATTTATTGTAAGTTTTCTTTGATAGAGTAATGAACGAAAACTTATTACGTTTGTATAGGAAATTCACCCATTGCTGGAGCCATAATAAATTCGGCTGAATGTAAGTTGGGATATTTTTTGGATGCGATTGGAAGTAGTCATTATTATTTCGCACTATATTCAAAGTGCATAGGTAATTATGACTCCTTCCAATAGACTTTTTTCATATATCTATTCATTTTAATATTGTAATTTTCTTTTTTTAAGTAAAGGAAAACAAGGGACACCATCTAAGAATTAACATATATTATGTTATAGGTAGTAATTTTTCCCATATTTTTTTTTTATGTAAAAGACAATAAGGGGCACCACTTTTTATGAGGTGGATAGATGACATTTACTGAACTGTCAAAACCTGCTTCCGTATCTGGTCTATTGAACATGCCGCGTACAGACAAGGGGCTTTACCAGGTAACCAGCAAATAATCTTTGTTGGCAGGTTGTTTGATCACAGTCAAGGGATTTTTATTTATTTTGTTTTACTCTCTTACGGACAGAAAGAAGAAGAAAGAAATAATTTGTTTATTTATTTGTAATTTTCTTTGTAAATAAAGGTTTCACTCGTTATTGTACCAAAATAAATTAATTTCTTAGGATTCGCAGTTTACTATAAAAGTGGAGTGACATTTGATAATATAAATCACTGTAGATTTATAAAACATAAATAAAAATTCTATATTCGACATAATTACAATGTTTCAATGTTTTATTAAATCCGTAGGGTTCTAAGCTAGCCTAGGCTGTATTTTAGGACACACATAAAGATCAAGAACTTGTATTTTATATTTGCGCTTATATAAAACTAGCGGTCCGCCCCGGCTTCGCACGGGTATTTACACAAAATTTAATTTTTCATAGGGAACCCTAACTTTTTTGAAAATTTCTATAGTTTATGTTCCTCAAGGAAAATTAAGGATTCTAATGGTGAAAGAATTTTTCAAATAGGTCCAATAGTTTGAATTGATTAGGCTCCGAAGGCTATTCAATTGTTGGTGTTCTTCAAACAAAAAATAGGGTTCGTAGTTAACCCGATGAATGTAAGATTCATAAAGAATGATAGCTTTCTTATAAGTCCAGTCTATTGGATGAGTGGATTCTGACACCAAGACTGCCACAAAAGTTAAGAGTTCGGTGTCTTCAGAAGCACCACAGACAAACACACACTCTATACACTCACCATACAGAGACTGGCTGAATGTTTGTATGGATAAGGTTCCATTTAAACCGATTTCGGTTCGGGGATTCCTGTGAAATTAAATAGATGGCCTGTGTACCATGGATCATTAGGAATCCCCGATTTCAGATGAATAATGACCGTGTAAAAATCGATTTAACTGTTCAAACCGTTATAAACATGAACCGAACGTGCAGAATTTGTGATTTTATGCATTAAATGCATATTTTAATCGATAATCATAATAATAAATAACACAGGTAAGATTTCCAACGTTAGGTAAGTTCGGTTAAATTAAATACACAAAAAGCCCTATTAAGGTTTTGTATATGAAATCTATAGAATGAGTGGATTCTGACAACAAGACTGCCAGTAGGGCAAGCACGGGCTTTCTTGTCTAAGGTAGAATAGAGAAAAATTACGTCACTTTGTCATCGAATGCGTAAATTATTTGAAATTAATTTCTTCAACTTCAATAATGTGCGCAATGTATGGCGATGCGATGCCATTATTGTCTATTCTACCCTAGAGAACAATCCGCGTGCTTGTCCTACAGGAAACTGCAGCCCTTAGCTACTTGATAAGGTCAGCGATACATTAGACACAGTTCATTGAAGCACAGATAGCCTAATCATATCGCTACAGTATCGGGACTATATTTCAGAAGTGTTCGCGAGTGATGTGCTATCTGATTAGATATGGCTGATGCACGAATTTGATGATTTCAGCAGTAGAGTCTATAATATTGACAACATCATTAAAGCTGTTAGCTGTTTTACACCGCTTTTGACTTGCTAGTTTTTGTATTGTTTATTCATATAAAAATATTTAGCGCAGCGTATGTAGGTGCAAACTGTGCAAAGTATATTTTATTTTCGAGCGATACCAAAAACCCAGTAGGTTTTAATAGTCCTCGGTAATATTTCTATCTATGTAGGTACTTTTCGGGTCAGTTGAGCAACAGATTGTTTGTAACAGTACTGAGTGTTACAAACCATTGAGCTGTCTCAGTAGTTAGCTAGGTTAGTTAAATAATAGGTCTAATTTGGTTCTGTTATTTAGTTGCAATAGTTAGTTCAAATAGTTGCAAGTACTTTTAATTTAGGATTATTCTGGTACTTATGTATGTATTGTACATGTAAATTAAATGTGTAATGTAATGCAAATTAAAACATAAATTTAGGAGTATTTAATTTACTGAATTAGCGTATATCGTAGGTCTAGGATATAGTAGCCATAGAGCTTCGCTGAAAACATCTTATTTCATGGCTATGTCTGTACACCACATCTGCCACTGTAAAGTCCATGTCAAAAGAATCATAAACTTTATAAGAGAGAGACAGAACATAGAATAAGTGTAGGTCTGTGTAGGTTAGTTATTACAATTTGGCGCCAATTGTCTGAGTGACGTAACTACCGGAGGATAACCTTCCTTTTGTGTGTCAGGAGAGCTTTTTGACGAACCTTTGCCTTATTTTGCTGAACTCCATAAACTTATCATTTGTTTACGACTTAGAAAACTTCAAAAAAGTATGTCAATTATAAAATATTTTTGACAATTTTGTTACATATTGTACAAATAGTTAATTTTGTATTTGTAATCTAGAAGTACGAATTGTAATAATGTGTAATGGAACAATAAGGTAGAATATAACTGGACGTATATAGTTTTAAGACCTACAATATATATAGTAAATATTTTCTAGCGAATAAAAAATCTTTAATCATATCTCTGTTGATTAAATATTTTTTTTATGTAGTCAACCGAAACCTTAGGGAGGCGTATAAGGGAGATGTTCTTTAAAAGAGAAGCGGACTAAATAACTTATGAAAAATTCTGTATAAAACGTGCTTTGATATTCACTACTTATTGAATAATTTAGGGCACTTTTATCATAAATCATTGGGTGTCGCGCAAAGAAATCAAAACACATGAATTTGTGAATTTTACGCGGCAAAATCGGCCAGCGAATGTGTAAATATTTTCTGTGACTTTGAACGATATGCATCTTCGTCCTACTCTTTCAAGAAAACAATAAATCAGGCCATTATTTCTGATTCCTTTGTGATAATGTAAACAAAGCACACGTAGCTTTAGGTAATATATCTATACTAATATTATAAAGAGGAAAGATTTGATTGTTTGTTTGTTTGTATGTTTGTTTGTTTGTTTTTTTGTTTGAATTGAATAGGCTCCGAAACTACTGGACCGAGTTAAAAAATTCTTTCACCATTAGAATCCTTAATTTTCCGTGATGAACATAGGCTATATAATATTTTCAAAAAAGTTAGGGATCCGCATGAAAAATTCAATAATTGAACCGTGGGCTGTATATTCAACCTCTTTTTCTATTATGGCGCGTCAGAATAGAAAAAGAGGTTGTATAGCGCACGGTGCTTGCTTTTTCTCTACGGCCAGTGTCAGTTTTGGAATGTCGAGTCAATGTCAAAAACCCCAATGCTGTTAAAAAAAGTAAAGATCCGTATGAAAACTGTGAAACCCATCGTTTTAGTGTGTATAATTTCTGAAATTTTTGTTTAATACCCGTGCGAAGCCGGGGCGGGCCGCTAGTCTTTGTATAAAATTATTCTGATCCGTAGGTAAATCATTTTTGTACTGTGCCTTTTTGCTATGTTTTATGCCGGATTCGCATAGCTGAAACAGCGCGACATCTGGGTAGGTATGTACCAATTACCACATGGCTTTCTATGGTAGGTACCATAGATAGCCATGTGGTCGATACCACGTAAGTGTACCAAGTGTAGGTACTTGCGTGGTAATGGTGTGGGAATCAGATATAATAACTTTTACCCTGTTTTAGTTATATATTTATACCCATAAGACAATAACGGTGTGGGTTACTCTTATAAAACGTTTAGAATAAGTATTATCTATTTAAATAGGCTTATAGCGTACTTGTTGTAAAATTCCCAACTTCACAATGGGCACAGGGGGCCTTTTTTGAATCTCTATGATTTTTTTTCGATTCGGCTATTTGGGATACCTTCTCTACTAAACTGCTAAAGACCACTTGTTTACTCAAAAATACTTAACTAAACCAATACCATTGGGTATTTTGGAGAATTAAAATAGTAATTGTAGCAACCATAATACCTACTTATTGCCATAAGCTACTTAGTGTACGGAATCTCTTTATTTATATATGAAATCTTCGAGATCAAGTCATAATATTGGCCTAACAAATCGTCAGTCGAAACTAATAAGAATAACTCCTAGTTAAGCGAATCTTACCATAATCCTATCAAAAATACAAACCAAAGTTCGGCCTACGTTACAAAATGCAATTCTATTTCCGCCAATTTTCTGTGAAATTGTATGTAAATAGAATTCTAAAGTGAAATCAAAGCCTCAATATGGATTATAGCTGGAGAGGCCATGGCGTAACTCTTACGAAGTATCATTTACGTGTACATAGAATATTTCGGTTAAATTATGGAGACAGCAAGATGTTCTGTGATCATGATGATCATAAACAAAATATTTATAAGTAGTTACATATATGAAACAAAGTCGTGTTTATTCTTATTTTTTCACATAACAGCACGGGATATGACGAAGAATACATTAAATACATACATTTTAATACATGTTTTTTTATTATTTTTTTGTTGACAACTCACCACTAATAGGCCTGTTAATGCAAATAAATTATTTTATTCTTATTCTTGTTCTTATAAGAAGCGGCGTCACGGAAAAAATCATTCTTTTCGGGGTTTTTTGTGCAATGGAGATAGATATTTTGCAAAGAAATTTCCCGCCTGCTAATCCTCACTGCCGCTACGCTCCTGCTACGCCGTAGCATCTGCGTAGCAATCTCATTGGACGCCAAACATCCCAACACACCAGTGCTATAATACAAATTTATATGGATGATTATTAAACTTACGCAATCTGAACACTTCTGGGTTGAACGGGTAAGCTCTCCACATAATTATTAGGACTATTTTAGCGGGTGTTAACGCGTTTATTTACCTTTTTTCCCTAAGTTTCAAAAGGTTTACACACTATCGTGGTCACGGGATGACTGAGACTATATGAATGGTTTTAATGTGTTTTTAATTATTTATTTTTAATTAATTTATTTTTTTGCATGATTGTTACCTTTCAGGCCAAAACGATAAAACGGATTAGGCTGAAATTTTGCATAGATGTAATTCATGGAATATAAGCTAACGTTCTTTTTATCTCGAAACAAGACGAGCAAAACCCATTAGGTAGAAGCTAATGAAAAAAACACCTCATAGCTACACTTCTGGGGGCCTATTTTAATTCTCCAAACCAAATTTCGTGTTTCGTTTCGGCCAATTGTTGTACTCTAATACACTGGATTAGAGTAGGTCCTAATGTGCACAATAAAACGAAACGAAATTGCGTATTTTGGTCAATTTATTTTAATTCTATGGATATGCCGTAACAAACTACGGCGTGGCCTACGCTTACTTATATACTTGGCTAGACGTATACAACGCTGAATAGAAAATCCAAAAAAAATCCATTACTAAACTGCCGCCTTAGTGTGTGAAGTGAACAAATATCAAATTGAGCACTTTATTTCCTAGGTTTAATTATTTTATTTAAATTATGTGACGGGTCAGAGTCCGGAAGGTCTAAAAGAAATAAAGCACTTTTATTTGACACATTCTATCGAATCTTCCCTAAAATGAACAAGGTTCTACGCCGTAGCAACACTATCCATCAATTTCATCAAACATTATCAAAAATCATTTTCAGTAGACTGCTTATAGACCATCTTGTATAGGCTGCCCTAGTTTTTATCCTAATCTTATGTTGAAAATTATACTAAAAACCTTTATTTTATGTATAGAAATTAAAGATTATTTTTGGGTTTTTATTTTTGGGATACTCTATATATCATTATATCACTATAGTTGCTACGGTGGTATCGTAGAATCAGCCCGTTGATAAATAAATATCTGTAGATTTTAAAACGAATGCTGACTTGCTACAAATTACATATAGCGTTTCATAGATACACAGATATTTACATGTTAGAATTAGAACACGCATAAATCGGGGACTAAAAGTAATTGAAACTGTTATCCAAAACTCGAAAGTAAAACTGCGGTTTTTAAACTTTCGCCTACGCTCCCATCGCGTTACCATAATCACTGCAACAAGGAGGAAATGCAGGAGAAAATAAAACCTTTCGTTTTACGCGATAAACAGGCGATAAATTTAATACCAACAAATCAATATTAGAGCTACTAGGTATTTACAACTAAACTGCACTATTTTATTTATGTAGAAAAAGCTAACGGCTACAGTATGCATATTTATTAAATTAGGTTTAAACGATAATCTTAGATGCACGACGCAATTCACAGATTGCTGTATGAGGTTGTTCCACTAAAGTTTACAAAACAGACAAAACAAAGGTTGCAAATTAGGACGAGCGCGCCCAGAAGGTGCTTCAGAAAAATACTTTTAACTATTAATAATTTTAATAAAGTAAAAGAAATTACATTTATTAATTATAACTAAATTAATCTACTGTTCGATATGAGAACCAAAAATGTATTGATGCCAAATGCCTCGTGGAGAGTCAGTAGGTCAGGCCGAAGGCGTACGCGGGACGCGGGCGTCACGTTGTGCTGACTCTGCGTCACGTTGTCGGCGGTCGCGGTAGTTTTAGGGTGCAATTCGGTAATGCCGATTGAGGAGGGCAATTCTAGATAGCCGTGTGTAACACCTCCCCTCGCACTTCAGTGACTATTGCGAAACATTTTTCGATAGAGTCGCTGAAATATTACTGTAGTCCACCTTTATTTCATGGGGGTGACATTTTCTTTCCCTTATATCCGGCCTGATGTCCGCGGATGCAGTCATTTCAATACTTTCTGTTGGATGTTTTTTAACGATTTTTGCTCGAAGATATCGATAGTATGCTAGGCCAATGGCGAGTGCGGCTGCACTTAGTAAAATGGTGTAGACGGGTATAGTAGTATGATAAAGGCTGTTGTCCGAAATTTCATCTAGGTTCATTGGTGTTTGATGAGAAATTTTGTCATTGATGGTGTGTAGATCCCCGAGGTTGATTGAATTCAGGACGACGGATGAAATTTTCTTGGATTCCCGGTCTTTCGATGTGGATAGATCCATGATTTTTAATGGATAGCCTTTTATGCGATCACCTGAGTTAGAGATAGTGATTGCGGGCGTTCTGAGGTAACAGTTGAGCGGGATGGTGACTATGTAGCTTCCTTGAAGGATTCTGTACTGCTCCAATCCGCAGGATGTCTTAACTCTGGTCTGGTTGGGAAAACTCATGGTGTAGTGTTTGTCGTCGAGTTGTTCCACCGCTTCTCTTAACTGGATTACGGTAGTCAGCTTGCAGGTTGGATGAAAGTCTTGATGGATGATGAGCTGGTGAATGCAGTCAGGATGGGCTCGAACTATTAAGTTGGATTTGTTTTCACAAAGATACCATGATTTTACCTTCGGACATTCTGTCTCCATGTACATAGAATTGTTCTCCAGAAATTGCTATATAAGGTTGGTTAGGTATAAGGGCTTGATGATGTTTATTAGGAGTTATGGATAATTTATAAAGGTCATAGGAAACTGGAGAGGCAATCGGCACTTTATAAACTATAACTACTTCGTCACCCATATAAAAATATCCTAGTTTTATTATGTCATAAAAATATCTAACATCGACGTCGAGGATTTCGTCCTTCGAATACATAATCTTAAGCTTATCTAAAATCGTCTTCAAATCAGCTATATTTAATATTGAATGAGGAACCCCCGATAATCTAATAAAAGCTAGGGTGTTTTCAAGTCTAAATATTTCTTCAGACAAACTATCAATATTATCACTTAGAATCAAAAGGTTTTGTGCCATATGGGCGTATTTGATTAAATCAGTTTCTCTAGTGCTATCACTTTCCATTATAAGGTTGAGGATGTTTGCTATCTTCTCTTGATTTTTTGTAATATTGCCTAATACTCTTGAATTTTGCAAAGCCCACTCTTTATTTAAACTAATATGATCTTTAATTTCGGTTTCTAATTTATGCTCGTTGTCCTTAAGAACTTTGATGGCATTATTATATTTAATCGCGTCCGTATAGTCTAAGTTACCAGAAATGCTCTTAATTACTGAACCAAGTCCATCAATCAAACCTCTTTTCTTACGATTAGGCTCAAATGTTTGCAGTTCATCAGAGATTTGGTCTAATTTGGCACTAAGATATTCAATGTGAGGCTCGTAAACTGAAAAAGTTTTATTATTTAATTGTGGACCTAGTTCCGATAGTTGGGTTCTTACTGATGCTATTTGAGAAAAAATGTCATTCAGATTAATGTAATTTAGGAAGGAATGATAGTGGGATACGACCTTAGTTGGGCCTAACTTGAATGGGAGTAAACCAGGGCCTTCTTGTAGTGAGTCAATCGTTACATCTTGTCCTTGAGTCACTTGTAGTGGTAGCGCCAGCAATAGTAGTATTCTGCAACAAAACAGGATCCTTATGGCTTCGCTTAAGGCGGGACTTAGCGACAGGGCCTCGTTTCTTTTTTGTGTAAATATGAATGGGCAAATCCGCTAGAACTGCATCCTGCGTGTAGCGTGGTGCGAGTTTCTGTCGATTAGCCATAGGGTTTCGTACAAATACTTGTTGATCTAGGGTATATTCCTTTTCAGGCTCACGGTCTTTATTCCTACTTTCAGTTAACTCAGTCCGATTATGCAAAGATGTTTCATTGATAATCTCATATACATGAGTCATACGTTGTCGGTGGTCCTGTAGGTATTGTTGCAGTAAATGTTTAGTCATGTCAATGGCCACTGGATCACGTGGATCAAAATGACCCGTAATGAGATCTATAGGTCGACATTTTGTGAAACTGTGTATGGAACTATTATAGGCTAATACTGCGTAGGGCATGAGATTAACTACAGGGTCATTTTTCCGCTCTAATTTCAAAATTCTGAGATGTTCCAGGATAGTTGAATGGAACCGTTCTACAATGCCATTATCATTGGGAGTATGTGCAAGTATTTTATGATGCTGTATCTTATGGAGCCTTACAAATTCTGCAAAAAGTGCGTTCGTAAATTCAGGTCCTTGGTCAGTTACAATAGTCAGAGGTACGCCGTGGTGAGTACAAAAAATAAGAAGAGCTTGAATGACGCTTAAAGCCGTGCCGTCTCTCAAAAGATAAGCTTGAGCGTATTTAGAGAAAGCATCAACCAGCGTGAGGAATTTCTCATTTTGGGCAGTAAAAAGGTCAAGATGAAGTATTTCAAAAGGTTTCGTAGGTGGTGGTACAATAGAAAACCTTTGCTTTATTGGATTTCGGTCGTATTTAGCTTGACCGCAAATACTACACTCGTTGATATATTTGGTGATAGAATCTTTCATCTTAGGCCAAAAGTATCTGTGAGACAAAGCTAAGAAACATTCGGTAATACCACGATGGTTGGTTTTACCTTCGTGATAGTTCTTTATGATTTCTTGCTGTCGTAAATAGTCCTTAACATTTTCTAGCTCAATCTTAGTTAAGACTAAATTCATGGCTGAACTACTGAATTTACTTTGAATAATTGGTATAATTTTGTACATAGCTAGGGGTGGATTTATGAGGATTCCTGTTTTTACTTTAGGGTTCACATACTCTTTTATTGCATTTATAACGTCCTCTTCTAAATTAGATTCTGACAGTTGTATAGTGGTTCTAGTGTGAGTCTCGAATGGTTTCGTCACAGTCGGTCGTTTTTTTATGTCTCCTACCACAATAAAGCTTATCTGTCGATTAAATTTATTCAATGGGTCATCTGAAATTGGGATCTCTAAAATTGGGTTTTCCGCACTCGTGTGAGCTGTAAGCGTGGCGGATTGGTCAGCAACTGAATGTTGCACAAAAGATTCTGAAGGGTTAACTGCGATGGAACTCGATTCTTGATTATTAATTTCAATACGAGATAAGGCATCAGCATTGGTATTATTTTTGCCCTGCTTGTAAATAGGTTCGAAGTTAAATTCGCTTAGCTTTAATCGCCATCTCGTTAACCTTGAGTTTGGCTCCTTGATATTCATTACCCACTGAAGAGGCTTATGATCTGTAATGATTTTAAATTTCCTACCAAATAAATAGGGGCGAAAATATTTCGTTCCCCATACTATAGCTAGAAGTTCCTTTTCAATGGTACTGTAATTGATCTCACTAGAATTAAGGGTCCTTGATGCGTAAGCTATGGGTTTTTCGCTTCCCAAGGGGCCTTGTGATAATATAGCACCAATGGCAAAGTGGGACGCGTCAGTAGTCAGGACAAAATCTTTGTTAAAATCGGGATATTGAAGAATAGGATCATTAGTTAGTAAGGTTTTACATTTTTCGAAACAGTTCTTGTAATTGACGTCATCAGGTATTATTCTAGATCCATTTTTCAGACATTGCGTCATTGGTTTCGTAATACGAGCAAAGTCAGGTATAAACTTGCGGTAATAACCTATTAAGCCAAGAAATCTTTTTATTTCCGTTGTAGTTTTAGGGATTGGGTATTTCTCAATAGCTCTAATTTTGTCTGGATTTGGCTTAATTCCATCTTTACTAATTATGTGTCCCAGGTAGGCTGTTTCTAATTTAAGGAATTCTGACTTATCCATTTGGATTTTAAAATTGGATGCTCGGAGTCTATCAAACACTTTCTCTAAATTCACCATGTGCTCTTGCAGTGACGTACTAAACACGATAATGTCGTCTAGATACACGAGACACACTACATTTTGGAGGCCTCTCAGTACGTTATCCATCACGCGTTGGAACGTAGATGGGGAATTCTTAAGGCCCATAGGCATTCTTAAAAATTCAAATTGCCCGTGTTCGACGTTGAAGGCAGTCTTATGTGCGTCGTGGGGATTCATCTCGACTTGATAGAATCCGCTAGCAAGATCTAGAGTGGTAAAATAATGACAGTTCCCTAGTTTGTCAAGTACGTCGGCTATGTTGGGAATAGGGTACTTGTCATCTATGGTCTTGTCGTTCAACTTCCTGAAGTCAATTACTAAACGCCATTTAGTCTTCCCTGATGCATCTACTTTCTTTGGGACAATCCATACGGGAGAGTTCCATGCCGATTGTGAAGGGCGGATTATCCCTTGCTCTAACATTTTGAAAATTTGATCTTGAACCTCTTGTCTATGGACGTACGGGTATCTATAGCTCTTAGTATATACCGGTAATTCGTCTAAGGTTCGGATGCTGTGTTTAATCTGGTTAGTGAAAGTTAATGGCTCACCCTCTAAGTAAAAGACATCAGCATACCTTGAGCAGAGGATCTCTAAGTTAGCTCGCTCTTCTGGATTCAAATGATCCATACGCAAACGCGAGAGTACTTCTTTCGCGCGGCTTGTAATGGGTTCGGTGGTAGCGCATTGAGCATGAAATACTTCAGCAGTCACAGGTCGATCCATTGAAAAAATTAAATCATGACGCGTAGTATTGGTGACTTCCACAATACCTCGGTTATTTTTAACCGTTGTGACACAGTCTCCTATTAAACATTTCGATAAAGGTTGCTCTGGGACATACGCTTCTCCGTCGTGAAAATTAATTGGGATGTTAACTAACTTGGAAGAATTGGCTGGTATGATATCTTCATACAAGTTGCAGTTACGTGAGTCATACATCAGCAAGGGGTTCGTCGAATGTCTAGTAACTAACGCTCTATTTTTTAAATCAATGTTAGATTCCCATTTTTCCAGCAAGTCCAGGCCAATTAGTCCATCAAAAAAATCATGAAATTTATAAATGAACATAGTTATATTATCTTGTTCATTTATTTCGCGAAAACAAGGTATTGTCAAAGAGTAATTACTTCGAGTGGTGGCATGAATGTTCGTCACTTCAATGGGATCGTAATTTTTTTGTACGTGCGGAAAGAAGTAATTAACTGATTTAGGACTAAGAAAAGATTGATTAGCGCCGGTGTCGATTAGAAGTTTAAGTGGGGGATTACATATTTCTATGTATGGTAAATGTCGCTGTGTTTGCAAATTAAGTTCTATTTTAACTTGTCTGACGTGATAGGTTTCTGAAAAACCTCCTCATTATTTTCAGACAACGGGATGGTTTCCTGAACTTCCTCTACACAGTAGCCTTCTGCATAGGGAGGTTGTTGTTCGTCTGAGAAGTCATAGACAAAGTCGGGGTAATAGTAATCATAGTAATCTGACTGGGGGTCATTATAAGATGGTTGGTTATTAAATTCATTAAAGTGAGCCTCACGTGTTTTAAAATAGTTTGAAGGTGGTGGATTGCCGAACTTAGACCAATCATGTACCTGACGTGGAGCGGAGAATGGCTTAGTAACGTAGTGGGTTACTCCGCTCATTGGCCGCGGACCAGTGGACGAGTTTCGCGGACCTAAGTTAAAAACGTTACTCTGAGGTCTGTAGTTTGGTGGGACAGCACCAAAAATCTGCTGTGTCCTTGTCGGCCCTCTATATTGGGGTGCCGCCGGCGGTCTATACACCGGTAAGGTACTTTGAGTTTGTGCGTACGATGGTCCAGGCATACTAAATGGACGTGAAGCCTGCATAGGCTGCATGACGAATGGTCGCGGAGGTAAGATGCCCATAGGTGGCATAAAATTATATTTAGGTTGACTAACCTGGGGCTGCACGTAACTTCTTTCAGGCAGATGTTCGTTGCGCTGCTGTAGGTACAGTGTATTTTCCTCCTCGTGCACAAACTCTAAAGCTTTTTCCATCGTGTCAGGTCGCATGCACCGGATACGAGAACCAAGCGGGTCGCGGAGACCACGCAGATATGACTGAAGCGTCAATTTTTTATATAATGACCTTTTGGACTCAATGGTACTCGGAATCCTTTCATGCAAACTGACATATGTCATTATAGTGCTGAAAATATTTTGGCATTTTTCATAAAATTCTTGTGGGCTCGAGGGACCTTGGCTCAATAAGGCAAGATCATTGTAGAGCGATGTTTCATCGCGCTGATCAGCAAAAGTATTAATTAATGCACTTCGAATGCCAGCCCAGTTCTCAGGAATTCCATTTGAATTTATAAGGCGAGCTGCTGGGCCTGTTATCTTATTTAAGATACCGTTTAATAAGGCTAAATTCGTCAAAGCGTACGCGGGATCCTCTTTTATGAACTCATTTACTACCTGATCGCACAATTTAATAAATCTCGTGAGTACATTCACGTTACCATCAAATTCAGGTAGAAGGCGGAGGGCCTTATAAATCTGGTCCAACCCGTCCGACATTATCGCTATTTGCGGTTCCTCAATAATCGTACCTAACCCTAAATTTCTAGATGCGTCTTGCATTAATATTCTACTACTGTTATTTAACATAGGGTGCCGATTTTGCCTTGGATGGAAAATCTTGGAAATTAAAGAAATTCTTATTTAATAAGGATATAAAAAGGAAGCAACTCTAGATAGAAACTAAAGTACTCACATATGCATTTTGGTATCAGCTAGATCGATTTCTAGATCTCCTTCAGGCAGCTCTCGTCGTAGGTCCTTGGTTCCCGGTTATCCCGACAGTGTCCGTCGCGATTCACACAAAAATATCCTCGCCTGCGCCAATTAGGACGAGCGCGCCCAGAAGGTGCTTCAGAAAAATACTTTTAACTATTAATAATTTTAATAAAGTAAAAGAAATTACATTTATTAATTATAACTAAATTAATCTACTGTTCGATATGAGAACCAAAAATGTATTGATGCCAAATGCCTCGTGGAGAGTCAGTAGGTCAGGCCGAAGGCGTACGCGGGACGCGGGCGTCACGTTGTGCTGACTCTGCGTCACGTTGTCGGCGGTCGCGGTAGTTTTAGGGTGCAATTCGGTAATGCCGATTGAGGAGGGCAATTCTAGGTAGCCGTGTGTAACATGCATGCAATAATTAATTGGACTGTTGCAAACAATAGATAGCATTTAATAATTAAAATAGCAGTTCACATCGTACAATATTATGCAAAACATGCGTTATACCCCGCTCTAGCAGGTGGACAATGCAATTACTGAGCGCATTTACTGGCTTTCAGCTAAAGCGGGCGCAATGTAGTTACTAATTAGAACGTCCATTGTTCAGCTTAGCTCTTTAGCCTTTTACGGCTTCGCTGGCGTACTTGTTTTGTATGAAACTTGAGTAAAGAAGTTTGAATGAAAAGGATCGTGTTATGCTCCACGGCGTTCGCTGCAACGTGCTTGTTTTTAAAACTCTAGTCACGTGCCTGTTGGATTAATGGCTGTAAGTATTTGTAGGTTGTTTTATTCACCGTACATGAATGTAGCAGGATAGCAGTGGTGCGAGAATGGCGCTGGATTGTGGAGCCTACCACCCTTCCCCCTTGACCCCTTGATATGACGACCACGACCACTCAGCGCAATTTTCACTCAAGACGTATCGACTAAGAAGTGTTTTTCTAGCAGAGGTAGAAAGTAAGGTTTTTGCTCGAAGCACTCACATGCCTTTTTTTTAGAGTAGTTTGTAGACCACGTACCTCGTAACCTAGTATACCAGTACTTCTATTAGGAAGTACGTAACGGAACGAATCTACCGATATTTTATTTAGTCTTTCTGCAGATACAATCTTTCTTATTCTATACCTTGTTAGATACAAGGTATAGAATAAGAAAGATTGTATCTGCAGACTGTACAGCAATCATTTCCTAATATTAACAAAATTCCTGTTTTTTTCTATAAACCTCATTCACGAACAAAGTAGACAATAAGATGGCAACACAATAGTGTACCTATGTCAAAAATAGTTGAGCCGCATTTAGATCGTTTGACCTTTTAACTCGCTAAATATTTATTAAAATTCAGATGCAGTGTGCTGAAGTCCGAAAAAGATTGAAAATAAAATAAACATGGTTTCTTTTGAATTCATAAATTTTCTCCCACATATTATTTGTTAAAGCCATCGAGTACGGTTAAAGAAGGGTTAAAGCGTTGGAAAAAATTTATTATGCCCACGCTTCGCACGGGCGAACATATGCGTCCACAGTTGGATTCAGTCTTTGGCCATCAAAGGAGTCAGCATATCTATCCGGGCTACTGGGTTGAAAACTCATTAATTATTGTTTGCGCATGCCTTGTCAGCTTTGCATGTGACCGTGCACACGCAATATCGGAGCTTGGCGGTTTATTAATACTGATCTGTGCATTATTAGGGATACCTCTACTACTTGGTTGTATATTACGTTTGCCTAATTATCAGGGGGTATAACTGTGATAGATAAAATTGTACAAATGACGTCACTGCATGTGTATCCCTTTCTATAAGGGAAATTCCCTTATAATATAACTAAGGGAATTCTCACTTCGATTTGTTTTAATATGCCTCTCGACCATCCCCTGGCTGGATACGGTAGTAGGTAAAAATCTTTCGCATTTATCATTATTATTAATTTATCCAAACTTAACTTACAGAATTCCATAGATTTCAAGCAATTTGCCCACCTCCTCTATCACCTTTAATTAGTAGGTACCTAGGTCCCAAACTTGACTTTGATTTTGTAAGCCTAAAGAAATAAAGTTATTGAAATCTCAACTCTGAAATCTGAATCTGACTGCTTTTGTCTGGTTATAACTCCACTTTTCAGCAAGTACCCAGATCATGGTTATGTATTCCTACCCATACCCACCAGAGGCGTGGATGCAACATTTTGCTTATATGCCTTATAAATCTATTCACTATTCTATGGAGAAAGAAAAGAAAAGAAAAAGTTGCTGATGTGTTCTAGTAAGCTAGCTTCGGAAGATAAAGTTCAAGCCCATTATAAGGGTCTGCCACACACATCTGTGAGCGTTATGTTATTGCCACAGTGCAAAGTATCTTAGATTATACCACAATTTGGTTCAGCACAAATTGGTTTTGTGCACATAAAGGCAACTATTAACGATGAGATTTCCCTCAACTGTCCATTTCACAGTCACCTTTCCCTTTACAAGCATCTTTTGACCGAAATGATACGACATTTCATTTTTGATCCAGGCTATAACCTTTTTGAATACTAACCGGGAAGTAGTAAGACTTATTATATAAAATACCAAAAAGATTTCGGCGGAATTTCAGTCCTCAACCTTCTCTCACGGAAATTATTGCGTTGAAAAATATATCAAACTAGCGGCCCGCCCCGGCTTCGCACGGGTATTAAACAAAAATTTCAGAAATTATACTCACTAAAACGATGGGTTTCACAGTTTTCATACGGATCTTTACTTTTTTTAACAGCATTGGGGTTTTTGACATTGACTCGACATTCCAAAACTGACACTGGCCGTAGAGAAAAAGCAAACACCGTGCGCTATACAACCTCTTTTTCTATTCTGACGCGCCATAATAGAAAAAGAGGTTGAATATACAGCCCACGGTTCAATTATTGAATTTTTCATGCGGATCCCTAACTTTTTTGAAAATATTATATAGCCTATGTTCATCACGGAAAATTAAGGATTCTAATGGTGAAAGAATTTTTTAACTCGGTCCAGTAGTTTCGGAGCCTATTCAATTCAAACAAACAAACAAACAAACAAACAAACAAACAAACAAACATACAAACAATCAAATCTTTCCTCTTTATAATATTAGTATAGATATTTTCATAGAGATTACGCTGAGAGCGTTGGAGATATGTATAATAACAAAAAGTGACGATCGATTCTCACCACTTTGATCGTCATAATCTATGTAGAAGTTACATAAGTAGCCAAGTTGGCAAATACTGAAATCTATAATAGGTAGCTGTACCTACAACTTTCCTATAAGCGAAAACTCTCATTACACCAAACAAGTAATTAGCTCCGAAAGTGTTATTAAATAACGAACTGAACTAATAACGTCTCGCGAAGGCTATAAGCAATTTATTGTAATTGAAATGGCTGAAACGTGCTCTGTTACAAGTCGCCCTGATTTATGCTTTTCCCGCTCAAATACCGAGCCTTATTTCCTTAGTTACCACTCCAAATTAATTACGTACCTTTACTTTCTAGGCTTTTTGACGTAAATGAATGAGTTTTTTTTTGGGTAGTTTTGAAAAGGATCGAATCTCACATCACAGCATAAATACGAAAATAGCCAATACCATAGTATTTTGTTATTTGTTATAAATTAACATCTCTTTCTCCATTTGCTTTGTAGAAACCGACCCAAATTGATCTTCCAAAAAAGTACTCGATGGGAAAAGCTCTAGTCGGATTTCAAATAAGTACCAACCTACGAACCAACGAAGTGCCGCAAGCTTTTCATTACCAAAAACAAAACACAGATCTAGACGTTTGATGCGACGCGATTCGACGTCTTTTCTAAAAAGGTAATCCCGCAATAAAACCTATCATTTCTTTTTCAACCTATACTTTCTATAAGATTTTAATACAAGCCGCCTACGCTCCAATTTCAAAAAAGCATAAACCAACTCGGAAGAAAATAAAACAAAATGTTTCAACAGTGCGAAACCGAATGAGGTTAGATAATATCCAAAAAGTTTGCTCACTGGCCACCCACGCTGTGCCACAATAGCACTTGAGAGGCCAATCAATCACAACACATTCACAGCACCTGCCAGTTTATTTGGCTGTTCGTTTCTGGCGGATCGATCCGCCATATTGCAAACACACACATGTTTCGGCACCTAAATACTGCATGGGGATTGTTCTCTGGGGTAAAATAGACAATAATGACTGGGATCCGTGTGGCCGTGTGGTGCCGGCATAGAATTTCACCACCCCAACTCTTCCCGTGGGTGTCGTAAGAGGCGACTTAGGGAAAAACACCGGGGGGCGGGCAGCAGCGCCCTCTGCAGAACAACACCACCAAACTGCGATCCCCAACCCGCATGCCCAGCGTGGGGATTATGGGAAAAAACCCCCAAATGATGAACAATGCCATCTATGGCGCTCATCAGGGGAGGCCTATGTCCAGCAGTGGACTATTATAGGCTGTTGATGATGATGATGACTGGGATCGCCACACATCGCGTACATTATTGAAGTTGAAAGAATGACTTTAAAATAATTTACGCATTCGATGACAAAGTGACGTAATGTTTTTCTATTTTACAATAGACAACAATACCCAAATTATATACAATAGACAACAATACCCAAAGAGCATTGCTTGCCTTCACTACTTGAACCTTTTTGGAAACCTTATTTTACTTTTACACGGAAAATGTTAGTTTTTAAGCAAAGTGGAAAATACCATTTCCGGCCAAAGATTACAAAGGTAAACTTTGCTTCAGGTATACCTACTTTAGACTATTTAACTAAAGGAACTGATAAAGATGCCACCCTAGTCGAATATCGGCTACCAGTATCAACGAAGACTAACCATGCGCACAGGACATATAACATGGCACAAGTGTGCGCGCAAACACAGAAGCACTTTCTATCTCATCACATCATCACATCACCAGCCTATAATAGTCCACTGCTGGACATAGGCCTCCCCTAATGAGTGCCATAGATGGCATCATTATTTGGGGGTAATTGCCCATAATCCCCACGCTGGGCATGCGGGTTGGGGATCGCAGTTGGGTGTAGTTGTTCTGCAGAAGGCGCTGCTGCCCGCCCCCTGGTGTGTTTCCCTTAGTCGCCTCTTACGACACCCACGGGAAGAGTTGGGGTGGTGAAATTCTATGCCGGCACCACACGGCTTTCTATCTCATGTCGGATTCAGATTCAGATTCAATAACTTTATTTCTTTAGGCTTACAAAATAAGCACTTAGACAAGTCAAATTTCAAACAGATAAATTATTATAAAAAAGAAATAAATATGTTATTGATTTCTCTTCACTTCAATTTTTTGTCCACTAGTGGAAGAAGTCGATTTAAACGTACTACTGAATTCTACACGAATTACCGCAATACATATTTTATTTCCTTGTCTGGAGAATTGCCAAATTGTTTCGTGAGCTTGCGATACATTTTAGTTAAGATGCTTAGTTATTCCATTCTCAAAGTGCAACTCCTAAAATACTTAAATGGTGCATTATGAATGTAAGCGGGTTAACTACAACCCTATTTTGATGGAAGAACGCCAACGGGGTGTAACGGTGAGCTTAAGGGATGAAACGTTGGTGTTCTTCCAATACATACTATGTCCGTAGTTAACCCGCTAAAATGCATTATATATTCTTCCAATCCAACTACGAAAGTTGTTACCTATTCCTACATGCTATATAATATACCTACCTGTAGTAGTATAACGACTTATTTAATTTATACCTATAAGTTGTTCAATTTTAAGTTTTAGACTTAGTTCTAAGACTCACTAAAATAACAGTTAAAGTTTTCTCCCAGATATTAAATGAACCATAGAGATTATGAGCAAAACGAAAACCTACTTGATTTTCGGTACTTTAGTTGTTGAAGAGGCAAACATTTCTATTTTTCTATTTTTCCCAACCTGTAAATTGACTCCATAAAACCATTTCCCCCGATTGGCAAAGTTAAAGAAAAGATCACTCCAATCGAACTGATTTAATATTGAATAACAAGAAAGGGAATTGGGGGTGGCAATTTAATATTTTAACATTGTAACTTTGCTAATTCCAAATTCCTTTTATTTTAAGTTTTCTCGTGGTACAGTGAACGACAACTTTCCAATTTTTTTTTTTATTTCTCTTCATAACCAAGATATTGCAACAAGGCGCTGAGGCTACATAATTCTTTTACTTTTTTGAGACGACCTCTGTGGTGCGGTGGACGAAGGTCTGCCTACAACGCAGGAGGTGGCGGGTTCGATTCTCGCCTCGGGACAAATGTTTGTACGATCTGCAGATATTTGTTCTGGGTCTAAAAGGACTTTTCGTTTTACGATGAAAAGCGTACTAGTGGGTACTATCGATTACTATTTTATTAACCATTAGTTAGAGAACTATATGTAATCAATGGTAAACAAACCTCCTCATCCATCCATCGACTAATAATATAATACAAAACAATAGAATAATAATCGACTAATAATATAATACGAAATAATAGACGATATAACAGAAGAGAGATAACGATATAATAAAAGAGGTGCGCCCTTCAAGCAGACAAAACAATAACTACTCTATTGTTTTGTCTCTTTGTCGTTTAGACATTATCACTCATCATCCATCCATGAACCGACTGGGTATTTCAATTAGGACTTTAGCATACCTACCTAAATACTGAACTACTTTATGCATCTCAAACTATACAAAAAAAAACTTTAGAACTAGACTTTCTGTCGGTCTTACGTCTTATAATATATCGAAACATAAAATGATAACACAACATAAAATGATTTCAAAACACACGTCCAAATTCGAAGCCCTTATTCTATTGGGTTCGTTATATCTGTGAAAGGCCCTCGTTCCTTTCAATACTGTATCCAAAAGGTCGTTGGCACCAGTAATTTATCAAATTATATACGGGAAATTAAATCTAATTTAGACGGTCTGAAAAACGAAGAGAAAAATACTGTGTGATTTGTCTATATATTTATATAATAGACACCCTTTCAGTTGCTATTTTGGTACTTAGCGGAGTTCAGTGGATTAAATATTTTATGTGAAAAACTATTCATCAACTTATTGAAAGCTTTGCGATTATGAATTTTAAAGCTGTACAAGTGTAGCAGACTTTTAAAAGCTTTTTAAATTGAATTTGTCTGTAAAATAGATTTTTATTAACAGCGAAAATCCCCTGTTTTTGTTAAAATGTAACATTGAGAGTGAATTTCGATTATTCGAGATTATCTCATTCCACAATAATATAGCTTCAAGCCGCCGTGTGGTGCTGGCATAGAATTTCACCACCCCAACTCTTCCCGTGGGTGTCGTAAGAGGCGACTAAGGGAAACACACCTGGGGGCGGGCAGCAGCGCTTCTGCAGAACAACTACACCTAACTGCGATCCCCAACCCGCATGCCCAGCGTAGGGATTATGGGCAATAACCCCCAAATAATGATGCCATCTATGGCGCTCATTAGGGGAGGCCTATGTCCAGCAGTGGACTATTAATAGGCTGGTGATGATAGCTTCAAGTAAGTACTTGCAACAACTGGCAACACTATTCCATGAGTGGACTAACTCAAGTGAGTGGTCGCATTGCTCACAAAATTTATGGCAGGCCGTGGAGGCCATAGGAAGACCCGAGTAGACATGTGCGCCGACGTTGAAATAGTCGGCGGCGGACGCCGGTCTGAAATCGGCGGCGGCGGCGTGATTTCGGCGTGAAATCGGCGTGATAGTATTTGTTTAGAATCTGTTATTATTAATTTAAAAATGCTTGCATACTGTTATAATTTATAATTTATTATGCTTTCTTATGTTAAACATACCTAAATTAGGTAGTTTAAAACATCTAGCGTTCCTCCAGTAGGTTCAGGCCCCCAAACTTTAATTAGGTACCTATGTAATATTTTACATAGGTACCTAATAAGGAACATATTTTGGATAGGTAGGTAGGTACAGTCACCAGCATTAATATATGACTATGGGCAGCGCTGCAAAAATATCTGATCATCAATTGAACTTATAATTATGTGACGATACGTAGGATGTAGAAATATGTGACGATTTACATCCGGCAAAATAAACTTTTGTTTTGTAAAAGCATAATATCGGATCACGTAAAGACTGCATTAATATCTGATACAATTAGCAGTAAAAAATATATCAACAATCTGCAAGAATGAACTTTATATACCTAAGCATAGAGCCGTGATTTGAACGAAACAGTATGACGCTTCTTGAAAAGAGCATCAATCTGTCATTGGATAATGCCTTAGTAGCATTTTAGTCGTCGGTGGCCAGTGTTACGTTATGATTATCTATCAAAAACTCCTTCGTGTATGACCGTTGACATAACATTCGAAGATTCAAAAAGCCAGCATTATCACCATACCATTTTAACCAATGTAACCTCCTTGCCAAAAACTCTTCTTTTATCAAATGCTGACATCAACATTTCCCACCGCAGCGTTTAATAAACTAGAGGTCCGCCCTGCCTTCGCACGGATATTAAACCAAAACTTCAGATATATTTTACACACTGACGCGTTATGTTTCACAGTTTTCTTAAGGATCCCTTACTTTTTTTAGCAGTATTGGGGTTTTGACACTGGACTTGGGACTGGCCGTAGAGAAAAAGCAAGCAGCGGAGCCATAACTATACATAATTATTAAACTTTACATGCGGATCCCTAATTTTTTTAAAATATTCTATCGCATGTTCATCACGGAAAACTTAGAATTCTAATGGTGAAAGAATTTTTCAAATTTTGTCCACTAGTTTCGGAGCCTATTCAATTCAACAAACAATCAAATCTTCACTCCTTATAATAACAAATTCTTGTATTCATATTTATATAAGTAAAACGAAATCTGCTGAAATAATGTCATAACATAAAACGTGAGACAGCGATATCCAATGACAGGTTGATACTCTTTTCAAGAAGCGTCAAACTATTTCGTTCAAATCACGGCTCTATGCTAAGGTATATAAAGTTCATTCTTGCAGATTGTTGAGATATTTCTTACTGTTAATTGTATCAGATATTAATGCAGTCTTTACGTGATCCGATAATTATGCTGTTACAACGGTGCAAACGATAATTTTGCCGGGTGTAAATCATCACATATTTTTACATCCTAAGTATCATCACATAATTATACCTTCAATTGATAATCAGATAGTTTTGCAGCGCTGCCCATAGTCATATATTTATGCTGGTGACTGTACATACATAGAGCCCTCACCAGATATATGGTATCGCGCCAACTTTGGCTCAGTGGATAAACAACATGCTCAAAAACAGAGCGATACAAGTGACAATCAATAAAACCACCAGAGGTATAGTTGTCAGGGGTTGCCCCCAAGGCGGCGTCTTACCGCCCCTTTTATGAAACATAGTTGTTGAAGAGCTAATCCACGACCTCAACGGACGCGGGCTGGTCACAATAGGATATGCGGATGACCGTGCGATCTTGGCGACAGGCTGTTTCGAAAACATCACAGTAGGATATGCGGATGAACTCGCGATCTTGGCGATCGGCTGTTTCGAAAACACACTACGCGAACTGATGAAACTTGCCTTCAAAACCATCTAAGCATGGTGTACCGACCATGAACTCTCAGTTAATCCAACCAAAACGGAACTAATAATGTTCACAAACAAGTGACATCTGGGAAACATTAAACTTCCTAAATTATTCAACACAGAGATCAACCTAAAAACAGAAGTCAAGTACCTAGGAGTCATACTAGATAGCAAACTGCTGTGGAACAAACATCTTGACAACAAACTTCAACGTGCGACGTCAACCCTCTACCAGCATTCTGCTGCATTAGCAGAATGCTTGGCAAAACCTCGGGGATCTCACCAAAAATAACCATGTGGCTCTACACTGCTATAATTAGACCAACATTAACCTACGGAGCGATAGTCTGGTGGACAAGAACGGAGTTAAGCGCCGTGATAACGAGACTACAGCGGTTCCAAAGAATGGCCTGCTCAGCCATAACAGGCTGCATGAGAACCATGCCCGGCGCTGCCCTAGATATCATTCTAGACCTCGCACCATTAGATCTTTACATACAACAAGAGGCTACAATGTCAGCCCTAACACTACAAAACATAGGTCTCTGGGCAATAACAAGCAGTCCACATGCCCAGATCTTGGACAGGGCTATAAATTATTAACCCCTCATAGCTGCCCCATGTGATAGAATACCCAGCAAACCAATGCTAAACAAGCACTACCAAATACAACTATACGAGCATCAGAAAGATGAATCTGGTACACAAAGTCAGTCAGATCTATACAGATGGCTCTAAAACGGACACAGGCACAGGCGCCGGGGTCCACTCATTAGACCTAAACATTAACATATCAGTAACACTAGGAAGGCACAGCTCTATATTTCAATGCGAATGTGTAGCAGTAACTCAGGCGGCCACAGCTGTACAAAAGAGAGGAATATGACCAATGTGTTCGCATTCTCTCCGATAGTGCTGCCATACTCAAAGCCTTGGAGGGGAGTAGCTGCAACTCCAAGTTAGTGTACGAATGCCATCAGGTATAAGAAATAAACAAACAACAAGATTACCCTTCAATGGATAAAAGGACATAGCGGATCGCTAGGAAATGACGCCGCCGATGAACTGGCACGGCGAGGATCGGAAACTACCACAGAAGATCCACTGCCTTTCCTCCCCTTGCCATTTTCATTACTCCAAACATGGATTAGGCTCAAAACTAGAATGATGCATAATGAACGATGGACACGCCCACGCAAGTCAAACTAGAGAGGCGCTGACATCAATATCAAAGAATCTAACTATACGTTTATTGAACCTAAATCAACCTGCGTATTCTGGTAGGAACACTAACAGGGAATTGCTTACTGAACAAACACCTATTCACCATCGGAGCGACAGACAGTCCTCTCTCCAGAGGATGCCTCAGTGGCGACGAATCAGCTGCCCACGTCTTTCTTTCTTTCTAAATGCTCAACTTGCCGAGGTCACTCCGCGAAGCCTGTGAAGATCCCAGGAAGATTCTGCGCTTAAAGACGAAGTTAGGCTGGCTCTGCTAGCACTCATACCACGCATAATGGACCAAAACTGAGTCCATTATGCGGAAATAGGAGTACTTCTACCTAAACCTAAGCTATCGTACTAGCGTATATGACGTCATTTGGTACTTAAAGACTTTACCTATTCCGATCCCTGGTAATAATAATCAATAAAATGACGGGGTTTTCAAAGCGTCTAAAAGGTAACGTGTCACGCCGAATTCACGCCGATTGGCTGATCGGCGGCGGCGGCGTGAAAAATTTGCCGGCGGCGGCGGCGGGTCGGCGCGGCGCACACGTCTAGACCCGAGTGTCCACATTAGGTAAGGCTCAGTGTTGGCAGTGGCCAAAAAGATGGACCGAAAGCCCAAGATGACTGGAATACTGATATAGGCAGCGCTGGAAAGATGATATAGTGATCTTTTTGGAAGGCCTATTTCCAGAAGTAAAAGTGACTAACATGATGAGGTAAGTACGCTATGAAGCCCCTATGACCGCCTAGGTAACTAAGTGTCGTAAAAGTTACAGCAGCGCTACCAAATTACAATTTACGCTTTCATTCCATGCATTCAATTACAATATTTTATCTCGTTCCATGCGTAAAATATCTTTTATTATCTCGTTCCGTTTCTCGTAAGATAAAAATTATGCAGTGACTACGTTTAGGGCTAGTGCACACTGTCTTGGACTCGCTTGACGAGTTATCTGTGTTTATTATATTATAAGGTGACTATTTCTGCAATTAACATACATAGGTAATTTTTTAAAAATAAAACATACTTAGGAATCTGTATCAATAAAAGGCGTATGAGGGAAGACCATCATATCATCAGGGTATGACTTCCGCCGCTCTAAGTATCGCCAGATCGACGAAGTTGTAGCCGATCTCAGCGAACTAGAAAATCTTAAAAAACCAAGCAAAATAAAAACTAAGGAATCTGAAGTAGGTTTAAAGTGTTTTAAAACCATAAAATTCTATACATTGATATCACTTCGAAGGATAGTGTTCTTTGAAAGTAAAGTTCTGTGAAATCGGACATTCCGCGATTTCACGATCTGGTTGATCTTTGATGCTCAATGTTTTAAAATTTCGTTGCGTGTCGGGGAAAAAGTCAATTTAAAATTTATATTCTGATTATCTGTGAACATTCCTAACCGCCCTAACAATCCTTAACTCAGCTAAAGTAATCTTTTATATAGGGGAAAAAAGGAAATGTAGACATACCTTGAAACCTTTACATTTGTATCACCGACCCTGCGACCTAGTTGCTTCGCATGAATATTTATGAAGATGGGCTTGTTCAAGCTGCGACGCGAAGTGCTAATTTAAACATGTTAATGGATATAGTTTGATGAAGTCCACTCGTTGTTTGTTAAGTCCTAACGTGCCATTTGCGAATTAGTTTAAGACATCAGGGGTAGGTATCAACGAATCGGAGTCCATTTAAAATGTTAAAATGACACTACCAGTGTGGCATTGTATTTATTAGGAACGCGAAGGTGTATATTTGTATATTTGTTACTTCTTTAAGCCTAAACCTTGCCGTGTGGTGCCGGCATAGAATTTCACCACCCCAACTCTTCCCGTGGGTGTCGTAAAAGGCGACTAAGGGAAACACAGCGGGGGGCGGGCAGCAGCGCCCTCTGTAGAACAACTCCACCGAACTGCGATCCCCAACCCGCATGCCCAGCGTGGGGATTATGGGCAATAACCCCCAAATGATAATGCCATCTATGGCGCTCATTAGGGGAGGCCTATGTCCAGCAGTGGACTATTATAGGCTGGTGATGATGATGATGATGAAGCCTAAACGGATCAGGCTGAAATTTTGCATAGATGCAGTTCTAGACCTTAAGTAAAATAAATGTTTCTTCTTAACTTTCTAAAATGCCGGCGAAGCCACGGGCTGAAGCTAGAAACCATCCAACGGGAGACTGTCAAACGAGCGTCATTATTATCTTCATTCGAGAAATTTATTGATATTCTTTATACATCTTCTTCCCTGCTTTCCTGCTAATTGGATTCATAATAACCTCAGCATTCCATAAGACTTTATGGACGATCTTATGATCAACATTACCAAATAGTCCAAAGAAACTGTATCTATCACTCAATTATTCGTCCAGCCGCAATCATCCTCTGTCTCCTAGCTTCTTCTTTAGCTTTTCTCTCTTCCTCTTTCCTTGCTTCTTCTATTTTCTCCTGTGCTGCCTTTTCAACCGCCATCTTAGCTAACGTTTTCTGGTCCAATTTGAAGAAGTTCACAGGTTCCTTAATATACCGTTCATCCTTATTATTCAAATTTTCTACAAACTTCGGGTATATAAAAGTTCCGTCTAGCTCGTTGTACGTTTTGTCTTTGACTGCCAGTTTTAGGAAGTCCATGAACTCTATTTCTTCTAGCGGCTCACCCCGCGTGAAGAGTTCTTCTTTGAGGACTTCCATGAGGCAATTTCCTTTTTCTTCATCATCATGGCCGAGAGTTGCGAAGGCTCGGGTGACTTCGCGTTCGAAGTCATCGCCGATCATCAGTTTCGCTTCTATCATCAGCAGAAACTCGTGGAAAAGAACAGTGTCTACGTATTCATCTTCAAGGAACCTTTCGAAGAGCGCACGAATTTCTGCGCCTTTTGGATTGAAGCCGAGTTTTCGGAGCATCAATGGGATCGTTGATAACGGCAGCTGGAAAATAAAGTAGAAATAACACAGGGCACTGCTCAGGATTTTATTATCCCGAACGTTGGTAGCCTTATCACGTATGGGCACCAATTTGTGATAAAACCTCTTAAGTGCCTACATGGAATTATCGGTAGAAAGTCCTGTCCAAAATGCTTTTCGCCACAAAAATCATCATTTTGCGTTAAATGTTAGCGGAGCCACATATGCCCTATGTGAAGGTGTAGAAATACTTTTTGGGTTCTGCCTGGTTTTTGTGTAAAATATTATTATTTCGTTCTGATTTACTAACTAGAGTTTATATGATAGCCTGATATTATTTTTCTTAAGTAATAAAATTTATTTATACCTGCACCTACTAAAAACAGCTTAAATTCGAAACATGGCGCTATTGTTAGCTAATTTAAAGCGAGTGGTTTCGAATAGAACCGGTGAACTGATTCTGTTATGTGCATACAAGATGAGTTTCAGCCGGTTTTCTGCTCATATGCACTTTAGGCAAAATGTTTTAATTCAAGCAATTTCATGCTTATTTTTATTAGCGTTTAAGTGGATAATCCCTTAAAATAACAATTTAATTCGAATGCGCCTAACAATACCGTAAAACGGCTCTTTACGAAGTACAAAGTTGTGTTCATTTTCTGGAACAAAATTTGTTGTCTGGATTTTTATAAAACATTGGTTATTTCTTAAATTTTCACATTGTTTCTCTTTTTGTAGTTTGGGTGTTTGTTTATCTTTTTGCGTTTAAGTGATACCTGAAGTCAATAAATTAATTTCAGACTAAATTTCGATTATTTATATTGCTAAATATCGAATAAGTACCTACTTTCTTTTTTGAAGTCAAGACCCTAGCTAGATCGTCGGGGTAACAAGGTTCTACCACAGTTCTACGGGCTTATAAAAAATCTGAGCGTCTGGTCTGGACGCGACGACGACGTGTGACCCGAGTGCTGGTCAGTATCTGGCACAGCACAGCGCATCAGCTTTACCATAAAGCCAGCGCGTCTTGGGGATGCTTCCGACGGTATCGATATGGATCAGATGAGCTACCTGTAGTTTGTTTGCAACAGTCTGCATTTAGCTCAATTTCAATTTAAAATACTAAGTACTAAATGAATTGGAAATTAATACTTAAAATGGACATTAATAATGAATGCTCATTGTTTTGTGATGTTGGACAATATAGAAAAGATGGATGAGCTATTGCTTGCTTTAAATATGGCAGACAATGGCTCTGCTCCATGATTCTTCTCGTCTGTTATTTATTTCCGACGAAGTAATCATTTTCTTTATACCGACAAAAAGAAAGAGGTTCTATTTTCGGCTTGATGTATTTATCGTGGGACGTTTGCTGATTTCTCCGTCTTTTTCTATTAAATGTACCCTAGTGTACCCGAGATGGTAGCATAGGTAAAAATTTATTCCCTTATTGATTTGAATATGTCCCGTTTAGGGGTTGCATTATCCGCAAAATTTTCGTATCCGGATAATTCGGATAGTAGTGAGCCTTACTATCCGGATATCCGGATATTTCGGATAATTCGGATAATTGAAAAATATACATAAAAATTAAATTACAACAAGGAAAATGGGTTTTTAAAGTATAAGTATTTATTAATTTATACATAAAAAACTTTAGGCATGGTGACAGTAACTAAAAATCACTAAAATTATTTATTTGTTTTGTAAAACTTGGGTCATGGCATCATTATGTGGGGGTTATTGCCCATAATCCCCACTAGTTATCACCAATAATCCATCTATGGCGCTCATTAGGGGAGGCCTATGTCCAGCAGTGGACTATTATAGGCTGGTGATGGGTGGATGGATGGGTCATGGAATACAAAACACGCATTTATGTTTTATTAATAGAGAGATTGATATTTATTTTAATAAAATAAAACTACGAAATACGGCAATCTGCCATGATAGGCTGAACACCAATCAGAGCAAATGACGTCATCTCTGAGTTGACTATACAAGCATCTTGTTTCGTTAGCAGCACTGGTTATCTGTATTATTTACGATTCAACTTTGTTTTCACCGAGTTAGGTCTATTGGTTTTATTAAATCGAAAGTGAAATAACCATGTCACGATGGAACAAGGATTCACTAAGGTTTTATGCGGACTTGTGACACCGATCCCATCAAATGATATTCCATAAATTCTCCATATCATTTGGCAACTGAAATTTGAATAAAATACATAATAAGATAACGCGAGACGAAACCTAACCTCAAAAAAGTTTATTTATTATTATTAAATTTAGACCTCAAACAAGATCATTATACCACATACTATTTTAAAATTCCTGCAAAACAAAATAAAAACTTACGTCAAAGTGATCTTCACAAAAATAAAGGTACTAGGCAATATCGCTGTTGAATCTCGCCTTGCAAGTTTAAGCCATTTGTCCCGTATGGTTTTCTTATGCGGAACGAACACAAATAACTTATTAGGAGTTTTTATTGATGTATTCTTATACTGAGGGACCGCACACCACTTGTACACTTTCTAATTCATACTTAATAACACAAAATAACAAAATTATTCAATGAACGCCTAGTGTTTACGTTTAGTTTACTCAGACGTGACGTCACAAGCGACGCCATGACACGGACAAGCGTTTTGGTGCGAATTTTAAATTATAAGACTAAATTGTTAGTATTTTCCTACTAAACCTTTAATTTCTGCAGAAAAATGTTATTCATTGTAAATAATAGGTACCTATGTATTTTCGAATATAATAGAACAGTTTTTCAAAATCTGTCATCATGCCTATTCGCTGAACAACATAGAGATTAAAAATAAGAGTATCGATCAAATGGGTTGAAAACCTAAAATATCTATGAAATAAAAACGGTTTACTTCTTTCCATCGAACTTATTTTTTAACATAAATACGAATCCTTCCTCTGTAACGTAACGTAAATCAACTTCCTGTTTTATTAGATAGGTACTCTAAAATGATTTAAACAAAGAAACAACACAGTCATGAGATCAAACTTACAAGTGTACACACACAAGTTTATGTTATATATCAATCAAATTAAATAAACATCTCTTTCCATCGAACCTCGGTCTGTGTCGGTGTCGTCGAATCACTGACCAACCAGTGTCAACGATAGTGTTGCGATTGCGCGCTACCGCTAGTGTAGGTCTTGCTTGTTTATAGCTTCAGATTCAGAAACACGCACGAATTAATATAAGTTTATTTTAACAACACAAAGTATTGTATGCATTAAATATGTATAACATTTCTAAAATGCTGGATGCGTTGTAGTGTTGTGTCGTGAATTAGAAAAATCAACTGTAGGTAACTATCCGTATTATTCGTATTATCCGGATAAAGGAGCTCCCATTATCCGGATAATAAAATTAGCGGATATCCGGATAATTCGGATATCCGGATATCCGGATTGCAATCCCTAGTCCCGTTAAACTTAAAAAACTAAACTTTAAACTAACTTTCTGATTATTTACTCTGAATAATCTTCACTGTGAATAATTAGAAAGTTAGTTAGTTACCTAGTTTAAAGTTTTTTCAAAACTTAATTATTTCGATCTGATCATATCAGTAGTTTAAAGATTACAAGTTTAAAGAAATGAGCTGTTAACTTACCATTTCATTTTTATTTTCATCAAATGCAAGGAAAACCTCTTTGAAGTGCGCTATGTCTTCCGCTTTGAATATAGCTGGTGGTGGGGGTATCTTCTTGGGCTTCGGAGGAGTTTTAGCTGACTCAGCCATCGCTTTGTCTGCAGCACCTTTGCCCATGCCTTTGCCTTTAGCTTTGCCTTTCTTTGGCGGCATAATTGATTAAACAAATATATGCTAAAACTACAGGAATTAATGGGGCTTCTAGTTCACGTGTTAAGACAACTGCCGAATACAAACGAAATTTGCATGTTTTTTGGGAAGTATTTGATGTTCACTTGGTAATTTGATTTGCAGGTATTTGTATGTGGTTTTTATATTTGACTAGAATTTTTCTTTACATTTTCACATGTGATCTCTGAAATTTATTTATTTTCTAGAAATTTTTGCCCCGTTTTCGCAACCGCCCTGAATTTTATTTTTCTTCTTTTATTTTTGGCGCCCTGAATTTTGGCCATTATGAACGATTATGTCACTATGTCAAAAACTTTTCACTATTATTAAAGTGCCAAAAACGAAAATGAAACAATCAAATATTAAAGTAGTTACGCCTAGTCTTTGGGCAACAAGGAGCCCATCAAAAGCCAATCAAAGGTAGGTAATCTTCAATTCCTCTTGATAAAGGTTATCAAGAAAGCAGGAAAAGACAACGGATATTAATTGCCAACTTGTTCCCGAGCTCTTCATCTCTGCTATGAGTAGGTAAACTTAAAAATAACAACTAAAATATTAAACTTTATTAAAAAATAAATTAAAAAATAAAAACTTTATTCAATTTAGAGTTAAAAATATAAAAACAACGACAACGAATTTAATTAATGGTCAAATACGGCTCGTTAACGTTCTTTTAGTAATTTATAAATTTATAGGTATGGAAGAGTATGGAAGGGATGCTCAATAAGCCTTTCTTTGAGATTACGAAACTCTACCATTGTCGCAGTCAGGGAGGACTTAGAATAAGGGCTTGTAAAAGGCAATCTTTGACTTGACTTATTCGTTATGGCAAAGGCAACCTTTAAAAGAAACAATCACCCTTTTTGACAATAAATGGCACTGCACAAATGTCAACTGTCATAGAAAGAACAACAAACTTTTTGACAATTGAGTTTCTTAGAGCGCCATCTATGGGACAACTTTTTTTAAAGGTCATTCAAAAGCCCTTTTTATAAATTTGTTTTTATGTTGTGTCAAAAAGGTTCTGGACGCACCCGTACTTTTATTATCAAAATAAAACACGTGCGAAGTCACAGACAGAAGCTAGTTCAGTAGTAGTATATGTACCTACCTACTTATATCAGAGAAGCATTACGCGCTGGACCAGCGCTCGTAATTAGATCCCGAAAGCAAATTGCCAGTCAGTAGCGGCGTTAGGGTAGGGCGCGGTTGGGCGACCGCCCGGGGCGCCGGACATAAAGGGGCGCCGCAGGCGCCCCTTGTTTTTCTTCTCGCTCGATTAAACGAGGCCTACTTACTCGTAATAAAAAATAAATACGAAAAAAAGATTATATTGGCAACACTAAAATGGAACGAAGTGTTAAAACGGAGCACTGCATGCATTTATTTAATTTTACCGGGAATCCCCGACCATTGAGAAAAACATTATCTATTTCTTTTTTACGTTTAAATTAGAGATAATTCATGTTATATTTGGTAAATTTTTTTTCAAAAATCGTGACTCACAAAATCACTGTACTGTTATGTAACTAACCATTAATTATAGTGCGTAAGCCCTCACACTGCTTAACCCCCTTAAACTCACAAAAAAAAAATTCGTCGAAATTCGTCTTTGAGGGCTTGGCGCGTCGTCGATGGCTCGCTTGCGCTCCGTGCCATTCGATTCCTATTGTGTACCTACATTGTATGTAAGTGAAGTGAGTAAGGTGCTCGCATCGCATTCACATTACTTGAATTTCGTAAATAAATGGATGGATAAGGTACCTATTTTCTTGTTTTGCCGTAATTGAATTGCTCCCCCCGTTTTCTGTTATGTATTTAAAGGCTTTGCCAAACAGAACGCGTTAGAACGCCGCGTCAGGGCGCTAAGTTGACGCCGCGCTATAGCGCCAAACTGTGTTGTACTGTGGCGGTACTTTACTGTCACACAGAGCGGCGGCGGCGGCGCTAGCCGTACGCAACGTTCTGTCGCGGCGTTAGGACGCTTTGACGCCGGGCGTTGTATTTTTTTACAAAATTTGTTTGTAACGTCCAACTAAAATACTACAATATGAGTGAAAAGCTAATAGAATTGGTTCGGAAACACCCCTGTTTATATAATACGAAGGATAATTCTTATAAAAACATGGCATTAAGGGCAAGAATGTGGGAACAAATTTTATTAATGTCGTGCACCCATATTCTTTTTCTCTGTGATCGTGATAAAGCGTATAAAAGTAATAATTCTTCCTCATCTGAATCACTCGACATCTCAAAAGCAAATAATATTTCCAAAGACTGCTTGCTGCTAGCTATCTATATCTACACTACGCTCTGGTGAATGGTAACCTACGTTGCGAAGGAGCATGACGCTAAAGTCAATTTGATGAGCGCGACGTTAAAACGCATCGCAACTAACGCGTTCTGTTTGGCAAAGCCAGTCATAACATATTATTCTAAGCTTTTTGCTAGCGACCGAAAATGTCACAAAAAATTTCACGGCTCGCTCCGCTCGCCGTTCATTCTTAATTTTTCTAAGCTTTTTAGCAGGCTTCCGGTTTTCTTTTTTTATATATAAACTTTTTTGTCATTTTCACCAAACCTCAAAATTACCACCGCTAAGCCTCTAAAATTTTCGGGTTCGGTAATCATAATCTTTTGTCACACTCTTGATTCTATTTTACAGAAAATCCGATAAAGTTAAAAAAACGGCGGCTCGCTCCGCTCGCCGTTCATTTTTTAGCATTTTGGTTAATATACCTACTTTACTTGCCTTTCGGAAATATGTCAATGTCAAATTTGGCGGCGTGACATTCAATAAGTAGTAGGTAGGAGTTATTTTGTTCTTAATTTTCAAAAAACAAAATTTGTGCTTACACCAATTTATAAAAAAATCTGGCTAACTCCAATCACTGACATTTATAATGTATTCATTTTCAACCATTTCCAAAGGCTGCAAACACTACAATATGTAAAGGCTCGTTCCACTAGCTGTTATTTATTTTTTCAAAACTATTTTAAAAACTATTATGTTTATAAGTTATTTCTTTTTTAGCCTTTTTTGTATTTCTAACATTTTTGTCTTTGTTGCTGGCACACCACACCAAACTCCAAATTTACCAATCATCGCAGTCTTTGAAATATTCGGAGCTCTCCCTATCATATGTAGGTATTGTCACACTCTTGCATAATTATTTACAAAATACAAAATATAGGGAAAATCCGATAAAGTAAAAGGCAAAGGCTCGACCTCAACCCCCCCCCCCCCCCCCGATTAGTTACACTCGCACATGACGACTTGTTTCATATCGGTTTGGATTGCAGTTAGGGGGCGCCGTATAAATCTCGCCCAGGGCGCTGGTAGTGCTAAAACCGGCACTGTTGCCAGTTTAGCGGGCGTCGAAATGTGTCGAAATTCCTGCTGTTTTGAAGGAAATTATAGGAAACAGTTATTTTTACTCAACTCCACAGGGTCATTTATTTGTAGGCACTGCTTGTACCTATTGTATCTTTCTCTATTTTAGGAAGGTGACAATATACTGAAGTTCCCACAAAGAATTACTCTAAGAAAAAGAAGTATTATTATAAATAAGTCCTAAGAACTGACTGTATTCACAACAATAAATGAGTTACTAAATTACCCTAAGTTCGATTGATAAGTATAATCCTTAACAACGTACGTACCTACCTACCTATAACCCTCTACTATCTACGACAGATTCTTAAAAAGACATTCATGTACAGACAAATTAATTATAGTTACCATTTTTTTATCCAGCTAGCCTTCAGGGGTGGCGACATAAGCAAGAGGGGGTTTGTGTCCACGGATCCCGGGATCAGATTTAATTGGCCACTGATACCGCCAAGTTTTATCCACCGATACCGGGATCGGTTTCCAATAGAGGCCTTTATCCGCAGTAAGATTAGATGACCCAATACCTGCCTACACACCGCATCAACCTTCCGGTTCATAAAAACTTACACTGAAAATGCCTGATATCGGGCATTTTTAAGGGTCATCGTGAGATGGAACCACACAATCTCACAATGACTGAATCCTTTATGACAATATTTCAAAATGATTTTTTCAAAGTTGTATCTACATCGCGCCTCGATACCAAGATATTGTAATACGTATCATAATAATATAATGTAAAGTGCTAGGGCGTAGGGCGTAGCATATACCAGTGTAAAAAAACAGAACTACTTTGTTTACTTCAAAAAAATTAGATTTTCAAATTAAATGTATTTAATACTAAATTAATCATAAGTTTTTTATAAGAATAATAAATGCGACCATTATATTGACATGTAACAAATACCTTGACACGTTCATCCCAAACCTCAGAAAGATTTGAGATTTTATGACGATTCGATAAGTAGGGAAGTTACAGTGATTTTCATAGGGTTACCTGTGAATTACATATTTCTTATTTCATATGACTTTATTTTTCCAAACGCTGTGATATGACTTTTGAGACAAAACAAGAGTAGTTGGCATCGCAAAAGGTTCAGATGAAACCAATGGCAGACATCGAATGTGAAGAAAGGTAGGTAGTTAATCAGGTGCTAACAATCCATCGGCAATCATCCGCTGCCTCTTCGCCTCCGCTCTAGCTCTCGCCTCTTCTTCCTTCTTCATCAGTTCCGCTTTTTCCTCTTCTGCCTTCTTTATAGCCATCGCGGCCAGCGTTTTCTGGTCCAACTTGAAGAAGTTTATAGGCTCCTTAAGGAACTTCTCATCTTTATTATTCATATTCTCTATAAATTTCGGATACAAAAATGACCCCTCTTCGACGTTATAAGTCTTATCTTTCGTGGATAATTTTAGGAAATCAACGAACTCTATGTCTTTAAAAGGATCACCCCATTCAAAGAGTTCCTCTTTTAGAATTTCCATCTCACAGATCCCCGTTTCTTGTTCATCGCGGGTTAGGAATGCTATGGCTTTGATAACAGTGTTTTCTTGATCGTCACCCCACTGCACCTTGGCTTCCAGCATTTGCAGGAATTCGAAGAATTCTATGTGGGTCACCAGGTCATCTTCCAGGAACTGCCTGTGGAGTTGCGCCACTTCATCTGGTTTGGGATTGAACCCGAGGAATCTTAGCATGTGTGGAATATGCTCTATGAGTACCTGGATAAAAAATATGTCAATGTTATCGCAAAGTTTAGATGTTTGTTAACAGCAAAACCACTAAACGTAAAGGTAAGTAAAAAAAACTACCTTCATGTTAATATTGTAGTTAAATTATAATATAACTAGTTAGGCTAAAGTTGGCGTGGTCGAATCTTATGGATAGTAAATCCTAGACATTTCATCCAACTTAGCTCGTGGATATCCATGTGTATACCCTTATGATATCATAAGGTATACACATGAACCTAACTAAGTGCCTAAGTGCTTGTCTAAGTGCTTATTTTGTAAGCCTAAAGAAATAAAGTTATTGAATCTGAATCTGAAAAAATCTGAAACCTACTAGAGTACCATTAGTACCCAAAGTGTAGCAACTTCTGTGTTTAAGGTGTTCTTTAAAACCTAACGCTGCAAACCCAGGCGGGTTGGTGCAGTTGGTCGCGCCAAGCGCATCAAACGTTCTTGGGGGCAGGCACATCCAACATATGAAAGCTGAGGAGAGAAGTAACGAAAGTCATATCACCTTATCAATGTTGTCCTCGTCGTATTCCTTGAATACCGTCTTGAATTTGACCAAGTCATCGGGGGTGAAGCAAGCGGGAGGCGGTGGGGCTTTCTTTTTCTTAGCTTCAAGATTTTTTTCCTTTGCTTTTTCTGAAGCGGTTTTCTTTTCAGGCGTTTTGTCTTTTTCTTTTTTACCTTTCTTCGGCCCCATTAGGATTTATTGGTTAGAAGGTGGGACTTTTTTTCTGTTTTATTTATTTATTTTTAAGGAAATGGAAGGCAGTTGTAAATAATATCGCTGTTGGTGTTTTTGTGGTTTCTAGAGGTAAGTTTCCTCCAGAAATCACTGGTGAACTTACAGTTACCTACTTCATAATTTTACTTATACTAGTCTACTGTTTTAATTTATTACTAACTTTAATAATTTACGCAATTAGCAAAAAAAATGTATTTGCTAAAGTGAAAACACTATGGAACGTAGTAGTGGTTTTATTCTTTATGATCTATATCAAAGAGAATATAACCACTACGTTCTATATGGACGTAGTGGTCTTTATGAACAAAGAGAATAACCACTATCTATATCTATACTAATATTATAAAGAGGAAAGATTTGATTGTTTGTTTGTTTGTTTGTTTGTTTGTTTGTTTGTTTGTTTGTTTGTTTGAATTGAATAGGCTCCGAAACTACTGGACCGATTTGAAAAATTCTTTCACCATTAGAATCCTAAATTTTCCGTGATGAACATAGGCTATATAATATTTTCAAAAAAGTTAGGGATCCACATGAAAAATTCAATAATTGAACCGTGCGCTGTATATTCAACCTCTTTTTCTATTATGGTGCGTCAGAATAGAAAAAGAGGTTGAATATATAGCGCACTGTGCTTGCTTTTTCTCTACGGCCAGTGTCAGTTATGAAGTGCCGCGTCATTGTCAAAAACCCCAATGCTGCTTAAAAAAGTAAGGGATCCGTATGAAAACTGTGAATCCCATCGTTTTAGTGTGTATAATTTCTGAAATTTTTGATTAAACCCCGTGCGAAGCCGGGGCGGACCGCTAGTGTTGTATATGAACGTAGTACATAGTTTTACCCTCTTTGATACGAGATACGACCTATACACAGTGATTTTTCCTCGCCATAGAAATAGCTGTGAATAAAGCTGAATAAAGAAACAAATCATATCTGCCACAGAGATTTGTACACATAAGCGATGTAAACTCAAAGTTCAACAATAAAGGCTTTATTATTATTATTAGTTTACAGATTCCTTGATAACAAAACGTATAGAAAACTCTCTGGTCCATGATTTTTTGAATTTCGTATTAAGGTGCATTGGGGCTATTCCGAATTTGGTTATATTCCGAACAACCAAAAAATCTAACAAACGCAATATTATTTTAATGTTGGCAACATTTACTTAGGTGCCAATTGATTTGGCTATCGGTCTCCAGTTGAAGCTTGTCGCTAGCGGCATTCGAACGAGTGCAATAACAGTTTTTGTGCCAAAGGACGATTTCACGCCATTTTTAGCGAATCGGAATAACCCCAACTTGAATTGTGTCTAAACTAGGTAAGTAAATGAATTGATTGTTTGTTTTTACGGTAAATTGTCGTTTTTTAAGGACTATTCAATGGGCCAGGACGTTCCATCTCTAGATTTCAGTTTTATTCGGAATAAACCCGACGGGGATATTCCGACATGTTTGGTGTTCGGAATAACCCCTTTTTGTTTTCTCTTAGTAATTTGCAGAGGTTTTCAAACTTTCAAAGTAGTAGTGAAAAGGTAAAGAGACAAAGCTTCATACGACTGCACCGCCGCGCATAATTATGTGCCCACGCTCCCTAGAAGTTTTCTCTCTGTTCTTACTCATCATTATATTTGGACAGTTATAAAAAGCCATATTAAACAATAAAGCTAGGTACTTACTTATTATAGATAAATAACATAGCAAAAAAAAACATTTTATTCATTTTATAATAATTAATAATTTCTCTACTGTGTATCTTTAAGTACATGATGTACAAACCTTCATTTGTAGCCTTCTGACCACGGGAGGTTAATATGTCAGAAGATATGAAGCCAATAACATGCACCACCACCACCATTTAACTTACATTGTCTGAAATTGCATTAAGTACTTACCCCATCTTATTTTTTCAGGCCAAACATGCCCCGTACCTACGTCCGTAAGAAAATTAAACCTTAACTTATCAGTATCTATCTTGATAGAGAGAGAAAAATAAAGTTTGATATAAGTAAATTGCACGTCTTTAATTTCAAAATTTACAACACTTATCAAGTACCTATAGCCAAAATGTTGAGGACCTTTGTCACTGGATGGGGTAATTCCGAATTTCAAATCTATGAAAATTGGGTTGAGCTATATACTTGACATATACGTTAATATTTTTGTCACCGGGGGTTTTTTGATCGAAAAAGAAATATGCTCTTTGAATCCTACGTCTTAAAACACACTTTTGAATGAGTTCGGAATAACCCCGACATGGTTCGGAATATACCCAAGAGACTAAAAAAAAAGTGCGTTTTTTAAATTTTTATAATTCGTTAACTAAAATACATATCATGAATCTATAAATGCACGCTGATAGGTAATTTTCTTAATTAGACAGAAGTAGAATCAGTTTTAAAAAAACAATTACCAATCTTTTACAAATAAATAAAAACCAACACTAACTATCAACTCAACAAAAATCGTATCGGAATAGCCCCAATGCACCTTATATTTAAGTTTTGCCCTAGAGCTGCATGGTTTAAGCTCGCAGAACAGACTAAAAATATGGACTTCTTGAAGTTGTCAAAAGATAATAATAACTCGAGGTCATAGAGCTAAGCGAGTAAGCTATAAAAAAATTACTATAAGAACTTATACGTAAAAGGGGTGTATTCTAAGGGTGTATTTTAATTTTCCCAATGAAGTTTCGTATTTCTCTTCGGCGAATTGTTGTGCCCTAGTAGGTACAGACAGAAGCATTAATTGGTAACCCCCTCACAGAATATGTCATAGTTATCATTCAGTAGCATGTAGGTTCAAACCCGTGAAGATTTATATATTCATTTTAATTTACATTATTTTTTATTTTTGTTTTTTTATATACTTAGTTTGTTTAATTGTTTAAATAAAAAACAAATGTTTTTTTCAACACCTACATTTATTTTATCAGGAGTAACGATACTGAAATTTCGAGCCTGTATCACATGTAACTATGGTGTAGTGGTTAGTGTAACCGAGATTCTGTCACCGCACATCGTAATGATCGTCATCGAATCCTTGCAGTGGATGTTTTTGTTTTTTAACTACTACTTAATTTTAGTAATGTAATGACATTTATTCATGTGTAATAGTGAAGTTTTTGTCTATTAGAATGAATTTAAAGTAATAAAATTGATAAAATAAAACAATAATAATAATTTCAGGTAAACAATTACGTTTATTTTTTTCAAAAATTTGCCTACACAAACAACAACACAAAAAAATTAATTGATGTTTAATTTTATTATTTAGCCTACTTACAAATAGCTTACTATCCTGAAAAATAATATTCCATTTTCGATTTAGTGCTCGAGAATACACATGTTTTCATTAGATTTTCGTTTACTTTGCTAATCTAATGAATTAAACAATTTGGATCTCGTGTAAATCATGGAATACTAAATAATCAGGTAGTTTTGAAAATAAATGAGGTCAAATGGAGTTTTTCTGACAATGTTAAAAGGTAAAATTACATTAGGGTTTAGTAGGTAGTGATATTTATCGTCCTTTATATTTAGTGATACTCATCGCTTAATAGCTTAGGGCTACGGATCGGATCTCAATTTAAAACCATTTGACCCCACATATTTTGTATCGGATTTAGGTCCGAACTTTTAGATGTCCAAGAAATAACAGTAATGCCTTGTAGAGATGAACAACCCTTGAGAAACCATCCGCGTACGATGCACTGCACAATTATCATGGACAAAATAAATTTGGGCTTCTCGATACGCGATCCGCGTAGTAACCTTCAACACTTTCAAGCTCGTCATTCATGCGCCCAGTTATTTTTACTATTTCTCCAGGACCCATAGAGGATATCCATATCCATCTCCAAAACCTAAAAAGAAAAAAAGTCAACTGTTATAATGTTAATTTAGTTAGTGTAAATACTAACTTGTTAAAAATATCATTATTATGATGAAATAATCATAGATAAAGGTGTTCGAATTTGTTGAGAATTATCAGTATTATCACTTACCTAAAGTTATTCATGCCCTACGATGGAGTTCAGCAGACAGTCCTATTTTTGCTGCTCGATAATTGTGTAAGTATATCAGCTGCATGCAAATGCCTTCTGTTGATGTTGATATCAAATATTGTTGAGCAGTAGAACGAGTGGATGCAAAAGGCGAACTAGTCTGAATGTCAACAATATTATTGTGGCGCCTTCACTGATTTGTAATAGACTCCTGTTGTTTATCTGCCATTGCTTCTTACATTCACATCCCCACATTACACAAGCGCACGGTTTTTATCTGTAAGACAACAAATCAATACTTAAATGAAGTTAAAGATAACAAGGTTTTACTAAAAAAATATGTATTTGTTTCGTAATGATTATGACACATGAATAATAAGTTGATAACTTACCGTAATTCAAAGCTAACGAGCAATCTCCTGATTACTCATTTGCTCCGCGATCTTAGTTCTCACAAAATTCTTAATTTGCATAATTTCCTTCAATATTCTTCAATTCATTTATGATTCAAACCAGTAAGTCAAGACTAGAATTGAGTATGGCTAGTGACCTTTTCATTATTCACCAAGATTATATTTAAATCTACCCTCAAATACTTCTTTTTTTTCTTATCCAGTGTAAAGAGATCTCATAAATAAAAATCCGCTGTCGAACACTAATAACATAAAATTTCGACGCTTTGCTAGCTGGTTCGTTGGTTTAGTTGGTTGGTGCGTGCATTACTTGTCATGTGAGCGATTGGATGTCTGGTTCGATTCCCACTGGGTGTTACGTTTTTGTTTCTTAGTATTTGAGTAAAAGATTTGTAAATCGTACAGTGATTTGCAATGTAAACTTTAGCTATTAGGGGGGTTACCAATTAATGCTTCTGTCTGTACGTACCGTAGGTACCTTACCTATGTACCTACCTACTAGGGCACAACAATTATAATACAACAATATAAACCAGAACACCTATTTTAAATAATCCTGGACAATCTACACAGCATCATATAGCCCCAAGGGAAGCAGAGCTTGTGTTATAAGCACTAGATGACTGATATACTTATTACATCATAATATAATTAATATAATATAAATTAGGTATATTACATCAGAAACATTCAATTGCATGTTTAGAAGAATTAAAAGAGAACCTCAGGTTCTAACAGCTTTGCATGCACAGAAAAAAAAATCTTTCCAATTCTACCAATCTAATACCCCAGGCCGTCGAAAATAGCGTACGAAAAGCCATTCAAGCCTTGTTTATAGTAAAAGGGCAATTCCAGTCAATTTAGCAGGCATCGAGGGTAGTATTCTGGTTATTGCCAACGGAATCGAATTATAGAAATCGTAACGGTTTCCCGTTTCCCTGAGCCGTTTGGTTGAATGACCTTTCTAGTTAACTAGTAACATGAATGAAGGTTCAGTTTAACCGTAACTTCGACTGGTAAAGGCCTTGCCTTGACTTTCTCCTAAGATTAGGGAGTTTGGATATACCTTGCTCTATAGGTACATATTATATTCGGATCTATATATTATAAAACGAATAAGTAGGTCCTAGTTCCATTTAACAAAAGTTTTAATTACTTATCTACCTATCCTATAACCGTATAACCTGGTGTTTGTAAGCCTCGCACTTATATCAATTATATGATAACCAAGTCTAAAAAAGTCAACTTAATAAATAAATTCCTTAATTTGTTTAAGGTTCAATTTCACCGTTGCAATTGACCGCTATCAACGATATAAGATAAGCCCAGTTAAACGAATTTAGGGCATTTTAACAAAAAGTTGATTCTGATCAAACTTTACTTGATTAATTACAGAACAACCATTTTCGGTGTAGCCTAAATTAAACCAAGTTCAAGAGCTGTCATGTCACACAGAAAGATGATGATAATATAATGATATGAAAGATAAGTTTAGTAGGGCTCATGGAAGGCAATTTCAAATTTTCAATAGCGTCAATGTCGCGCTTGGACAAGCCTTTATTTCGTTCCAAAACTTAATGTTTCGTTGTTTTAGAAGCACCCTAATAAAACTCTAATAAACCCAAACCCGAGAACATCATTTTGTTTAGGTATTTTACGGGAGCCCACTCAATAAATAAAGCCTTTTGTTTGATGGACAGCATGGTTGTACGAAGGTAAGTAATTTCGCTTCTGCCACTAACATAAAATGTTTTACGCGGTAAGAGAGTTCATTAAAATTGCTTTTAACTTTATAGGATTCCACTCAGAGTTTATTTATAAAATATAGTGAGCGTTGTGAGCTATTCAATTATACTATCTACTTATATATACAGCGCCTACAGGGTACTTGTTTGTTACATGGGCTGATTTTTTTAGGGGTTTGCGGCGTGTTCTTTTCCATTTACCAGTAGTAGGTAGTGGTAGGTTGTAGGTAATTATATGAAACTGACTTTTTAGGGTTATTTTTATTTATTTAATAATATTATTACACTACAAAATGTACAAAGGATCAGCTTAATGCCGAGATTAATATTATCTAGCTGCCGAACAAAAAGCACAAAGTATAGGTACATATTCTAGTAGGATAGGTCAGATTTCAGTAATTTTATTTCTTAGGCTTACACAATATTCACTTACCTAGGCAAGTTTTATATCATAAAATATTATTAATTAAGAAATAAGATGTAATTGATTTTCACCCTACTTAAATTTTTGGTCCAGGGGATGGCGGATGGAAGGATGTAAGGGTTTGCGCTGATTAAGGGAGGTCTATGTCTACTGTCATGGAAAAGAAACTGGTACATTTATATGTATATCACTTACAGTTATGTGTCTAATACATGTTCGTTTTGCATAGGTAGGTACATAACTTAATCTAAGTATAATGCGGTTTAGATACTTATCAATATTTATTTAAATAAAGCTAAGCACTACACATAATTTCTTACATAGTATTGTCGGAACTGAGCGCCATCTCGCCAAACATTGATGTAATCATCTATCGAGTAGGTAAAAGCCCTTGTTGATTTAGAAAAAGAAGATGGTAGGTACCTACACGTTAGCACAATATTCAAGCTAAAGTTTATGTATTTTTTTTTTGAAAACAAACTATACTTTAATTCACTCTGTTGCCGCGTCTTCTTAGATAGATAAACATTTCACATTGATTGTTGACAAACAAACAATTATTTCGGTAAGTAGCTTAGGTACCTGCACCTGCACACAATATATACCTACCATAATCCATAATATTTCAACAATGAGCGGGTAAAATCAACCAATACAGACGAATAAGTTTATCAAATGTTTATCAAGGTATTTCTCGAATTCGTAATGAAAAGCGGCAAGAAATGGTAGACCTACCATTTCTTGCCGCTGTAAAAATAAATAAATTGTAACCGGAACCGGAACGTTCCCTATACGCTACGGAACGTTTCGGTTCCGGTTACAATTTCGTTCAAAAACATTTGGTAATGTGATCTAAATAACTTCTTTATGAATTCTTATTATTATAAATTAATACATTACAAAATTAAAAAATAGCAATTTATATCTTCATCATCATCATCATCACCAGCCTATAATAGTCCACTGCTGGACATAGGCCTCCCCTAATGAGATAATATATTGATTTATTTATTTTTAGCAAATCACTATTGTTTTATTAGTTTTCTAATGTTTTTTGATAAAATTCCTCAATATTTCCAATACAATCATTTTTACTCTATGATCCTTCCATTTCCGAACGATTCGGACATGACTGACGCCGAATTTGACAGTTGTTGACTCTTGACTTGCAAACCTCGCGTTTACGTTGTGAAAATATTGCAAATAATCGTCATATTACACGTAATACGTGTTTTTCTGCCCCGACAAAATGGTTGCACGCGTGGCAGGCGTTTTTGATGAAAAACTTACGGAGGCCATCGCTAATTCCAAGATTTTAGTTGTCGGTGCCGGTGGGATAGGATGCGAGGTTCTGAAGAATCTCGTGCTCACCGGCTTCCCCTACATAGAGATTGTAAGTAATTACTATAGTTTTGCGCATTTCTACTTTTACTTACCTTAATCAGACTGCCACCCATCGATGTTCCTAACCTACCGTGTTGTACAACATTATAACGGTATTCTTTCGCTTCTCTACAAATACTCATGAAGCTTCCTCAATCATCTACGGAAGTCTTCGCGAGAATGGATGATATGACTCTTGGCTCTCATGAAACAGTATCTAAGCCTACATTTGCTATTACTACCCAACCCAATATTTGTTTTGATTACCTACTAACATACCTACTGTTTTATTTTTCTCAGCCTCAAAAGATTACCTTTTTCACTGTATTGCGGCTTGTTTCAGATTGATCTAGATACAATTGACGTGAGCAACTTAAATCGTCAGTTTTTGTTCCACAAAGAGCATGTTGGAAAGTCGAAGGCACAGGTAGCAAAGGACAGTGCCCTGAGCTTTAACCCTAATGTCAATATTATTGCTCATCATGACAGTGTCATCAGGTAAAAAAGTAAAATGTTTATATAAAATTGCCTAAATACGCTGCATCATGCATACAGCATATACATAGAAAAAACAACAAATTGAGTGTTCAATAGCTTGTCCCAGCCTAAAACAATCCATTGGACCTATGTTTAAGTGCCTTATTGGCTCTTATCAGAGGAAAATGCAAGTTGTCATAGCATGAGTTGGTTTACACAAAGTCCAGCAGTGGGTCGACAAGAGCTGATGATGATTATGCGTTGGTTTAATTAAATACACTCATAACTCTGTGCTTTTGTTTGTAATACTTGGTAGATTTGATAGTTCTAGTAAATAATCTATGAATGGATTGTAAAAATATTTCAAACCTGAGTGACAAACCAAGATTACTCTCTAAATCCAGTTATACTTAAAAACTATACCAATAACCCTATTGAATATTTCAGCAATGACTATGGAGTATCCTACTTCAAACAGTTCAATCTGGTAATGAATGCACTGGACAACCGAGTGGCGCGCAACCATGTGAACAGGATGTGTCTGGCGGCGAGTGTGCCACTTGTGGAGACTGGCACTGCAGGCTATGCTGGACAGGTATGTGGGATTTTTCTTGGTCATGCTAATGCAAATTGCTGTGTGGTGCCGGCATAGAATTTCACCACTCCAACTCTTCCCGTGGGTGTTGTAAGAGGCGACTAAGGGAAACACAGCGGGGGGCGAGCAGCAGCGCCTTCTGCAGAACAACTACACCGAACTGCGATCCCCAACCCGCATGCCCAGCATGGGGATTATGGGCAATAACCCCCAAATAATGATGCCATCTATGGCGCTCATTAGGGGAGGCCTATGTCCAGCAGTGGACTATTATAGGCTGGTGATGTTGTTGATGTTGATGCTAATGCACGCATGGTAGCCTTCTACGAGAAGTTGTGCGTTGGTGACAATGAAAGTGTTAAATTGTTAGCAAATACTGTCAGGATTGAAAGAACCAAATATTTTGTATGGATTAATTCAAAATAACTAAGGTTTAAAATATAATAGTCCTTATATTCCAGAAGATAAGAGAATGCACATGCCAGGAAATAGGTAGAAACCTTTTCAAAAGGTTTTATCTCAAATCATGGTAAATATCCCATAATAAATTACTTTAAGTAGAATCTTGTTTTTCAGGTAAATAAAGTGGTGTTCATAAACAATATTATTTTGTTAAATCCAATAGATCAAAGCTATGCATTGTTTAAAATTAAAATAAGTTATGCTACATATGCTAAACTAGTAATATAATTGTAAGGCGCTCACAATTTAAACTTTAATATTGGTGAGCACATTTCATCTATTAAACAAAAAAGGTAAAAGGAGACAGAAAAAAAAAAATTTAAAAGAAGGGAAATCCTTATTTAGTATGTTACTTTTCATGCTACCAAGTACTATACCATCCTAGTACTAGCAAGTAGCACTAGCAGGTAGTACTATATCTATGCAGTGCTGCATAGATTTTTATGAGGTTTGGCAAAATTATTTTATGGTAACTGGCACACACTAAGTTCCGAGTTAAACTTTGTAAAATATGTTCTTGATCAGATCAAAACAGGAGCTGGACTTCATAAATTTGTCATAACTTAAAGAGCTATGCTGTTAGTAATATAATTAAACAAATTATTTTTGTTATGTAGAAAGGGTCATTTAGAAATAGAGAATAATAGGCAATATTCTAAAGCTGTAGCTTTAGAATGCTGTTCTATACACAAATTAGTCTAAAATATTGCATATCAGCGCAATAGTACATTGTGCTGACATGCAATATTTTAGGCAAATCAAGTACAACTGTGTATGGAGTCAAAAAATATTCAATTTCTTTGCCGCAGGTGGAAGTAATCAAAAAGGGCCTCTCCCAATGCTACGAATGCCAGCCAAAAGCACCCCAGAAGACCTTCCCGGGCTGCACCATCCGGAACACACCATCAGAGCCGATCCACTGCATCGTCTGGGCCAAGCACCTGTTCAACCAGCTGTTTGGAGAAGAGGATCCAGATCAGGATGTGAGCCCGGATACAGCGGACCCTGAGGCTGCGGGCGAGGCTGGTGCTGATGCTATGGTCACGGAGAGTAATGAAGCAGGTCAGTGTAGGAAACAATATTGTTACGTGCAAATATTTCTACACAAGCGCAAGACTTGAATTGAAATGGCCACTCAGACCGTGCATTATCATTTTACGGTTTGGGTGTACACATAACTTATAATAAACTAGCGCTCCGCCCCGGCTTCGCACGGGTATTAAACAAAAAAATCAGAAATTATACACACTAACACGATGGGTTTCACAGTTTTCATACGGATCCCTTACTTTTTTTAACAGCATTGGGGTTTTCGTCATTGACTCGACACTTCATAACTGACACTGGCCGTCTAAGCTGGCCGTAGAGAAAAAGCAAGCACCGTGCGCTATATATTCAACCTCTTTTTCTATTATGACGCGCCATAATAGAAAAAGAGGATGAATATATCTAGCGCACGGTTCAATTATTGAATTTTTCATGCGGATCCCTAACTTTTTTGAAAATATTATATAGCCTATGTTCATCACGGAAAATTTAGGATTCTAATGGTGAAAGAATTTTTCAAATTGGTCCAGTAGTTTCGGAGCCTATTCAATTCAAACAAACATACAAACAAACAATCAAATCTTTCCTCTTTATAATATTTGTATAGATAAATTGTGTTGCAATAAGCGTAAATAGTTATGGAAATTCACACACCTTAGTATAATTTTTTTGTAAATACTTGCGCTACAAGTATCCTCTAAGCTACTTAATGTTTTATTTGAGCAGTGGTACTCTTATATGAGCCGTACAAGGTATTGGCCACAAATGTATTTTCTGTTTGGTTTGTTTTTTTTTTACAAGTAAGTATATGAAGTTAGCTTATTGCTATGATCAAACAGCCTAAGTTCCAGTTCAGATATATTACTTTTGATGAATAGTGGTGCAAATAGCTCGACTCAAAAAGTCCCATACATTTCGAGTCTACTTCTCTTCGCCAACATGTATAAAGTAACGATTATTATTGTTTTTCTAGAGAATTTTTTCGTGAAAAGTATCGATTATAAAAAATGCCTCTAAATGCCCCAGTATTTTTACGTATCTATAAAATGATACAAAGGTTGAGCAAAAATAACAATAAATTCATAAAAAATCTAATACATGAAGCATAACTTATTGTTTTTACTACTACCAAACAGCAAATATTTATTAAAAAAAACTTTTAAAGGTGTCCTTAGCCTGTTGAGTTATGTTAAATTTGTAATTAGTTAGATTCTAAATAGTGTTTAGTGTCTACTTTGTAAAATATTTAAGTTAAATAAAGAACCTTATAAAACAAACAAACAGCAAATAATAGTCATATAACTATAATTCCAGGGAACATTGAACGCAAAAGCACCCGCACCTGGGCAGCAGAATCCAACTACGATCCCGTGAAGCTGTTCTCCAAACTGTTCGGAGATGACATCCGCTACCTGCTGTCTATGGAGAACTTGTGGAAGAAGCGTCGCCCCCCCACCCCGCTGGAGTGGGACAACCTGCCCGGCCGGGACAGCGCTCCGGCCACGCACTCGGGGCTGGCTGATCAGAGGTGCTGGACCGTGCATGAGTGTGCTCAGGTATTTATATTATAGTTTTTTCATGTAATACCAAACCTAAAATCTCTGGCTGAATGAGTTGATTAAGATGTCACTGGTATAGAAATTTTTATTTGGTATTTCAAATAAGCCTCCTGCATCTCCTGCATTAGTCTGTGTAATTTTTGACAGAATTTTTTTTTTAACCAATTATCTGGCATTTCAACTCGATGACTTCCTGCCTTCTTGATAGTCGCCTTAAAAATTATCAGACATAAAATCTTTGAAAAGAGCTACTAGTATAGTGCTTATTCTATCTTTGATACAAAACAGCAAATCACAGAATCGAATAACTATAATTTAATTTCGAGCGCAAAAGCACCTGCTTAGCTCCTTAGCTTTCACACTATCATGATCATCAATCAATGGTCTGTAAATTCATCAAAATCTCTGAGATATTAAAGTCTGCAGTGGTATTCTGCAGTGTACTCAGCATTCCAACATTTTTTACTAACCGATCCTGTCCATCCAAAAGGTTGCCTGGAAGAGATTGCTTTTAGCGATAAGGCCGCCGATTGTGCCACATTAGATGTAAGTAGTAGTTACTGTTTGTTTTTATACTGTTTTCTATGCTCAAGAACACATTTACCCCAGCGGTTATCGGTTCTTCGCGATATATGGCCGGCCCACTGCCACACATACACACACAAGGTGCAATATTATCTTATATTATTCCAGGTGTTTGCGGCGAGTGTGGCCGCGCTGCAGGCGGACCTAGCGGCAAGACCCGCCGGCGACCACCTCGTCTGGGACAAAGATGAGAAGCACGCCATGGATTTCGTAACCGCCTGCGCTAATGTACGCGCGCACATATTCAATATACCGCTTACGTCGCGCTTTGAGATTAAATGTGAGTATTATTGATTTTATCGTCATCGTCAGCCTATATCAGTCCACTGCTGGACATAGGCCTCCCCTAATGAGCGCCATAGATGGTTATCATTTGGGCAGTATTGTCCATAATCCCCACGCTGTGCATGCGGGTTGGGGATCGCAGTTCGGTGGCGTTGTTCTACAGAGGGCGCTGCTGCCCGCCCCCCGGTGTGTCTCCCTTAGTCGCCTCTTACGCCACCCAAGGGAATTTGGGTCCTGCAGTAACTTTCAGCTCACGCCAGAAAGGCATGGAACGAAGCATGACAGGAACAATAAGGCAAGATAGAATTATCAATGGACAATTAAGAATAAAAAACCAAATTAAACGATATCTATTAAAAAATATATTTATTTACTATATCACAGAATAAATAAATAATGCTGGACAATCCACACAGCATCATCTAGTCCCAAGCTAAGCAGAGCTTGTGTTACGGGTACTAGATGACTGATATACATAATACAATACATTACATCGATAGATTGACTGATAGCATACAATTATAGCAATACATGGTGAAAATATTCTCAAATTACAAAGCATATTTGTATAACGCTTGTATGGAAAAATTATCTGCCCCCGGAGCCTTAAGTCATTACTTAAGGCTAAAAAGACATTTATTTTGTTATGTTCTTTTTCTTGTGAACAGTAAAGCATCATTGTATCGTATCTTCCAGCGATGGCCGGCAACATAATCCCAGCGATCGCGACCGCGAACGCGATAGTGGCGGGTCTCGCCGTGCTGCGCGCTCAGGGCATCCTCAAAGAGGAGATAGCAAGCTGCACCAACGTGTACCTGCGGCCCAAGGTCAACCATCGCGGACAGCTGCTTGTGCCGGAGAAAGGTAGGACTTACTGCTGGAATCTATTTAGCCCAAGGTCAACCATCGCGGACAGCTGCTGGTGCCGGAGAAAGGTAGAACTTAATCATTTATAGCGGGACATTTACCATGATTTGACGGAACAGTTGTTCCGTGATCATGGCGCATGACACTGTGCCGAAATATTGGAAAACTCACAAATCAAATCATGGTAAATATTCCGTTATAAATGACTTTAGTGTTAATAACCATTATAGTTTCAAAAGTTCTAAGGTATGACTTACTCCTGAGACTTAGCAACCGAATGTGGATCTTGCCTCTAAAGGAAGACCAGTCCAAATCTTATTCCAGTCTAAATATAGTGATTTTTGTCTAGGGTAATTAATTATAATAATAATATTATAAAGAGGAAAAATGTGTTTATTTTTATTTTATATTTATTTAGAAGACAGACAGTACATAGTTATATAAAGAGATACAATAGGGAATTTCTTAGACCAGTAAAGTCTCCACTATAAACATTTTTCACTTATAAACAAGTGAAGTGGTTGTTTGAATTGAATAGGCTCCGAAACTACTGGACCGATTTGAGGAATTATTTCACAATTAGAATCTTAAATTTTCCTTGATGAACAAAGTCTATACAATATTTTCAATAAGTTAGGGTTAGGGCATATGAATAAAATAAATTTTGTGTTAAATACCCGTGCGAAGCATTATTGGCTTGGGTATAGTATAAATAGTTTATGTTGTGATACAAACCTCTTTTTACTTATTAAAATGGTGACACAATAGAATAAGAATGGTATAAAGGTAGCATATAACAATAATACGGAAAATTTACCAGAAATTCATATTAATGATAACCGGTTTTCCTCTTCCTTCAATTAAGTTGTGGTGTTAAATTATTGTTGTATTTTCAGAGCTTACCCCTCCAAACCCGAAATGCTACGTCTGCTCACCGAAACCAGAAGTAGCTCTCGCCTGCAATCTCAAGCAGCTCACACTCAAAGATCTGAACGGCGCGTTGAAAGACGGCCTCAACATGCAAGCACCGGACGCGACCATCGAGGGCAAAGGCGTCGTCGTGCTGTCCTCAGAACCGGGCGAGACAGACCACAACAACGACAAAACCCTAGAGGAAATAGGCCTTAACGACGGCTGCGCATTAATCGTCGACGATTTCCTCCAAAACTACGAAGTGAGAGTTCGTCTCCAACAAGAGAACGAAGAGAAGACGTGGAGATTGATCACTGACGGTGATATGCCACCGCCGGCGCCGGAGAAACCTAAAAACGGGGCCGATGCCGCATCAGAACCTAAGCCTGGGCCATCTAAGCCGAAGGCTGATGATAGTGACAGTGAATTGGAGATCGTGGAGGATGGTGAAGAGGATGAGGATAGAAGCTCGAAACCGCCTCCGAAGCGTCGGCGTACGGAGGTGAGCCAGGAAGTCATTGAAATCAGCTAGATCAATATCCTAGATTTTATATTTCAGTAAGTCTGCCCAATTTAATTTGTGAAAAGGTCGAAAATTAAGCTGGGGCTTTCTGCAAAACCAATCACTAATCTATGAAAGTAAAATCGTCGCGAAATCCACCTAAGACACGTATTGGTATGCTTTGTGGCGATTCTGAAGTGATTAGTGGTTGAGTTTTAGCAGAATTGGTTCCAAGGATTTAAATTCTAATGGTTGCTACCATGTCCAAGTATTATCAATGACCAGAGCAACGCACGACAGTTCATAAAGTTGTTGGTGCGAGTTGCCTAACAATTTTTGAGGCAACTCCATTTGATTGTTTGAAAAATCCAAAACATACTTTGAATCCCTTCATTTTATACTGTTTCTAAGTATTTCTGGAACCTCCTCGTACTTTCAAAGGTTCCAAATGAAACTTAACTTTTTTATCGTAATTGTAATAGCTGAAATTATATTTTCTAGTGTCGAACGTATAGCAAAGAAATAGCTCCCTTGTTCAAAATAAAGTTTTGTAAGTAAATTTAGCCGTCATTTATAACTATGGGTGTTATGAAAGTATACACTGCCCTAAACTAAGCAATAATCTTGTAACGTAAACTATTTGTGCATGTGTTTTGTGAATTATAAAGGTATATTTATCTACATAATGTTTTTGTACAATTGATTTCACAAAACATGTAATTCATTCATTCTAATAATACTCTTTCATGATGAAACTTATTCCTGTTTGCGAGAATTTGTACACTTTTCATAGTTATGTAGTAAAAATATTAGTGGAATATGCATATAATTATATAGATTAAGCATATTTGTAGTTAAAATATTAGGATGAAAAACTGAATTGTTACTAAACAGTTTTATCCTATATGTATTTTCCTATAACTAGTTCCAACCAACCCGTAGATTTTACAGTGCATTTTATAACCTTAAAGTTAGTAAATAATTAGATATTATTTACTGTCTACTATAGTTCCAAGCCCACACTTATATGGAGCTATTTAAAGAACAATATAGTTATTGTAAGCATAATTTTGAATGTCGCGAATAAATTATACTATTCCTTATGTTGTGTGTTTTTTTGTCACATAGCTTTATTTATTTCGACGTCAATGGCGCAGCAAGCGAAAGTCTGCCTCCTACGCAGGAGGTTGCAAGCTCGATTCCCGTTTCGAGACAAATTTTGTACGATATTTGTTCTATGTTTTAAAAAATCAAGAAATATCGTACAGACAATAAAAAGTCTATATCTATGCAATGAATTAATTAAGTTTATCAGTTATCTATAGAACCTACCAGTAACTGCTTACATTGGGGCTAGATGAAGCTGTGTGGAAAGTCATCATTACTATTATAACATCTAATCCTCATTTGCTTATTCAACTACTGAGCAGTCGGCATAAACACATTCTGAGAAATATATCAAGAAACAGATAACCTGGTCAATGTTCAAAAACAAAAACTACGATTTAACTCGACCTGTTTACTAACATATCAGCTTTTTTTAGCTTTAGTAGGTCATAAAGGAACGTAGCACTCCTCATAACACATTACCTACAAATAAAATGGAAATATTAGCTCATGATCTAAAAATACTTCGCCTAACGCGTTCTTTATAGCCACGACTCAAAAACTCAGTGCTCATATGGGTGTCCGACTGTATTTTTTTCTCTATTACTAATATTATAAAGAGGAAAGATTTGATTGTTTGTTTCTTTCTTTGAATTGAATCGAATCCGAAACTACTGGATCGGTTTGTTAAAAAGTTAGGGTTTAGAATGAAAACGTCAAAAATGGTACCCAACGTGTACATAAGGGTAAAAATTCATAATTTTCGAAATATTTATTGTTTATTAACCGTGCGAAGCCAGGCGAACCGCTAGTCCCTTTATTTTCATAAGGTCAGACGTTCAAAATATTCGCTCTTTCTATTCGTCACTCATTACATAGTATAAAACAAAGCGGATTCCCGCTGCCTGAATGCTTAGATCTTTAAAACTACGCAACGGATTTTGATGCTGTTTTTAATAGATACAGTAATTCAAGAGGAAGGGCATTGCACCCGTGCTAAGCCGGAGCGGGTCGCTATTAACTAATAAAAAAGCCTATACCGATCGTGACCGTTTATACTAAATAACACATAAAACCTACACAGAGGTACGACTTGGACAGGCAAAGAATTCAAATAAACAAAAACAAGCATTTCTATTCTAAACTTGATTTCTATTTCATTCAAAGCTTTGTTCACACACTGCATTTAAACGATTGTTATCTCCTTAATGGCTCGGTAGATACTAATTGAGGGCATGCACCTCCGTGTAAGGCCTTATTAAAGTTAACTACACTACAGTACGCGGCACTCTTAATGTGCACGTTGATATTAATGCCGAAAAGTAATAGAGCTCAAAAGTTATCATAGTAGGTACGTTACCTAAAACTGTAAAGATAAAGAGAAGTAGGTAATATGTTTCTTAAATAGATAACGGTTTTATTTTACTAATAAGTTTGTACCTATTTTTAGTTATTCTGTAGATATTTGGTAAATGGAATGTGTCGTGGCAAATAAATTATATCATTTCATAATAATAATTTGACTGTTTTAAAAAATGACTTCGAATCTCTTAGTTTTAAACTTTTTTACGGCATAAATAAAACAGTTTAAACTTGTGTTGTAATCGAATTATGGGAACACATCGGGATTATCCACAAAACAACTGCAAAATAATTATCCAAATCTGTAAAATTACTGACATAAATTGATGAACATACAAAACCATACATTCATAGTATGTTCTATAAGTATAACCTTCCTTCTTTTTCGAAGTCGATTTTATCGACACTGGAATTGGACATGACCTTTTAGGAGGTATCATTTGAACACTAGAAGACTAGTAGGTACTGCCCACGATTCAAAATGCACATAGACGTTTTCCTCCTGCTGTAGCTGGGAAGCGCCTCTTGCGTCGCACTGTAACAACGTCTGGGCAGTGAATGCGTTAAAACTTTTAATTGCACATGACATGACGCACAACCAACTGTTCCTTTTATTGCAGCTTGGGGCAAATGCCACATCAATCTTCTTACAGATTTTTTTACATAGATAGTATCAGTTAAGTTTGTAAATACTGTTACAAAGAAAAGCAACAAATTTAAAATTAGATGAGTTGCATGGCAATTAACTTTCACCTGTGGTATACAAATAGTTGACTGGTTCTCTCTGCCGTGTCATGACTTCCCACTGTAATTACTGGCACTTTTATAGTTTTTAATTACACAATACTTAATATATCTTTTTATTTCCGGGATTCTGTCAAGCAAGGAGTTGTATTAAATAAACTTTGATTTGTTATAAATATATTGATTGCTTTTGCGACATGATTTTAATGAAATAAATTAATCTCAAAATACAAAAACAAGCACCTAAAATGCTTTTAGACGGATTAAATCCACAAACACATAAGTTACAGACATTTAAAGCAATATCAAAGAAACTAATTTAATTATTGCTAAATTTACCATTAAATTTATATGAAACTGGGTTACCATAAAACTAAACTACACTAAAATTTAAAACTTAATTAAGCAGGTACCACAGTATCCTTACAATGATTAAAAATAAATGCAGACATAAATGGATCTTGAACTTTGAATAGGTACAGCATATTTTTTTTATTGAGTATGAAAGTAATAATATTTACTTAATGCCATAAAAATAATTAAAGGCAGTGTTTCAGGGACTTAATTGACAGAACCTAACTAATATAACACAATACTGGCACTATTACAATACAATAGTAACAAGTAAGCTTATAATCAACAAGAGCCAATGAAGTATAAATTAAAAGCAATAGAATTTCTAGTAAAAATTATGTATAAATTCTAAAACAATATATTTCCTAACCATGTGTCTAAACTGTGACATTGATTGATAATACATTAGGTATAAAACTACATTACACATAAGGCATCTAAAAGACTCACAAATACATTCATAGCCCAAGCATGCACATTTATCTAGCCTCCTTAGTCTATAATCGTCACACAACAAGCTGGCAGCACAGCCCGAATAGTTAATGCAACATTTCAGTATAAGAACAATGTAGACAACTGTGTTTTGTGAACATGTTGGAGTTTGGTACAAATTACTTTTCAGGTAAAACTCCATACTCTATCAAGAAACGTTCAACATCAGTAGCAAAGAAATCATTTCCCAGTTCTGTGGCCAATTGGACAAAATTTCCAATTACCTGACCGGCTTTGTAGACCAGTATTGCTGGGACTCCTTCTGATCTGAACAATCGACTCATACCAGTCACATCGGCTAATATTTTACAGAACTTCATGTCTCTGTAGTCACTAGCCAACACATCAAGACAGCCATTCATGGCTTCACAAGCTCGAGATTTTTTGTTGTAGATGTGTATTATCACAGTTACTTTAGGGTCTTCCTTGTCAATTGCATCCAAAAACTCGTCTTTTGTATTTAACATGGTCACTGTACCAAACTTGGGTGGTTTTTGTAACTGAGACATGAGTTCCTGCATGCGTTGTTTCTGGTATTGCATTAGAAACTCCTCATCCATAAGTTCATTCAGTTCATCCTCAATTTCTTCGATTTTCTTGTCTTCTTCGGCCTCTCTGTCAGGTTTCACGGCTAGGGTGAGTTTCTCAGCTAGCGCGATACGTTCTCTTTCCAACTCGGCTCGATTTTCTGCTTCTAGCTGTTTGAAGCGACGCCAGTCTTCCAGAACGCCTTTTGGTCCCGTGTTGTTTGCAGAGCCGTTCCATTTGTTAACGGGAGCGGGTGGAAGCTGGGCCGTATTCGCCTTACTTTGGATTGGATTCCCCTCCTCATCACCGCTTCTATCATCGTCTGATCCACCACCGTCTTCATCCTCGCTACTGCTACAGTAAATTTGCTGCTTTTCACCCAAGATTTTGTCGTCTAAAGTAGCCATGGTATTGAAGCCGGCTATAAATTAGCTCACTTCACTAATTTAATATAATTAAGTTAGATAAATATTATGAGATTTCGCGTTTTACGAAAATGCAGCAAGCAAAATGCGAGCGACGAACGAGAACGACCAGCAAACAAAACAATATTTTTTCTAAACCAAAGGCACCAACCAAAAAAAACCAACACACATGCTGGGGTGCGTTCAGAGGCTCAGGGTGCGGTTGTTTGGTGTAAATTTTAACTTACCCGAAGGTTCAGAACGAGTCGGTTGTTTTACGTCAAAGTTGACATTATCATGACAAAACTGACGTTACAGTTGCCGGACGTTCGTTTGTTTTGTTTTTGTTTTGCGGTTACTTTGAGGTAAATTGTATCTACTGACTGTAACTACGATCGATAACTGATAAATACTGAAAATTTTGGAATTTACTGTAGAAATCTTGATATGTAGGTAGATAACAAACTATGACAACGGAAAATATGACAGCTGTCAATGTCAGAGTGTTTTTCGTCGATCGAATTACACCGGTAAAAAGTTGCAACCGTCGGAGGTTGTGAACGCTCTAGTTATTAGCAACCGAGCGTTTCCCCTGAGGTTATGAACGACCTAGTTGCACTCCGAGCGCGCTCGAGCGTAGGTTGTGAACGCAGCCCTGTGTTGCCAGAGGTTAATCTCAGACTAAGGTTAATGTCCAAAATGCGAATATTGCCAATGTCAAAAATGACTTTGTTGAAAGGTAGAATAAAAGTTGGTCTCCGTGAAAACAAAATAAAAAAAAAACATTCGATCAAAAAACCAAAAATCAGAGACTCGACTCGTGGGTTTGTTTACATGTACGTTTTCTGCTGAAAATTCAACTAATTTGAAAGTAATTAATAATAAAGACCGTGCCAAAGAAAAACAGCGATGAGTAAGTTATATATACTTAATCAATTCTAATGTTTATAACCATGTCCTTTTAATGGGCGATATAAATAAGAAAAATGTTATGGTGTTACAGGTACAATTTTGACCAGGGTTCGTGATATGGACCCCAATGATAGCGCAGCAATAAAAGATTCTTTGGCTGCTTTTTTTCAAAGTTTACCGAAATACAAAGATGTAGGCTGCACTCAGTGGCTTCGATCTCTAAAAGATGTACTAAACCGGTAGGTAACCTAAAACAGTGTGGTAGCTACAAAACGTTAGTTGATATAGAGGGTTTCGTACCCAAATGGAGCCAATAGGACCCTATGCTAAGCTTTCGCCATATGTCTGTCCGTCCGTCGTCAAAGGATTCATCTTTAATAGGTACTGGAAGCTTATGACGATGGACAATTTGAAGTTTTCAAAGAATAATAATATAATATCAATAATAGTGGACGATTCACACAGCACTATCTAGCCTCTATCTAACTCTATCTCCATCTAACTTATTACTTCCACTCCACTTCAACAGCAAATACCTTATTTACAAAAACGCTAAACCTTAAAAAAATACTTGTATCCAGTCTTATATCTAAATAAAAATAAGAAAATATTTTTCTTTATTAGAAACAACTACATTGTATCAAAGATTTAAAGCGTAATCATGTAAAACAATTTAAATCTTTGCATTGTTTTATGTGATGTGATATCTGATATGGAACCAAACCAGAACCTCTTATAGTCAAACTCGCAGTTGAGTACTCATATTTTACAGATAATCACAATCACGATAAATATAGATTTGAATTCATTTTGCAGATTTCCAAAGTATTGTGGCACCCATCGACCTGCAATTGAATTGTATTTGGCTCACTTCCTGAATTCAAACAACTTCTATAATGTCATTGAGGCAGCTAAATGTGCACATGCTGTACAGCAAGTAAGTAAGCATCATCATCATCATCAGCCTATGTTAGTCTACTGCTGGACATAAGTAAGCATAGGTACCTACATATACCTAATGTTTGCTACACAACATTTCAATAATTATCTGTATTTCAATAATTCTGTATCTCATCATCATCACCAGCCTATAATAGTCCACTGCTGGACATATGCCTCCCCTAATGAGCGCCATAGATGGCATCATTATTTGGGGGTTATTGCCCATAATCCCCACGCTGGCATGCGGGTTGGGGATCGCAGTTCGGTGTAGTTGTTCTGCAGAAGGCGCTGCTGCCCGCCCCCCGCTGTGTTTCCCTTAGTTGCCTCTTACGACACCCACGGGAAGAGTTGGGGTGGTGAAATTCTATGCCGGCACCACACGGCAATACTTTCAATAATTCTGTATCTGTATTTCAATAATTATCTGTATCTATACTAATATTATAAAGAGGAAAGATGTGATTGTTTGTTTGTTTGAATTGAAAAGGGTTTGAAACTACTGGACTGAGTAAAAAAATTCTTTCACTATTCTAATCCTAAATTTTCCCTGATGAACATAGGCTATAGAGTATTTAAAAAAAACTTAGGGACCTGCAAGATTTTTTTTGATAAATATATGTGTGAAGCGGGGGCAGACCAATAGTTTTATATGTTGATACCTACATGTGTTACGACTGTGAAAGGTAGTTGTAGATTAAATCATAAATGCACACTCCTCTGATTTTAACTCCATATTTAATATAGTATAGGTCAAACACATAAAAATTATGCTGGAAGAAAATGAAGAGGTGTGTTTGATACACTTGCTTACTAAAGTACTAGGCCTATGTTTATCTGTGTATAGCTTTATGCCCTTAATAATGCCAATTAACTATTACTATATACTTTTGAATGAATCTTTATTTTAAGAATTAAAATTCATTGATCCAATGTGTGTCTATGGTCTTGACCCGCAGAATCAAATAAAACATTTAATCTTTAAAACTTTTGAATGAAACTATCATGGTTATTAACACTTAAGTCATTTATAGCGGGATATTTACCATGATTAGAGTTAGAGAAAACTCAAAACTCTAATCAAGGCAAATATCACATTATAAATGACTTTAGTATATTTAATCTAGGCGATTCATACATACTGGTCTATAAGAAAATGGCAGTTCTGTGGGTTAGTAAAACACAGGGCCTCTCCTGTTTAATGGATAATATTTTTCAGGTCAGGCCAGCTCAAGATAAAGCCGCTACTCCAAAAGCTTGCTGGCGGGAGCAGATGACCATATTGTGTGAAGCAGCCCATAAGCTTGTAGATGCCTTGTTTGTTAAGAAATCAAGTGCATATGTGAAGCAAAAAAAAAAGGTAAATTATCTTATCATAACTAGGAATATTTTTTCAATGTTATATTTCTATTTCGCGAAGAACCGACAACCGCTGGAGTAAACATGTTCTTACTCGGTATACGTAGTGTAGGACGCCCTCCTGCCAGGTGGGATAACGATCTGAGAAAGACTGCTGGCAGATGCTGTATGCGACAAGCTGAAGACAGAGCGCTATTGCGCTCATTATTGGAGGCCTATGTCCAGCAGAGGACAAACATGGGCTGATGATGATGATTTTTATTATCTGCGCTACTGTGCTCACTGATTCAAATTCCTGATTTGCCATAGCTATTGGGGCCTTAATATCAGGTGGGCATCTTGATCCATTCCTTATGATACTCCCTTACTAATTGTAATTATATAATACTGTATACATTCATAGTATTGTGTTCAACTATTATATGAAATGCCGTGTGGTGCCGGCATAGAATTTCACCACCCCAACTCTTCCCGTGGGTGTCGTAAGAGGCGACAAAGGAAAAACACCGAGGGGCGGGCCGCAGCGCCCTCTGCAGAACAACTCCACCGAACTGCGATCCCCAACCCGCATGCCCAGCGTGGGGATTATCGGCAATAACCCCCAAATAATGAATAATGCCATCTATGGCGCTCATTAAGGCCTTTGTCCAACAGTGGACTATTGTAGGCTGGTGATGTGGTGTGATGTGATTATATGAAAATTTTCAGAGAGTCCAAGAACCAACTCTCAGTTCAACATTGCAACAAGCTTTGGCTGAGATCGACAGCCTCGCGGGTTATCAAGATAAGGCTCTCAACAACACAGATGTGCTGTGTACCAGGCTGAGGAATGTGCTGGTCTTTATTCAAGCTATGCTGGTGTAAGTACCTACTAGGTTTTACTCTATACGGCACTGCGAAAATAATCTTATTCGGCAAGCCACCGACCGTCTGCCACTTTTAACAGTTTCCGAATTTCGAAAATAACAAGAATAACATTTTATTTGTGGTAGAATAAGTTTCCACAGAATTGTATTATCTTTTTTTGATTCGTGAAGGAGATAGACCTGTACTAACAACCTACTATAGGTACGGCACGTAAATTTTATCCGCGAAAAAATAATCCCGCGTTAAGTTATCAGCTGTTATATCTTATGGCGAAACCGTCATTTCATAAAAATAACGTTGCGGCAACTTTTTTGATAACATTTTAGGATTTTCATCTAGAAGTAGGTACATATATCATTTCCTGAAATACCTCTATGACTCAATGAATTGTTTGCAACAGTCTGCAGTTAGGTCAGTTATTCCAATTGTAAATACTAGTTCTTATTTTGTAATATTCTTTATTGCACAATAAAATATACAAAAAACATTGAAATATAAAAGAAATGGCAAAGGCGAGCTTAACCCTAAAAATAGTTCTCTTCCAGCAAACCTATATTGCAGTGTGATGCCTGCTCGGTAACAGACGTTTCACACTGCTCAGTCTTGAATTACATATATTAATTCGCGTTTCGTGGCTAAAGGCCACTGTCCGCTGTAGCTATGGGTTCTAAACCGCTCATAGCCAACGAGCTACTGGCGTTTGTTGTGTACGCCATCGACACCATGGATGAGGTGAGCATCATCCAAATCTGTAAGTCCAACTTAAGAGGAGGATGTCAGCTGTGGAAAGGCTCTCCTGTTCCAAACGCTGGGAAAGATGGACCGGATGCCGTCACGCCGAAGAGACGGAGGTGAGAAGAGTCTCCAGGACATCATCACCATCCTGAAGGAGACGGATCCTGACGACGTGCCCGACTTCGTCGCGAAGGAGCTGCCGAAGCAACCGAAGCTAACAAAACGCCTACTAAACCTAAATAGACCGGACCTACGTATCCTCGTGGGTACACTAACAGGGCACTGCCCACTGAACAAACACCTATTCACCATCGGAGCGACAGACAGCCCTCTCTGCAGAGGGTGCCTAAGTGACGACGAATCAGCTGCCCACGTAATCCTGGAATGCGTGGGCGTAACAGCACAACGAACAGAAATCCTCAACTTGCCGAGGACACTCCGCGAAGCCTGTGAAGACCCCAGGAGGATTCTGCGCTTCTGGACGGAGTTAGGCTGGCTCTGCTAGCCACACCCACGCATAATGGACCAATAAGGAGTCCAAATGCGGATATAAGAGTACCCTTACCTATACCTATACCTATACGAAGGAGCTGCGTAAGCTGCCCCCCGTGACGTTCGACCACGTCGATGTGACCAGGCTGCTGAAAGATGTGACATCATTGAAGGCAAGCTTGGCAGACGTCGTGTTGAAGTTGGAGGTCTCGCAGAACACCATCAGCGAGCTGCAGTCTGAGGTAGCGTTATTACGTAGCGCTGCTTCAGTGGACAAGTCGCCCGAGATATCCAACGTCAACACTCGCCGAGGAGGTCAACGGAATGTGTCAGATAGCGTCGTGTCAGCGTTTTCGCCTTGCGCGGCTGACACCGATGCCGTCAGGTCGCCGTGCCCTCCCCGCCCGCGCCCCGCCGCCTCTCCGCGCGTGAGCCCGACACGTGCGCGCGCCTACGCTGCCGTTGCTGCCGAATGCTGCATGCCCGCTGCGCCCCCGCTGCAGGTATCGACAGCTACATCAAGAAGGGAGAAATTGACGCAGCGTCGCGAATCTGTTCGCGCCCCTGCACCCGTTCCGGCTGCTCGTGAGAGAAAGCCGCGTGATGCTGAAGGGTTCACTGAGGTAGTGCGGAGGAAAAGGAAGCCCAGCAGCCGAAACCAGCGCGGCGTCGCTCCGACCGGACCTAACTCCGTGTTGCACCCGGCCGTGCCTGCGACGTTGCTCTACGTATCCAGGCTTCACTATACCACGAAGGTGGAGGAAATCGTGGAATACGTGAAGACGAAGACCAACATCTTGGTGAGGGTCGAGCGGTTGGAGTCGCGTCATAATGATTTTAAATCATTTGTGGTGCGTGTTCCAACTGCGAATATTTCGACCTTCACTAATGAAGAATTTTGGCCGAAGAATGTGCTGTTCCGGCGTTTTCGCGGACGATTACCGGTCGCAGCACATATTGCGTCATTACGTGTTAGTAATTAGGTTTATTTTATATATGTTAGGTTAAGGTATATTTTATATGGGCCTTAGTTTTTAAGTATTTTCCATCTTATACTAGACTAATGTTGCCTGAAATAAATGAATATTAATATTATAAAACTTATTGGGAGAGAGAGATAAAGTTACAAATGTGGGTATGTGTGCAAAAAAGGGATATATTACTGAATTTTAATCTACTTATTTAATAGACTACTACATATAATATATACCTACTACAATATATAATCTATGTTGGTCATAAATGATTGTATAATATATATATAAACAAATATAAATTATATAATTCTTTGTTATTTAAGGTTATATCAAATTATTTTATCACTGAGTGCTGCAGCGTTTTGTTAGTTGTCGTTTATGAAAATACGGCATATAATATTTATTAATTAATTCTAATAATTTAATTTTAATAATTATTTTGTTGAATGTACATATATATGTATATGTCCGTCAAGAATAGTCAAAGTCACGATTCAGAGTCCCCAAAATAATAATGAATTAACAAAACAACATGTACTACCTCCTAAAAATAATTTACTCGATACTTTTTTGACACAATAACTAAACATGTTTACAGTTATAGTTATGTTGGCGTATTTTTACCTTCTCAGGCTTTGTCTACCTGAATAAGCGTCAGGTAGACAAAGCCTGTGAAGGTAAAAATCTAAAAATCCCAAATCATCGTCATCATCAGCCCATGTTAGTCCACTGCTGGACAAAGCCACCCCTAATGAGCGCCATAGCGCCCTGTCCTCAGCTTGTCGCATCCAGCATCTGCTAGTCTCAGTCAGCCCAAATAGATAACTCGATTTTGATTTATATCTTTTGAATGCCGATTTTATTGTTTATTTGCAGCGAAATATACCCCGTAGCAAAACCAGTACAGCCTCAGCTGATTCTACAAGTGATTCTCCAAGCTTTAAGTGCATCAGGCAGTGAGGATTCCACCTCAGTCACAGCTGTAAAGACACAGGCGTTGAGGACCCTAGATGCAATGGTGGCGTGGTAAGTTGAAATTACTAAATGAGGGTATTCACACAGTAACATCTGATAGATAGAATAGTACATTATTACACTAGGGTTGGAAGCCCTCGGGTAACAATGTACTATTATAATACCACACAAAGTAAGAAAACATTACAAACCGACATGCTTAAACTAAGGAAGTATAAAGGGCGAATATTGGATTCCACATCGCCAGTCCAACAATACTAAACGACTATACTCCAGCCAGATTCGATGCGACCTGCTTGTAAAACAAACTAATAACCAAAATTTATCTTGCAATACTTATTTAAGGAAAGGTCTCGTTTCGTCATGAAATGTAAATCGCGTAGGAATAAAATAAGAGAAAAACGTGGCAGCAACAGTAATTTAGGTCAAGTATAAGCAGTTTGTTTAATTACATTTAACCACAAATTTGGCTGGAGTATAAGTATTAACATGGTGTGATTATAATGATGGTACAAATATACAATTCGTTCCACGATGATGCTATGTTAATTAGTCCTGCATTATTTATTTATTACTTATTAAGTTTACAAATTAATTAGAACCAGAGTGTGCTTTTAAATATATTTTTTTTACAGCTTGGGTTCCAACCTGATTCCTTACTCGGCGCTGATATTCAGATTCGTGATGCAAACACTCAAGTGGAGCTCCGACAATCCTAGTGAAGAGAGCAGGTACGTTTTATATTAATTAATAACCTTTCATCTATTCATCATACGAAGTTAGGTAAACAAATTGAATACCTACTCCATTCAAAAGACTTAACAAGAGAAGACAAACGTTTTTAAATACGAGTAACTATCCAGAAAAGTCCGCATACAAGCGTAACGTACTGGATGTACGTTACGCTTGTATGCGGACTTTCAAAGCATGGCTATAGTACCCGCTCGCGGTGTTGCCAACCTTTCCAAATAGTATGAACATGCTGTGTGCATTAGGGATACAGTTTAGTCTTTGTAATACTGTCCTTCTATTTGTATATTATTTAATAAAGGAAATTACAATTATCTCACTAAATAAGAGCTAGTATTGAGCTTACTGCTGACTGTTGCAAACAAACTACAGTTAGCCCAACTGTAGGCCAAGCACGGGGATTGTTCTCTAGGGTAGAATAGACAATAATTACATCGCATCGCCATACATTGCGTACATTATTGAAGTTCAAGAAATATATTTCAAATAATTTACGCTTCGATGACAAAGTGACGTAATTTTTGTCTATTCTACCTTAGACAAGAAAGCCCGTGCTTGCCCTACTGATACATATCTTATTTGGTTGTATTCTGTTTTGTGTGCCAAATGAATATATAAATAAGTATGTGTAGCGTAAAGTTCAACAAGGGAAAAGAAGTAGGTACGTTCCCGGCAAGTGCGTCAGCAGCAGAGTACGCGACGTAGCAAGCAGAGGGATGCGTCACCCACGGGAGGAGAGGGGGGAGAGGGGAGGCGTCTAGGCTAGTGCGGCTCTTCCGATGCGCGGATGGAGCGATGCGCCAGCGAAGACTGATCTGGCAGCGGTGCGTGCGGCCTTTTATATGCGAGCGGGCGCAGTGGGGCGGCAGGTCGCTTCGTAGTGTGCGTGCGTGTGTGAAGTAAACAAGTGGGGAGGCGCGTGGTGACTCACGCGCCACGGGCGCGCGCGTAGTAATGTTACAGTCTCCCCCTCTGGATGCGAAGTCGTCCCGACGAGTAGCCAGCTCCTTAGCTCGCTATTGGGTGAGAGCTGTTCTCCGCGGACGCCCTCGTCTGCGGATAACAGGTTGCAGGGCTGCCGCCGTGGTAGACTTCGGCTTGGGCGGTCGCCCACGTTTCTTCAACGGGCGCACGGGTGGAGGAAGCGAGCTCGTTGAGTGGCCTTGGAAAGGAGACAAGGCTGAGGTGTGGTACACACCGAGAGGTTTATCAGGTGAGTTCGGATCTGAAATCAGATAAGAAGAAGTGCCATGGCGACTTAAGATTAAGTAGGGACCATCTCGTCGTGGGCAAAACTTGGCACTGATCCCTCGAGTAGCATTGCTGACTGGATGTGCAGCGGCTAAGACTAAGTCTCCAGGAGAGTATCCAGGATCTTCTCTACGTCTTCTATCTGCAGTTTCCTTCCTGCGTTCCTCTTTTCCTTCTCTGATATCTTTAGCTTTATTCAGCGTATTAGCAAGAAGCAATAGTTTGGGCGTTATTTCTGGCACGAAGTTTTCGGACAATATTATCTGCCGTAGGTCGTGCGTATTATCGTCCGGAGTACGAAGTTCTCGCGCATAAGTTAAATACGCTGGAGTATGGCCTGTTGAGAGACAATTTGCAGTATTCATTGCAAATCGTATACTGGGTAGCTTATCATCCCAGCTTTTGTGATCTTCTTCTACTAAGATCGCTAGTTGTGTCTTCATGTTTCGATTCTTTCTCTCTACTGGATTTGCTGCGGGGTGGTACACTGGAGTGAATGTGTGCTTAATGCGTAGACAGTAGGTCATTTGCTGCATAACAGCACTCACAAATTGTGGTCCATTGTCACTTATCAACCGACGGGGTATCCCATAGCGTAGGAAAACTTCGTCTATCAGGGTTTTTGCACAACTCTCAGCGCTAGCAGTTTCCAGGGCAAATAATTCTACCCATCCCGTAGCAATATCTTCAGCAATCAGTATCCATGTGTTGCCGCTTGTAGTAGGAGGCAAGGGTCCAAATAGATCAAAGGCAACAGTTTCAAATCGTTGGTTGACGGGTGTCGTCTGAAGTAGTCCTGCTGGCTTCAAGTTCGATGGCTTATACCTATGGCATGGTAAGCAATTCTTAACATAGGCCTCTATGTACTTCCTCATGCCCTTCCAGTGATATCTTCTTGAGATGCGTTGGTAAGTCTTGTGTGCACCGTAGTGTCCAGCCAAGGGGTCGTCGTGATACACGAAGAGAACGTTGTCCCATTCATGTTGTGGAACAACGAGTTGGGCATCATCACTGTAGCCTTTCAACAGTCTACTGGCGTATTCGACAGGATGTTCATCTTCTTTCTCCCCCTGCACTAAAACATCTCCAACTGTTTTGATGACATAAGGCTTGCTTTCATCGGAGATCTGTTCAACTTCCTTGAAGACTGAGGCTGCTGCGAGGAAAGTTTCAACTGTCTCGGTGTCCCTAGTACCATCAAACATCAGTTTACAGTTGGCGAAGGAACCACGTTTCTGGTTTCCAACCATAGTGAGAAGCCTCTCAAACTGTTCTGCGACGAACTCATGGAGTCTATGTCGCGTTCTTTCTTCAATCTTCTTGTTCTTGGGCTAGTTTTCCGGGCCCCACGTTGGGCGCCAGTTTGTAGCGTAAAGTTCAACAAGGGAAAAGAAGTAGGTACGTTCCCGGCAAGTGCGTCCGCAGCAGAGTACGCGACGTAGCAAGCAGAGGGATGCGTCACCCACGGGAGGAGAGGGGGGAGAGGGGAGGCGTCTAGGCTAGTGCGGCTCTTCCGATGCGCGGATGGAGCGATGCGCCAGCGAAGACTGATCTGGCAGCGGTGCGTGCGGCCTTTTATATGCGAGCGGGCGCAGTGGGGCGGCAGGTCGCTTCGTAGTGTGCGTGCGTGTGTGAAGTAAACAAGTGGGGAGGCGCGTGGTGACTCACGCGCCACGGGCGCGCGCGTAGTAATGTTACATATGTATATATTCCAGAAAAGTCCGTATACAAGCGTAACGTGCGTCTTGCATCCATCATCGAAGCATCTATCCTATCCATTTACGTTACCCTTTCCAACTAGTATGTGTATATTCCAGAAAAGTCCGGATACAAGCGTACAGCAGCCTGTCTCGCTGGCTGGACTCCCTGCAGACGTTCAGACCAGGCACGCAGACCCGCGCCTGGCACGCGGACCTCGCCAACCACATCTGTGCGGACGTCACGCCGCTCAGACATACTGTGCAGCTTACGGTAACGAAGATATTTGTTGATTTGCCTCACACTGATAGGTAAGATAGTGCACCGTAACTTCGCATGGGTATATAACAAAAATGTTTTTTTTTTTTATTTAGAAATTTACTCATACACTTTGTATCAGGGATAATGTAGGATTCTAATGGTGAAAGAATTTTTCAAATCGGTCCAGTAGTTTAGGAGCTTATAAAATTCAAACAAACAAACAATCAAATCTTTCCTCTTTGTAATATTAGTTTATAATGTAATCTCTGTCCAGATAAATATGATTTTTTTGATCACCAATTCGATTCCCGCCTCGGGACAAAGTACAATCTGCAGATCAGGATGTTCTGGTCGTTTTCTATAATATAATAAAAATATCGATCTATTTAATATATTGTATAATGTGTATCAGTCATCTAGTACCCATAACACAAGCTCTGCTTAGCTTGGTGCTAATTAATGCTGTGTGGACTGTCCGGCATTATTTATGTATTTAATTTATGAAAATCCATTGCAGGTGAACGCGTCACAGCCTATGAAAAACATGAGCAAGAAAGCTCGAAAGCGCCTCGCGAATACAATGCTAAGGGAAAGCAACATGGCTTCGCATATGCCCGGGGAGAAGAACAAATTCAACTTGTAAGTTATTAACAAAAAAAAATACAATTAAATAACCAAATTTGAACTAATTTGAGCTAACTGGCGACTGTTGCAAACAAACTAGAGGTAGCTCAACTGATCCATATCAATTATAACTTAAACTAAGATTAATAAATGAAGGTTAATAAATGAGGATGGCGCGGTGGGCGAAGGTCCGCCAGCGACGCAGGAGGTTGCGGGTTCGATTCCCGCCTCGGGACAAGTGTATGTACGATCTGCACATATTTGTTCAGAGTCATCTGGTCGTTGGATGTATGTATAATAAAAAAATCTTTCTTTTTAATATATTATATGAAATATATCAATCATCTAGCACCCATAACACAAGCTCTACTTAGTTTGGACCTTAGATGACTGTGTGGATTTTCCAGTATTTATTTATTATTAGTCTTATTTGTTCTTTTATTTAATTGTAACTCTCTATTAATTCATAATTTTTTTATCACTTAGGTCTGAAAAATCTGATGATGAAGTAGCAATAGCCGCTTTAGAGTGCGCTGAAAGGTTTCTGTCAGTTTGCGGCCTATTTTTGGACACCGCTGCGCACAAGGTATGTACTATAATACTGGACAACCCATACAGCATCTAACCCTAGTGATAACAAAAGCTCTGCTTAGCTTGTAAGCTTGTGTTGTCATTAACAATACAGACAACAGATTATATTATATAGAGATTATCTATATAATATGTTTTTAGAAAAATAGCTTATGCTTCTGTGTCATTCAAGAAGTATTCCAGCAGATATTCTCTCAATAATCACTTACTTCAATTTTTTTTTAATTTTGTGTTTCGAGACACATTAACATTGTGCTGATATTTGATATTACTAATTGTACAACAAAAAGTTTTACTCGAATCCGCCATGGGTGTCCTGCGTAGTGGAATAATAGACAGGGAATACTGAAACAATTTATTCCCTAATTATTGGATTAGGAGAGATGGCCCTATGCCTACATATACCTATACCTACACATAAAAAATTACATAAAATCCTCCGTGGGGCCAAGATTTTTTTGAGGGGGTCGAGAAGGTAGTAGAAGCCCCCACTGTAATGTGGGGGCTTCTGCTTCTTCTTTTGGCAAACAATGTACCAAACACTCTGTATATCATAGTGAGATTGGTGAAGTTGAAGTGGTAAAGTGATGTGTGTCTCGGTGAAGTGGTTTTTGATTGTGGATATTATTTAATTACCAAAAGATTTACTAACTATCACTAGTCTCATCTTAGGTAACACCAAATGAAGCTTACCGTCGAGTGTCATAATTATTTTCAATTTTTGGAATGGTATTTTTAACCAGTTTTTTAAGTTTATTTATTTTACCTCTAGTATAGCACGCTCGTCACCCAAATGTATTAGGTATACATTATAGCAACTAGCTCTAACCTTCTCATTATAAGTGAGTTTTTGTAGTTCTTATGAGAAATTAATTCCTTAAACCCTTATTATTTCAGCAATTCCAAGAGCTCCTAGTCCGCGAATGCTTCTCTATGAGTTCCTACAGCACAGAGCGGTCCCTGTGTCTCCTGCAAGCGCTGGAAGCGAGCCGTAGGAACTGCTCCACCAAGGTGCCTCCGCCTACTCAGTACTGTCTGCAGCTGTATGCTGGACTTATTAACAGCCCTATGAGAGAGGTCAGTTCACATTTGTATGAATTGTGTATACAGGGTTATAGGCAAAGACTCGTGACACAATTCCATGCTCTTGACTTTACCAACAATTCACATATTTCTCATCCTCCATAATATATATCCCCCCATCATTCATCTTACGGATAAGTTTAGGTAAACTATAAAATTATGTATTAGAGCGCGTTAAATTCTAAGTGATAAAGTCCTTTGGCACAAACAGTTTTAAATTAGGCTAAGCACAGCTATTTTTGACTAGTGTAGTATTTACAGAAATGACATCACAAAACTCTTAAACATTATAAAGTTTTCTCTGTTATAGCGTTTTTGTTCTAAGATTCTCAACTCTAATGCAATACCCACAGATATCAAAATTTTGCTCGGCCGCGCTACTCAACATAAGACTACACCTCCACTGCTCGCCAGCGTCTATCAACTTCTCGCTGGAAGACAAGCCTGTGATGAAAGAAAAAGATGATGGAAGGAAAAGGGTGTCAGAGAGGAATATAGCTGCTTTGGAGAAACTACTAGGGGCCGATTGGTTTGTAGAATTTCTTGCATTAGAAACAGTTCATATACAAAAAAAAACCTTTATTAACAAAGAAAACTACAAATCTATATTATTTACAATTGAAACAAATTAGCTAACTGCAGAGTGTTGCAAACAAACTACAGGTAGCTCAACTGATCCATATCAATACCAGTTGGAAGTGTACTCAAGATGCTGGCTGCACTGCCTTGCTACATTGTTAATATAAATTGATTGATAGCAAAAAGACCAGTTAAAGCTTTAATAAAAACTTTGATATGTATGTATCACACTACCTATTTTTATAACATTTTCGATGAGGGAAAAGATGCTAACGTTTTTAACGATACATAGGTGAAGTTTTTGTTCAGCAACAATAGCAGCTTTTCTATTAACAATTCGTTAAATAACTTATTTTCCAGGACGAACGCCGAAACATCAACAGAAGCCGTCATCACCATACCTGATGAACCGTCAGCAAAACGCCCTCGTGTTGATGATGAAAATATCACAGAAAACGTCAGCATTAGTTCAGAATCAATACACTCGGTCGAAGGAAACTCTGATTTAGATGAAGTTATCATTGAGGATGTTGAACCAGGGAATAATGAAAAGGACACATATGCACTAAGTTTAGTTGTAGCGGATATACATGAAGAACCGGCTAAATTAACTAACCAAGCTAATGAAGAAGAGATGAGTGAACCAACCACGGTTGAACCATTGTCACAGGTTGATCCTGAATTGACTGAAGTCAACAATGTTACAATTCACAGTGAAATAACCCAAATGCCAGCCATCAATATTGAAGATAATGAAGAAATTGAAAAGAGAAATGATGATATAGAAGTCGAAAAGATAATGAAGTCCCTTTCTTCGGAAATTGATATAAATGAAGCGAAAACGCAACTGCTTCAAGATTCTGATGCGATTGATGGTAAAAGTCCTGTGTCCATGGAAGTGGTGTATGATTTTCCAAACACAGGCAAAGGGGATGTCAAAGTTCTTGATAAAATGGATGACGAGAACCTGCCTTCTACTAACGATACTGATGATATTCAGATAACTTGTGGGCAAGTCGTTAAAAACTCGCAAGACTTGAGCGCTGAGAAAAAAGATGGCGACGTCGAGTGTCCTCCTAACGGAAGTATTGTGCCTAAAGTCAATGGAATCACGAATATAGATACTATGAATGGTGATGCAGCTGATGATGAACCTACAAGCAAAAAAGTGCCTAATGACAAAACTGTGACGGTTGAAGACATGTTGGCAGATTTTGTAGATGAAGTTAATGAGGAAACTCAGGCGTAAATAGATTTAAGAGTTCAAAATTGCCATGCTAAGCTTATTCTATACCTAAGTCAAGTCAATGTTAAGTTTAACATTATATTCCGTTTCATAATTTAATAATTTTGTATGGTGAACCACAAGCAAAACAATAATAATTATAAAGCTATTACAATAATGTAATAGACAGATTTTGTAGATGAAAATGAGGTATTTGTAGTGCCAAGCTTTTATGCTATAATCTAAGTCAAAGTCAATGCGAAGCATAGTATTTATAGCATTATATTCCATTTCATATTTTACTATTTCAGTATGAGCTTTTTTATGAAGGTAGATAATAATAACATACAGGGTTATAGATAGAAGATCAAATAACCTCTAAGGCTACTTGGATAGACAAACAAGGTTTGTTCTATCACTTTGTCTAATTCAATGATTAATTTCTTCTCATAATACGCACGCAGGACAAGCCAGTAAGAGATTAAGACAAGTCGATACATAACGAGGCACGCGGCTGAGCTTGTGAAAGTAAAAATAAAAGTTTATTTATTGCAATTACATGTAAGGAGATGGTAGGTAGTACATCAAATTTGTCACAGTGTAATTTACCCTGGGCTTGTAATTATTTGTCTAATTAACATGCATTATAAATAATTAAATGTCAGAACAGTATCCGAATTGCAAAATGTGAGTTGGTATTTAGCAAAGAAAGGGGTTGTGTTGTATTACGATTTGACAAAAGTTGATTGCCTTGATCTACCTAAGTCGCCTTAAAGAGGTTATTGATCTTCTACTTATAACCCTTTATAGTTGCAAAACAGTGCGTGCTGTCGTAGATTTATGCTGGTAGATTTTGTACATGAAAATTTGGGGAACACTACGTTTTTCACATACTATTTAAGAATTCAACTTAGGTAGGTAATGCAAGCTTACTGCGAGAATTTCGCTCTAAGTAAAACCAATGTGTAATTAATTACAATATAGCATTATACTCCGTTTCACATTATAATAATCTTTGTATATGTAGCTATGCTTAAATGATTTGTAAAAAATATTTGATACCGAACATAAGTTGTATCTGTGTATGATTTACTTAGTTGATTCATATTTTACGTGAGTTGTAATGTGAAATAAATGTTACTGGAATACAATTTTTTGTATTTTTCACTGCAACAAACCTAATACCATTAATTCGTGAGAGTATTCTGTTTCATTCTGTTCCGTGGTATTCTATAGTCATTGGAGTTAGTTAGTACATGTAGATAGAGAGTTTAATGTTCATCTTGTAGGTTGCAACCTGAATTTGTATAGTGCGCTGGCTGCCGTGGTGTATGATGCCTTTGCCGGGTGTACACTGTGTACACTGCACTGATGTTGTGGCCTTGGTGGTGCTGCTTTGCACACGGCGGCGGCGGCGCCGCCGGCGGCAGTGAATAAGGGCGGTTTGCCTCAAGATGGCGTTAGAAATAATTAAAAACAAATAATAGTAAGAGCATCCTGGTTTTATTCTCTTTGCATCCCTTCTTCAGTGATCAATTGAAATGATCATCAACGAAGCGAAGATGCCGTGTGGTGCCGGCATAGAATTTCACTACCCCAACTCTTCCCGTGGGTGACGTAAGAGGCGACTAAGGGAAACACACCGAGGGGCGGGCAGCAGCGCCCACTGCAGAACAACTCCACAGAACTGCGATCCCCAACCCGCATGCCCAGCGTGGGGATTATGGAAAAACCCCCAAATGATGCTATCTATGGCGCTCATTAGGGGAGTCCTATGTCCAGCAGTGGACTATTATAGGCTGACCCAGGTGGGGTGGGGGCTCAGACTTGTGCTCAGACCTCAGACTATTCCTTAGTCTGAGGGTGGGGGAGGTATTGTCCTTCGTCAGAGATTGTCAATGTCAACCGCCAGAACGTCACGTAATTTTTTGACATTTCATTTTGTAAACATAAACACGAGAACCAGAATAATTTTGTTTTCCAATTTCCAATTCCAACATCAAAACTTTAGATAATAACTATAAATTTGATGGTAAAATGGTGATAGCTATTGGTTTTGAAGGCAGCGCTAATAAGCTAGGGATCGGAATCATTAAAGATGGTGAAGTGCTCGCGAATTGCCGAAGAACCTACATTACGCCGCCCGGGGAAGGTTAGTTTCCTCATAATTTACTTACAAATAATTTACGCTATTTTCATCTTTCCTTGTCTTTTCATACACAAAAATGGGAGCTGTTTTCTCTATAAGCCTCATTAAAAGATCTTATTACTTCTTTATTTTATAAGAATACAGCCGCTGCAAAATTATCATAAATATTTCAACAACTTCAGGTTTCCAACCCAAAGAAACTGCCGCACATCACTCCGAGCACATACACGAAGTATTACAAGAAGCTCTAGACCAGTCCGGCATCAAACCAGCGGATATAGATGTGGTCTGCTACACCAAAGGGCCGGGAATGGCGCCGCCGTTGTTGGTATGCGCGGTTGTAGCAAGAACTTGTGCACTTTTGTGGAACAAGCCGTTACTTGGTGTTAACCACTGTATCGGACGTATCCTTTTACAAATTTAGATCCATTTACGTCTTTTATGCTATCCCATTAGAGAACTGTGTCCTGCATTCAGTTCCATAAGTAATATCAATTGTAGGACTAACAGCTATTGGCACTGTTTGACCTGAACAGTGGATCCTTTATTGAATGATGTTGGTAGGAGTAATTAACACAACTGTAGGCCAAGCACGGGGATTGTTCTCTAGGGTAGAATACACAATAATGACATTGCATCACCATACATTGCGTACATTATTGAAGTTGAAGAAATTCATTTCAAATAATATACGCATTCTATGACAAAGTGACGTAATTTTTCTCTATTCTACCTTAGACAAGAAAGCCCGTGCTTGCCCTACAGTAGTTGCCAGTTGGTTCTGTACTGAATGTTTATTGATGAAAAACCACACTTTTTATAGAAGGAAATTCTGATTTAGACTTATTAATTACTTATCTTTATATTATAATTCAATATGCTTACTGTTTTAAAATAAATGATTATCTATTTTCTTAACTAAAGATTCTCCCTAATTAATCAAATATGTTTGAGATTCGTACATTAGGTAGGTAAGGTAGGTTGGTACCTTAAATAATATTTAGTAGGTCTTGTCTTAATCATGAACTATTCCAAATACTCTTGTTGTCTTCAATCACGTCAACTAACATTCTGGTATTTGTGAAATATAAAAATACTGGTAGATAAATGAAAATAAATAATGTACATTATTTCTGCTTCTCTATACTAGTTGATTAACGTATTAACTACCTATCTTTTGTATTTATTCTCCCACCAATAATATATTAATATTTGTAAACCTAGTTTATGCACCTACAATATTTACCTTTATTATCCTTTGTGAGAGAAAATAAACTAGTTTTTGATCTATAATATTACTACCAGATAGGGTATGGTGTTATCCTAAACAATAGTTCCTTGAACATCCAGCACAGACATAGAAATGGCCAGACTGATTACCAAAGCCACAAATCCAACAGTTCTCTACGTAAGCGGTGGCAACACTCAGATAATTGCGTACTCTCGCCAGAGATACCGGATATTTGGAGAAACCATTGATATTGCGGTCGGAAACTGTTTGGACAGGTGAGGCCTAGGTTTCAATTTTATTATACATAATTTATTTATTTAAAGACTTACAGTTATAGTCTAATGTTCATCTAATTATTCATCTAGTACTCATAATGCAAGCTCTGCTAAGCTTGGGGCTAGGTGATGCTGTGTGGATTGTCCAGCATTATTTTTAATCTCTTGCATTTATACAGCATTTACAGGTCTTACAAAATATGGTTATTTACTTTGTTTTGTTCCTAAACAGATACAATATTGGGAGAAACATACAAGTACTTAGTGCAAAAAAACATGTTTATTTATAATCTAGTTATATATAACTTTACATAAAAAAACAAAAAAAAGAAGCTTTTCAATAGTTTAATAGATTAAATAGATACTAAAATAGTAAATGTTCATCAACAGATTGCATTACTAGTTATTAAATAACATTAAGTCAACAATCAACTTTCTAAATTGACGCTTGCTAGAAACTATAATAATCAAAGTTTAGTTTCACACAGATCCAGTTAATTTTTTAAACTAATTTGTTGTTGGCGCCATAGGCTTCGAAAGCCTTCCATATTGTTCTTGGTGTTGCCACTGTGGTTCAGGCAACGCCAGTTATAGCTATTTATTATTAGATTTATTAGTAAAACTGGACAATGTCTATAAGCCTACAGAGCTTACCACTCAAATAGATGAAAAACTTCCAGGCCCTGAAGTAATACTTATATTGACTATTAACTAATATTTGCAAAAAACCACCAATTTCACGTCTCTTGTACTATAAAACCTGTATGCAGGTAATAATTTAAACCTACCTCGACAATAAAAAGCATACTGTGACTGTAAGCGGGTTAACTACGAACCAATTATATGTTGTAAGAACACCAACGTTTCATCCCTTAACGAGGGACTTCATCAGGGTGAGTGCGGCTCACGTCACGCCCGTATCGCCCGTACCGCTCACTGACCGCTCAACCCGCTTACATTCATAATGAATTCATCAAACTACGATAGTTTTTATAGTAAAATACTGTGACTGATAAAATGTGTATTGAAGGATAAGAAAATACAAAGAAGTACCTACATTTATCAAGCGGAATCGAACCCACTACCATTTGCGTCTTAGGACCTTCGTCCACTACGCCACAGAGGTTGCTTATCTAAAAATTCATTTTTGTATTTTCAGATTTGCAAGAGTGCTGAAATTATCAAATGCTCCAAGCCCAGGCTACAACATTGAGCAAGCTGCCAAAAAGGGAAAGAAATATTTACATCTACCGTACTGTGTCAAAGGTATTGCGATTTTAGGTATATTTTTATGCATTTGGGGTATGAGATTATGGTCTTAGTTCGACGAATTCATGTGAACGTTAGCGCCGAACCTAGCCTTAATAGTACATTGTTACCCTAGGGTTGAAGTAACTTATTTAGTCCCGAGTCGAGGGACTAAATAAGTTACACTCACTCGAGGTAAACACTGTGCTTTTCATTACGAATACAAGGAAGTAAAAATAAAATGCAATTAGCTAAAGAAAACATTTTAGAATTCTTATGTAGGTAAAATAAAGTTTTCTAACTTTTTCTCACTAACAACTTAAGTGAGTTTATTAAAAAACCTTTAAACCTTACCTCAGTTGTAAGTTTATGTAAAACTAGCGGTTCGCCCCGGCTTCGCACGGCTATGGGGCGGGCAGCAGCGCCCTCTGCAGAACAACTCCACCTAACTGCGATCCCCAATCCGCATGCCCAGCGTGGGGATTATGGGCAATAACCCCCAGATGAAATAACGCCACCTTTGGCGCACATTAGGGGAGGCCTATGTCCAGCTGTGGACTGATATGGCTGATGTTGTTGTTGTTGAGCGGAGTAAATAAGTTATGTACTTCCAACCCTATGAAAACAATGTACTAGCTGCAACTTGGTTTCTGTAATAAGCATAAAATTAATAAATTCTTCAATGCGAAAAAATTAAGTTTTTCAAATTCTGCCAGCACAATATTTTCTTATTTAATATAATCATTCAATAATTTAAATTCTTAAGGTACTTTGTTATACATTTTTACACTTTGAAGTTTCTTTTCGGAATTAGGATAAGCCTATTCGGGTCTACAGTGCCTATTTTGGATTGTCACTTGCTTTAAAGAACAAATATCCATGATTTCTGACAAAATATAAAATTTCATTCATATACCTATAAAGCGATGGTAGAGCCAACATTCAAAATCAACCCTCTTATTTCAGGGATGGACGTAAGTTTCTCCGGCATCCTATCGTACATGGAAGACAAGATTGAGGAGCTGCTGAAGGACTACACTCCTGAAGACCTGTGCTATTCTCTGCAGGAGACTGTATTTGCTATGCTGGTTGAGATTACGGAACGCGCGATGGCGCATTGTGGATCCGATGAGGTAGGTACTACCTTGCTACAACCAATTATATAAATAAATGATGCCGAACAATCCACACAGCATCATCTAGCCCCAAGTTAAGCAGAGCTTGTGTTATGGGTACTAGATGACTGATATACATCACATCACCAGCCTATAATAGTCCACTACTGGACATAGGCCTCCCCTAATGAGCGCCATAGATGGCATTATCATTTGGGGGTTATTGCCCATAATCCCCACGCTGGGCAAGCGGGTTGGGGATCGCAGTTCGGTGGAGTTGTTCTGCAGAGGGCGCTGCTGCCCGCCCCCCGGTGTGTTTCCCTTAGTCGCCTCTTACGACACCCACGGGAAGAGTTGGGGTGGTGAAATTCTATGCCGGCACCACACGGCCCTATATACATACATACTAAAATATAATTAAATATATAGATATTTTTTACTATACATAGAAAACGACCAGAACACCCTGAACAAATATCTGCAAATCGTAAAAATATCTGTCCCGAGGCGGGAATCGAACCTGCAACCTCCTGCGTCACGGACCTTCGCCCATCACGCCTCAGAGGCCGTCATGAATCGAATGTTTTGGGAAGAGGTTTAATGATCCAAAATTTGCAGGTCCTGATATGCGGCGGCGTCGGCTGCAACGAACGTCTCCAAGAAATGATGGGAATCATGTGTACAGAACGAGGCTCGAAGGTCTTCGCTACAGACGAGAGATTCTGCATCGACAACGGAATTATGATTGCCCACGCGGGGGCGTTGGCGTTCGCATCAGGGACTAAGATGAGCTTTGATGATTCCACAATCACGCAGCGATATAGGACGGATGATGTACTTGTTACTTGGAGAGATGATTAGATGTAATAAAGTTTGCTTTTTATTTATGTGTTTCAATTCATATCGTTATAGCTAAACTAGGTATAACTTTCGTGATGTGGGTATATTAAAGAATATTTATCGGGAATTTATATTATTGGAAAATAAAACAAAAGGTACGCGATCAATACCCGATAAATATTTATTAGTACTTTTTTTATTTTTTTGCTTTTTTGTATTTTGCGCTATGGCGCTCATTAGGTCTATGTCCAGCAATGGACTGATGTGGGCTGATGATGATGAAACAAATTTAAAAACACTAAAAACGTTCCTGTCCCTTTTATGTTAAAAAAAATAAAACGGCTCGCACGTTCCGGGCATAAAAAAGGTTTTTTGATAAACACATTCTCTGAAAAAACTGTCTACCTTTTTTGGTTTATGAGATGTAGCCCACTGACCAAGAGACAGCAGAGGCTTAGAAACAGGGACCATCCCATTGAGTATGTAACTCTTACAGGCTAGCATCATCATTTGGCGACATGTGAATAATCCGATGTACGATTTCTAGATCACAACTTAGGAAGGATTCACTAAACTTAGGACCTACTCAAATAGGAATTAAGCACTTAAAGTGCTTTACAGGACTCTTGGGTTGGTACATCATATCATAAATTACAAATTGTATTAAACGTAAAACTGGGAAATAAAGAGAACACTGACTTTTTGTTAAGTATTTCAATCTTATTAAGGTAAAGAAGCGAACGCTTTTTCTAGTTAGGTTGTTAGTTTTCAAGTTGGAGCAAAACTCATCCCAAAGCTTTTTATCATCTAGATATTTTGTTATACCTGCCTAGTGCAATCTGTTATTTTATAATCATAGCACTTTCCAAAATTCTATTGTGGGCAGAGGTTTTATTTTGTGGTCTAAGATTGCAGGTAACCTAGAAAAAAGCAACTTTTTGAGTAAAACAAAAACGAAAAATCCAACCATTTAATATATTTGTTCAAATATAAATATCACTGCAAACTCGGGAATAATCACTCAAATAACGAAACACACCAGTACACCACGCAATATTGCCTCTTTATACATCCAATCAGGCCCTGATTAATATTAAACATGGCTATTGTTGAACAAAGATCAGAGTATACCACTAGTCTAAGTTGAACATGGATTAATAGTATTAAAGCCCAGATTACACATAAAAAAATAGGACTGTTAATAGAAAAGCACTTGTTTGTGACTAAGTATGCTCTAATAGCACACAGTATGTTTAAATTTGCACAATGAAAGCATACTTATGCACTTGAGCACACTACTTTTTGCATTACATCTGAAATACATTTCCAGCCATAAGGTGATTGTTTTTCATACATTTGTATTTTCAAAAATAACAGCCATGTGAGCTTCATTTTACATATAAATACCTAACTGATTTTGGCATTGTTATAGGTCTTAATTTGTGGCAAAAGGTGTTTGATTAAAGAAAACACTTGATTTAATCAGAAATAATGTGGAATTTCTATTATAGCAGGACCCCAAAAGATTCTTCTTTATGGAATATAAGTATAGATCTGTTGAGCAACTAAATTCATATGAAAATTGATTTAATCATGCCTGTCAGTGCCTGGGGATTATGGGCAATAACCCCCACATAATGATGCCATCTATGGCGCTCATTAGGGGAGGCCTATGTCCAGCAGTGGACTATTATAGGCTGGTGATGATGATGATGTCAGAGCCTGCTAGCCAAAACAATAATACATAATACCACTCTTTCACAGAAATAAATCTTAAAATAATTAGGGGTAAAACTTAACAAGTATGTATTTTATTAATAAAGTATAGAAATGCAAAACTATGATTCTTCAACATAAAGTCTCATTTTAATGCTAAAGAACTTAAATAGATAAGGTAATGTTGTACTTATATTTGTTTTTCAAGGACATGACTATAAGAAGACGATATTAAAATAATAATTCATAACTAAAAGCAGTTGGAATTCAACAATATTAAACATTTGATCTGGATTGCTACTTTTCTCTGAGCATATTATCTTTAAGGGCTTTTCAATGGATCAGTTTAGCACAGGGAACATAAATTTAAATAGCTTGGTATATTTTTAATGTATTGAGTTAAATAGACAGTCTAATAAAATATATGTTTATAAATATATTATGAACTGATATAAATATTAAATTATTAATTTCTAGCATATATTACAATAAAAATGATCAGGCCACCGTAACACATCTATCATTTACAAGAAAAAAATGTCAAGAGACCTTTTAGTGAATCTGAAATAATTTTCAGCTATAGTACAGTTCTAGATTTCATAACAACCAAACATTTCACGTGAGTTTGGATCCAACACTACAGAATGTAGTAGATTTTGCATTTGAAACCGTTGCTTACTTACTATATGGCTGAACTCTCATAAATCTGAGCCATGAAGTCCTGTGTACACAATTATCCATGTAACCTGGAAAATAAAAACATATGAGTAATAATCTTGGATATTCTGAAAAACTATTTGTAGACAGATTTATGCACACTTCACAGATCTCATTTCCCCCACTTGACAGACACAAAACAGATTAGATACCAAAGTAGTGAGTAAATATTATAAACAGTGTTCAGATAAGAGTTTTTTAAGTGATTATTTAGTTTCTTACCAAAAATCCAGCAAAAGATGTCATAAATCCTTCTTTTGTGATCTCCCACATTCCACCATATTCCTCTTCGTCTATATGTTGGAAATTCATGACATAGAAGTAAAGTACACCAGCATTGACTAAGACAAATCTGCAAATGGATATTCCATGAATATAACTTGTTTTTGGATTTACTTTTCACATAACAAATGCTGCAGCTATATGAAAGCGAGTATTTGACTACATTTATGTAGAGCAAAACACGCTTAATTGATTAATAGAGGGGTACTCACAACAAAACACCAAGAAAACCTCTGAATGGTAAAATACCCCAACCGAGTCCCAAAATGATGCCTAATATTTGCCGTATCCAGTAAACCACATCGAGGAACTCATCCTAGAAGAAAAATTATCCATAATTCTATTAATTCTGCACATTTTCATTCAAAAATCAAGCAGTCTCGTGATTAAAAAACTAACCTTGTCTGGCCATTCAGAATTCGCAACCAAGGCCTTTTTCCAAGTCCCCTCGCCAGTTTTGGCTTTAGTAGTATTTTCAACTGTTTTGGTCTTGCTGGACATTATAGATTAGGTGTAATTTCTATGTTCAAAATCTATTTTCTATTTTATAACTCAAATCATGAAATCAATAAAAATCGCAGCGCCTCGTCGTTTTGTTACACGTCACGATGACATTGACAATGATGTACCTACGATGGTATTTTGATGACAGCGTAGAGTTAACATATAAAAAAAAATAGGCTTGGATCCTAGCTTTATGGCAATTATAATTCTCTTTGCTTGAATATAATAATACTCTGTGGGAGTGTCTACGACCCACCGATATTATATTATTCGGTGCGTCCTCATTAATTTATCTTTTGAATAATTTGTACAAATTAATTTTCAAAAATCGGGTAGATCTTAGAATAACTAGAGGTAGATGATATTTTTATTACCTCTTTAATCGTTTTATTTTGTATCGTTTGGGTAGAGAAGCGGTGTTGCTTGGTGGCCACCAACCAACGAACGTAGTGATTATATGCTCTGTGGCCACCAAACTCTTGTTTTCAGATTAACAAGCCCCATCGCCCCATCTATGGTTTTCGCACTATGTAACGCCGCCTTTTTATCTTAGTATTTCGTAAAAACTTCGATCATGGGAACTGGCTTTTCAATAACACGCTCTCCCAGCAAAATACCGAAGCGTAAACAAGGAACTTATCACTTTCTTTGTACCTATAGTTGACCAGAAGAAATGCGAAATTGCTCTAGGTGGCAACCAAACCTCTTCGAATCTCGGCCAAAACTTTATATTCTTTGATCCCGTGATCCACTGTTGATAGTCGATCTGATAAACATAGAAGCTAGGCAGTGAAAGGGTTAACCTTAACCTCTTGGTCTCTCGCAAAGATTCCAGACAATATTCCCCTAACTATTGTGTAGGCAAGGATTTTGTAAAGTACGAAAACAACTTATTCGAGAAAATAATAAAAACATTTATTAAAAAAGTGCTCTTACAAACTAGATCTATTCTAACCAGCCCTATTCTTAACCCTTCGCAGCCGCTCTGCCTCCATATCTTTGGTTATGTCCCAGCATTCTTTGCTCAACGTGTCCATTCCACGGGACAGGCTAACTAGCCGCGCTAGCACTAGCAAACGATGGAGGTCATCTGCAGTTACTGGATTCTCGTTGTCTGATTTCAAACGCATTTCTATGAAGTCATCTTCTACAAACTGTAAGAAATAAAGGAAATCATGATAAATTTAGCTTGTTTGTTGATGACTCTGTGGCGCAATGAGCGAAGGTTGCGGGTTCGATTTTCGCTGTTGGAATATTTGATTATTTGTTTTAAGTCTTGGTGATTTAGGTGTATCATTGTCAGCTATTTAGCACATACCCTAACCACTGCTGGACATATTTAAATTAGAAATGAATACAATGAATAATATAAATTAAATTATGTTTATTAATGGAGAGCATAGAACTAGCTAGGTTATCGCCGAGAATAACTTGGTTGATATACAAAAAATATGTCATGTAATAACTATAAGTCATTTGGCACATTGCACACACAAGCTTTGCTTACTTATGTCATGTCCATATAATCTGTATGCGAAAAATGGATCGTCGAATTACCTGTAAATCCTCAGTAATAGTGTATTTCACAAGTTTGAGATTCGTGAGGTACGCTCTGATAATGTTCATTATGTCTTCTTTCAAATAATATGTAGCAGCTTCAACAATGGCGTCGAATATTTCGAGCGACGATTCTTCTGGCTTGAGTGGCAGATAGTAATCACTCTGCAATTATTACATAATATTGGCATATGGCATCTTATAAATAGAAATTTTATGGTTAGTAATAGGATCTTTATGGAAGTTAACATTATTGGAATTTTTCAGTGAATCCATATTTCCGGGCCCAGGACTGACTTATTAGATCCATTAGACTTCCATTTTTGATACAAATAAAGAATGAAAAAATATAACTAGACAGCATCAATTTTAATAATAAGTAAGTTAAATGGGAGTGTCCTGCAGCCCAGCGAAAACGCAATAACTCAGCGTATAGTTTTGCTCTAAGAGCAAGCACTGATTTTCAGTATTACCCTCAAGATGTGGCCAGAAAAATAAGATACCCAAATAGTCATGTGTCTTGAATATGTATTAAATAAAGACATACCTTGACTCGTGCAGTTTTTGACAAAGTAATAAAATTATGTGTAAGACTTTAGACAAGATTTAGATATGAATTGTGTGTTGAGATTACGGATGGGCTTTGCAAATATTTCAGGAAGTTTAAAATAAATTTTGGATAAAAAACGCGGCAGATCATGAAGGATGATGAAAGAAATTACCGGCAACAAAGTTTTCCCCTCCGACAGTATAAGCACAGATATATCAGAATCAAACTCCATCTGGTAATACTTGAAGTCATACTCGACTTTCTGTGTCTGTATCATTTTCCCCAGAGCTGCGATGTTGCCAACTCCGGTCGAGTCGAGACGACCCTCCTCTAATTTAGTCTCGTCCAAGACGAGGTGCGTGTCTTTGCTTAACTGGAGTATGCCGCTGGTTAGACGATTGCAGTCGTAATCTTTTCTGGAAACAAAATGCAATCTTGAGGAAGCATGTACTTGGTTGAGTCGCACATCTTACAAACTAAAAAGATTAAATTCATCCTATATCAGTCATCTGCCTCCTATAATGAGCGCCATAGATGGCTTTTTTATCATTTGGGGGCTATTGTCTATAATCTTCACGCTGGGCATGCGGGTTGGGGATCGCAGTTCGGTGGAGGTGTAATGGGGTATAATTCGCACGCTAATTAGATCGGATAGAATAATTCTATTTCTTATAGCTCGCGTAATTTAAATTATTTGACAGAATACACATTTTTACATTAAAAGAAAGTAAATACCTTTTAGAGAATACTGTAAGTTGCACACTGTTTGAAAAATATCTAACTAGGGGGCTATTTTATTGAGTGAGATATGAAATCACAGATTCTTATCAGTTTTTAAAAATCGTCAGTTCCTTAATGTTTGGAATTCATTGAGTCGAAAAAAATTCAGTAGGTACCTACTTACCTACTCTATGAAGTAACTGGTACCTATAATTTATACATACATTCATTATGTATACAACAAAAGTTACAACAAGAGTCTCACTAGCACTTGTACGTTTGGAAAAGGACGAACGGAAGCTACCCGCAAGTTAGTTTCGTATTTTACTATGAATATATTACATACTCACTTTGGTAAGAAACAGAGAGTATTCATATTCTCTATGGTCATTGGCAAGTAGTAGCTCTTAGTGACAAACTGCTTGATGATGTTGTATAGTTGGTGGGCGTAGTTCGGGTACCTCTTTGTTGGTAAGTTGGATAGATTCAAACAGAATTGGCCTAGCGCCATTGTATCTTGACGGAGGTACCTGAAATTAAAAAAGGTTTTATTAAAATAAAAATTTATGTAGTTTCACAAATTTATTATGAATGTTAAATTCTTAATGTGGGTAAATTCTGAAGTCCCTTGTTAAAAGATGAAATTAAACGATACGAATATTAGCGCAAAGTAGAAAGCAGTTTTGAAGAAGTCCCTCAGAGATGAAGCGTTGGTGTTCTTCCAACACAAACTAGGTTCGTAGTTAACCCGCTAACATTCATAATGAGAAGATATTATTTAATATTATATTTATAAAAAAATGGAGATTAATGTGCGTCTTGTAAATAATAATTCCCAGAATGGTATCGATTCTGTTTTTGCTTATTTTAAATAATTTGACAGCATTGAGTAAATGATTTTAGTTAACTTCGGTCCAAAAATTACCTACGAAAAAAATTATATACAGAGATGGCAATATTTTTAGTTCTGTCAAATTACTCAGTAAGCAATAAACTAATCAACATTTATTAGAATGGTGACATTCACTCTCATTATAACCGCCTATTTGCCTAATAAAAAAAATAATAATACTTACACACAAGCAATAAGATGACAAATCAGATATTCAGCAGCCAATTCGTCACCCAAGAGAAGTTCCTTCAGTGCTTTCAGCAGGTGGCCCCTAGCTGACTGTGCCTCTTGCAGTACTGTGCCTGAAATATCATTCATTGAAGATTTTTAATCTTTGGTTTGATATACTTTCGTGGCGACCTCTGTGGTACGGTGGGCGAAGGTCCGCATGCAACGCAGGGCGTTGCGGGTTTGGTACTACAGAGATTACTGGGTCTATTTTTTTTTATGTATTTCACTAGTGTTTTTATGTATTTCACTAATTAATATCACTAAGTGTTTTTGAGCATACTTCAAAAAGTATTATTTTTATAGACTACTCTATATTTTTCGTAATATTTTTTAACTGGGACAGTACGGGGGCACCCATAACAAGAGGAAATAAAGGTGCAGTTTCTTTTTGGAGAAAAATATTACGGCATAATTTTTTTTTGCCTAAGCGTGAGAAGCATCCTCATTGCAAGCGCGTCTTAAAATTAATCAAGTTGGCAATTTTTTTTTTGATGCCGATCGATTCGTCTTTTGTAAAGATCATTTAGATCATTTTATTGTATTGGAAGAAAAAAATCCGGTTTTTTAAATTAATAAAAAATGTTTTCACAAACGATTCCTTACTAGAAAATTATTAATGCCAAAATAATTTTCTTCAATAAGTACCTGATATTTAAAAGAAACTGCACCTGTATCTCCGCTGGTTATGGATCCTGCCATACTGAGAGACTAAAAAAATACTGAGAGACTAAACTTATCAACGTAATTGTGTAAGATAATCAATTGTTTCTTGTTGGGTGGCTTCTAATATTTGAAGGGCATCATATTCGCTATCCAACTGCTAATTTTTTTTTTATACTGTCCCAGTAAAAAAAAAACAATCTGTATACTACCTTGATTAAAACTTTCCACAAGTGGATTGCAATGCTCCAACTTCTTAACATAAACAGCATGCAGTCTCGGCACCAAGCTTGGCGGTGGATTGTGAGTTATGGTCTCTACATGAGTCTCTGTTTCGGGATCGAGTAACGGATTCTTCTCTTGCTGGAATTCACCGGAGAGTGCAGGATCTACTGAGAGGAAACCAACCACTTCTATCATGGTGTTCAGTTTTAAGTTCTCACTTTCATCATATATCTGAAATAAATATTAACTAGCATTACGCGATTGAAAAAGGGATTCACATGGGTATTCAACAAAAAATATCAATTTGGTATTTTTTTATGATAAATATGATACAAACAGAATACCCAGAACAAATATCTGCAGATCGTACAAACATTTGTCCAGAGGCCGGGTCGAATCCGCTACCTCCTGCGTCGCAGGCGGACCTTCGCCCACCGCGCCACAGAGGTGGTCAAATTACGTCACAAATGTTTCGACGCTCTTACTCTATCTAGAATCTAGATTGTCATGTTATCATCTATGCAACTATTCTACTTTGTTGATTATATAAAGTGGATTTATGTGGGTAGTTGTATAACTGTTTGTTAGGATTATTTTGTACGGTACCCTCACTTCTGCTATTCAGCTCCCTAGCTGCAATACACGTCTAAATCACAAAAATGTGTTTTAATTGATATCCTGGACATAATAGTGGCGACGTTTGGTGAAAAGTGATAAAAATGACTTCTAAAGCAGTGAAATTCGAACAGTTCAATCCACAAACGGACAATTGGCAAAATTACATAGATCGGTTGAGTTTTTGTTTCGAGGCCAATGGCGTCTTGGAAGACAGTGCTAAACGAGCAAATTTTCTCTCCCTGTGCGGTGCGCGAGTGTTTGAGACGTTACTTGCGTTGATTACGCCACGGAAAGCTAGTGATGTTACTTTTGCTGAAATACAAACAGTTCTAACGAAACATTATTGCCCAAAACCGAACGAGATTTCCATGTCATTTAAGTTTTACAAGTGCAATCAAACACGGGACGAATCTGCGGCTGATTACATTGCTAATCTCAGACGACTGAGTTCTACCTGTAACTTTGCAGACTTGGAAAGAATGCTGCGAGACAGACTAGTGTGCGGTATGCGCGACACTAAGTTACAATATGAGCTATTGAAGAGAGACAATCTGTGTTATAAAGACGTAGTAGACGCTATGTTTTCATCAGAAAGTGCGGGGAATGACGTTCGCATGATTCAAGACTCCGCCGCCGCCGCCTCATCATTAACATCATCTAGCCTGTCACCGCCGCGGTCGACCTCGATCGGTGGCGTCGAGCCAATGGACATCAACGCGGTTCAACCGAAGACTACAATACGATTGTGCTATCGTTGCGGCGACCGACATGCGGGAGAGTGTCGCTTCGTGAACACAGTATGCAGATATTGCCAGAAAAAGGGTCACATAGAAAAGATTTGCCTGAGCAAAAAGAAGAAGGACAGTCGAAACGTAAATTTTTCCGACGAACAAAAAGACAGTTTGAATGGAGTGTACAGCCTGCAACCAGCTTCGAGCATTATCCGCGTACCGCCGTACGATGTGGAGGTGTCCCTGGCGGGTACGCCGGTCCGCATGCAGGTGGACACCGGCGCCAGCTTCTCCATCCTCAACGAGGTCACGTGGCGCGCCGTCCGCACGCGCCTGCCGCGCGACGCGCTGCGCCCCGCAGGCCTCACGCTGCGCACGTGGACCGAGACGCCGGTCCGCCTCCTTGGGCAGGCCAAGCTGCCCGTAAAATATCAAATGCGCACCTGCGACTTGACCGTTATCGTCGCTAAGGGTAACGGCCCTAATCTGCTGGGTCGAGATTGGCTAGCTCCGCTGAATATTTCGATGAACATCAACTTTATTTCGAAGGCCGACGATCAAGATTTGAATCGTGTAATGGCGAAACATAAGGAAGTTTTCAAGGAAGGACTGGGCACGTACCGCGGACAACCGGTAGCTATACATCTGAAGGAAGGGGCTACGCCGAAATTCTTGAAAGCGAGACCAGTCCCTTATGCCATTAAAGAAAGAGTGGAGAAGGAAATTGATAGACTTGAGAGCGAAGGTGTACTACGCCCGACATCCTACTCGGAATGGGCTACGCCGGTCGTTCCGATCATAAAACGATCAGGCGACGTAAGACTTTGTGGAGACTACCGAAGCACAGTCAACGAAGCGACCGAATCGGATACCTATCCCATGCCTACAGCGAATGAAGTCTTCGCTAGCGTTACCGGTGGAAGATTTTTTACGACGTTGGATTTAGAACGAGCCTACACACAGGTAGTCGTTAACGAAGATGCGGCCAAGCTACTTACTTTAAACACATGTAAAGGCTTGTACACAGTACATAGATTGGCTTTCGGAGTAAAAGCTAGCCCAGGAATATTTCAGCGTCTGATGAGTTCATTACTGGCGGGCATTCGGGGAGTAGCTGTACTGATAGACGACATCATCGTATGTGGACGTACAATGCCGGAAATGCAGGAGAGACTGGACGAAGTTCTAAACAGAATTGAGAAGGCAGGGCTTCGACTAAACAAAGACAAATGCAAGTTCGCCAAGGAGAAAGTCGAGTTCCTAGGGTTTGTCATCGACTATGTGGGGATACATCCAGCACCAAGTAAAATCGAATCTATAGTGAACACGCCAGAGCCTAAAAACAAACATGAACTACAAGCTTTTTTAGGCCTTTACAATTTCTACGAGAGATTCGTTCCACACAAAGCCACTGTACTCGAGCCGCTTCACAGATTGTTGGAAACCGCTCAGCCATGGAAGTGGACGAAATGTGAACAAGATGCCTTCGACAAAGCAAAGCGCCTTATCACATTTGACCTAACCTTAGTACACTACGACATAACAAAACCACTCACACTTACATGCGACAGTTCTGAATACGGAGTTGGAGCGGTCTTGGCGCATGTCATGGGAGACGGAGAAGAGCGTCCAATAGCAATGGCATCTAGAACACTACATGCACATGAGCGACGATATTCACAGCTCGACAAAGAGGCAGCTTCAATAATGTTTGGTATCACAAAGTTCCATAACTATCTGATGGGAAGACATTTTCTAATTGTGACAGATCACAAACCGCTGCTTGGAATTTTTGATCCAAAGAAACCTATGCCGAACATGTTGTCCCCAAGACTTACGAGAATTGCTATCGCATTAACATCCCACAGCTATGAAATTACGTACAAACCGGGAGCAGAACTTGGAAACGCCGACAGTCTAAGTCGTTGGCCACAACCAGTACAAGATCAGCCCGAGCTACCACTGGGTGAAGTCTTGATTATGGCGGAGACACCAGAAGATTTTCCACACACAGTTGAGGAAGTTGCTTCAGAAACTAAACGAGATGCATTACTAACACAAGTAATACACTATGTGCAACGTGGTTGGCCCACAAAAGTAACTGATGCCGAGTTACGTCCGTTTTGGCTAAATCGTTTGGAATTATCTTTACAAGAAGGTTGTCTACTATTGGGTTGTCGAGTAGTCGTACCAACGAAGTTGCGCCCAGCTGTACTAAAAATGCTTCACAAGACCCATACAGGAATGGTACAAACAAAAGCCATAGCCAGAAGCTACGTGTGGTGGCCGCGCCTTAATGAAGAAATTGACTCTATGGTGAGCGGCTGCACTAAATGTCTAGAACACAGACACATGCCTCCAAAGACATGTCATGAATGGATAACACCCACAAGACCATGGTCGAGAATTCACATTGATTTTGCCGGGCCTTTCCATAATAAATTCTTTTTGATTATGGTAGATTCATATTCCAGATGGCCAGAGCTATTCATGGTGAACAATACTACATCGACAACAGTTATAAAACTACTGAGAACAGTATTTGCAATACATGGACTGTGTGAGCTAATAGTGTCTGACAATGGCACATCTTTTGTATCTCAGGAAATGAAACAATTTCTACAGGCTAATAATATGCGTCATGTTACTACAGCACCCTATCACCCTGCTACCAACGGGTTAGCTGAAAGAATGGTTCAAACCATTAAGGATAAACTGCGGAAAATGGATGACTTAGCTTGGGAAGTTAGAATACCGAATTTGTTGCTGGGCCTTCGTAGCACACCCTGCACTTCAACAAACAAAACTCCAGCAGAACTGCTAATGAAGCGACGATTAAGAACATTATTGGACACCATACACCCTGACAACCTGCAGCATAAAAGAATTGAAGACCAGATTCAGAACAACAGTCAGAGAAGATCAAGACAGACTAACGAAGGTCACAGTGTAATGTACAGAAACTACAGTAGTATGGGCCCTAGATGGCTACCAGGCAAAGTGGTTGAAAAAAATGGACCATCAAGTTACAGAATCCAATCAGCAGATGGTTTATTAGTTAATCGCCATATCGACCAACTAATCAGAAAGCACTCTGAGACCAGGCTTGATGAGAGGGAGGTAACAGATACAATACCAACTTCTGATGAAGCAACACAAAATATGGGGATCACAAATGAAGATACTGGCTTGGATTTGGAGGACAGCGATGAGAGAATGATTGAGATTCCAAATGATGATCAATGGGCGGAGATGTTGGGAATCCCATCTACTGAAAAACCATATGAGGCAATTGGAAAAGTGAAAAACAAAATCAGCGAACACTCTAGAACTCCATATCAAAGGCCTCATCGTTCTAGAGACAATATGTACTTATTTTAGATGTAATATATATATATTAGATAGATTAGGTTCTATTCATTATGAGCCGCCAGTAAAGTTAAATGGCCTGGAACTTCTAAGGGTACGTAAGTTTAAATACTTAGGCCACATTGTCACTGAGGACCTGAAGGATGACTTAGATATGGAGAGGGAACGCAGAGCATTGTCCGTCAGGGCGAATATGCTTGCCCGTAGATTCGCACGATGTACAGATGCTGTGAAAATCACATTGTTTAAAGCATTCTGTACATCATTGTATACAGCGAGTCTATGGATTCGCTATACCCTAAAGGCGTACAATGCTTTGCGTATCCAATATAATAACGCATTCAGGTTGCTGTTACGTCTGCCGCGGTTCTGTAGCGCCTCAGGTATGTTCGCCGAAGCCCGTACAGATTCCTTTGATGCAATATGGCGCAAAAAGACGGCATCACTGCTCAGCAGAATCCGCGGGAGCAGTAACAGCATTCTGGATGTAATATCCAACAAATTCGATTGTCCTCTGATGTATACCCTACATCAGAGGACAAAATCCATGTTAATATTAAGTACTAACCCACCTAGAACTAAGTGTACTAACAAAATAGACTAAAGTTGTCTGAATAAACAAATTTTTTATTTTTTTTTCTTTTAATTTTTTTTTTTTAATTTTTTTTTTTTTTTTTTTTTATTTTTATTTTTTATTTATTTATGAGTGTCATATGTAAAAAGTACTTAGAAGTCAAGTTTCATTTTGTTCTTTGAGAAGTTTGTATAACTTTATTTTATATTTTAATTTAATGTGTATATACTTAGAGTTTAAACCACTGTCTTAATATGTATGTATACTTACTTAGAGGGGAGGTATGTCATGTTATCATCTATGCAACTATTCTACTTTGTTGATTATATAAAGTGGATTTATGTGGGTAGTTGTATAACTGTTTGTTAGGATTATTTTGTACGGTACCCTCACTTCTGCTATTCAGCTCCCTAGCTGCAATACACGTCTAAATCACAACAATGTGTTTTAATTGATATCCTGGACATAATATAGATGCTGCTCGATATTATTGTTCTAGAATTAAAGCATTCACTGCCCAGTCTTTGCGCAGCGCAGGGCGTGGGGGCGCCGCATGTCCATCAATTTGAAGACAGGCAGGCATGTGCCTCATTCATAAGTATTGAAAGCATTAATGTTCTTTTACAGTTGAAAAGGCACAAACATGATCTTATAAATAGAAACCTAGTTGATGATTATAATGTTTTGTAAGTTATTGATTTTAAAAAAATTACACTATTTATCTATTAACAACAAATACTTAGGTAAAATTCCATTCAGATCCCTTGGCTCAACCATGGGACAGTATTTTTTTGGGTAACGATAATAAAAAACATGTCCTATGTACCTTTACAATGCAAGACTTGCTTTGTACATCTGGCAGTGGAAAGTTAAGTAAATGCTCTCGTGAAACCACATTCGCAGCAGCACTTGCAGTTTCCACCGTCTTCGGCTCCTTGTTCCCTTCAGTCTCAACCTCCATAGCATCAGCATCATCATCAGCCTCCTCATAGCTCCGCTTTAGTTTTGAACTGCCTATCAGCCTTTTTGACGAGTTGGGCTGTTCTTCCAAATGCTTTAAATGGTTTTTCTTGTCTTCAAGATCCTGAGCCCAGTTGCTGAGACCAGGTATTGATATAACAACCATGGTTTGACGCTGTGCGCTTTTTAGGTTTTGTGTGTAGTTGATTTTTTCATTTTCCTGCAAGTGATAGTTGTCATAACAGATGCTTGTGGTTCTTGTGGATTCTTTTACTAGTGTATATGAGTAGGCTTTAATTTAAAGGGCACAAGTATGAAGTACAAGATTACAATGAATACAGTGTTAGATGGTGTTCTCAACATCAAAAAAAAATATTACTGTACCTTGATAGTTTCAAAAGTTTTATGATGAATGTTTACTTGTATAAAACAGTTCAGTATTTTATTATATTACTTAAAAAAAATGTTTGTGGTTTATGTTAGTCTAAGAGTTTTTCCAATAACTACATACATTTATGTTATCTACACAAACAGCATTACAATCTAGACAGAGTTGAACTGTCTACTCAAATTGTGACTATGGACACTCTTACTATAACTAAAAGAGCTTAGTGGGGAGACACTTGTCTTTCATGTGTTGTAATAATATTAAACACGTACAAGAAAAAGAAAAGAAATCTGTAGTTACCAAAATATGAGCAGTATCCTTGTACTTCCCACTTTTCATTTTACATTCATTTGTGGTTGTGTTGTATACCTCAAACTCTTCAAAGTAAAACTCAGGGTTGTGCATATCCTGCACCATGCCTCGGAACCGTACCAGCGTCCCATCTGACAAGTTGTGGGAGGCGTTTGAGTTTATGAGTGGAATCTGAAATTATAATTATTTTTACAAATGGCATTAGATAGTAAGATATAGGGATCTCCTAAACATTTTCGGACATTAGACACATACTTATAGCCAAATGACTTTGAATGAATTTGGTGCACCTAAAGTCCACTTTTGTCCTTGGGAAGGCAGATTGAGCAACAGAATATATACTTAAGTATGTATAAAATATACTCAATGTAAGTACTTAAAAACTTGGAACGTTAGAATCGTTTCATATCGAACTTCGAAGACACTGAAAGTTTTAACATTCAAAATAACCTTTGTATAAACAAAGGTCATCAAGTTTGTTACTATTTTTATGACTGAAAAATAACTACCTGGTACCAGTTCGGCAATTTCGAAAGCTTTTCTTTCCATGCTTCTTCATTTGCTATCCATAAATCAGGTGTAACCGTTTCAAAATCTGTTAGATCGTGCAGGTTCACCATGTTGTTAAGAAGAAACCTCAGTCTTCGGACTTTTTGTTGAATTGACAACGCGATTTGTAATATCGCAATACGACTTATGGGAGCAACGCGATCTAAAATCTAAGCTTTAATAAAATTCAAAAAGATTTTACAAGAATAATTTCCCCGTTTTTGTTTCACTTCACTGGACTTAAAATTTTCTGTTGTGATTGTGTTTGTTTGACATGACAGACACGATTGCGCCAAATTTTGACGTTTTCATTCGGGAAAAGACGTTTCTCGACGTTGAAGACAGAAAAAAGAACTAGTTCGTTTCTTACCAGCATTTGACGACGTAGAGCAACGTAGAGTCGAATGTTGAAGACCACTGAATGGATGATTGAAGTCAAGTCAAGTGATGTACAAAAATTAAAATTATATCGCGGACGCTTAGTAGGTTAGGTAGTCTTTAATTTTTGTATATTTTTGGTAACAAATTGCGAAGTTCACGGAATAAACTCGTGATAGAATATTCGAATATAATATACTATACGCAGGGACTCCCCGTAGAATATTCTCGGACGGAAGTAGCTTGTTTTGTTGTAACATACAAAAAAGTAACTGATGTGATGATGGAATCCCTGAATAAACTTTGTTTCGCTTTTTTGAATCTGGTGGCGAGTGAATTTTATTTTACATTACATGAGCATTACATGATTGAATCTGGTGGCGAGTGAATTTTATTTTACATTACATGAGCATTACATGATTACATACATTTGGCAACACTGACAGTGACGCCGCCGCCGCCGCCAGAGTCTATTCTATTACATTGGTCTTGTTTTGTCCAATTTTGTGTTGGTTTTGCTGAATTGGTATTTATTTGCCGCTAAAGCTTGTCAAACAGGAGTTTGTTTACTTTTCTACGGCATAACTTACCTTTTCTATTTAGAAGATTACACTGGTTGAAGACCAACTTGTTTTTAGGTTATCAAAAAAGGAAACGAGAAATCCCGCAGAATGAGTAAGTATCTATTGAATTTTACACTGATGTCGTGAGGTAGATTGCTACTGACTGGCTGTCTCTTCTGCTGGAGACATTATCACATCTCATTTCGTTTAGCACTACCAAGTTTTTTTTTATAAAATGCTGCACAATCCAGCTTATCATTTAGCCCCAAGCTAAGCACAGCTTTTACTAAGGGTACTATTGGAGATTCCGGTATTCTATAACTATCTGACTAATTTCTTAGGAGGTCCTAATATATCTAATGTTATTTGTAAAGCTCGCCTACCGCTAAGGGAATATCTGTGCGATGTGAGCATCACGGGCAAGCAACCGTGATCCCTAGCTTTATCCAAATCTAACCCTTCAATAACTATAATCTAATCTAGGCATGCTAGCCAAAATTGTCCCAAGGCAGGATTGTACCTGCATCAAGCGCATTCGACATCCTTAAAAGTGTGTTGTAACCCTTCGTTTTTTTCTAGCTCTGGACATAAGACCAAACCACACAATATACATCAATAATTTAAATGAGAAAATTAAGAAAGAAGAGCTGAAAAAGTCCCTATATGCAATTTTCTCACAATTTGGCCAGATCTTGGACATAGTCGCTATGAAGACGTTGAAAATGAGAGGACAAGCTTTTGTTATCTTCAAGGAGATATCCAGTGCCACTGTTGCTTTGAGAAGCATGCAAGGTTTTCCTTTCTATGATAAACCTATGGTTGGTTAATTTTCCTATACTTTGTTCGTAAAATTCATTGAATAAAAAAACTCTAAAACTTAAATTATTTTGATTTTCAGAGAATCCAGTACTGCAAGACAGACAGTGATGTCATAGCCAAAGTCAAGGGTACATTCCAAGAAAGGCCCAAACGTCCTAAGCTTCCCAAAAGCATTGAAGATGCCAAGAAGAAGAAGAACAAGGAAGCTGGTCGTCCCCTCCCTGGGATGGGTGCTCCGAATCTTCTCAATAATGTCAATGTGGAGCAACCTCCTAACCAGATTCTCTTCTTGACCAACCTTCCTGATGAGACATCAGAGATGATGTTGTCTATGTTGTTCAACCAGTTCCCTGGATTCAAAGAGGTCCGCTTGGTGCCCAACAGACATGACATTGCCTTTGTGGAATTCATTAATGAAATGCAATCTGCTGCTGCCAAGGAAGCCCTACAAGGATTCAAGATCACACCAACACATGCAATGAAGATTACCTTTGCAAAGAAATAGTCATTTTATGTTTAAATTGCATACTATTAAATAAATTTTAAGACTTGAGAACTGTTTTGAGCATTGCACTTCGCTGAAACAGCTCTCTGGCTGTGATTAGTCATAAGTTACAAGTTACATAATATTTGTATATTATTTCTTGGAACTCTCCCTCACATAAGATAAATAAAATAAACTTATCAGAATAAGAACTGAAGAGTGCAATGAAGATAGATAAATTAGTACCTATGTTAGGTACATGCACAGGCATGTTTGTATTGCATAGTTGTACATTTTATATAGGAATTTAAAATTTACAACTATGCAATACAACAGTATTGTTGAAATCAGGAAAGTTGATGGAATACTTAGATAGCCAATTAGCCACAACACAATTATCAGCTCTTGTTAACACTGCCGGGCATAGACCTTAATGTCAGTTGCCTTGGTCCTAGGAGTCCTTTGCAAATTAATAGGCCAGTAGTGTGAGTTAAATGTAGTCATAGTCAGTACAAGGCATCATCTAGCCCAAAGCTAAACAGAGCTTGTGTTATCGGTACTCAATGACATTGGTACTCATACCAAAAAAACCAAGGACAAATATTTGTCGATTTGCAATTTAAAAAAAATTAATAATACATACCTATTCGAATGCATCTAGTGCTGTCCAAGGAACAGAATACTCGTAGGTACTTTGCCAGTGTTCTTGTCTAAAATGGTATGTAAAAAAACATTATTATTTTAAAACAATTTTCCAAGCCGGGAATCAAACCCGTAATCACAAATTAGTCACAAAGCGGTCCATCGCATAGTGGTTTTATTCTGTAAATTCTCTTTCACGTATAGTGTTTTGTGTTCTCTTTGGTCAATCGTTAGGATATTTAGTGTTCTGTGGGTCCATCGCCCGGCGCGCAGCGCCACATCGGTCGACATTATTCGTACATGGCCACACTGAATGATTATACGGCAATATAAAAATACCACAAAAAGAAATAGCAACCGTGTAAAATACACGAGAAGGAAAGAGAAAAATTACATGTTTCAAAAAATAGTATAACAAAACAATTTATTTTTGCCGCATTACACATTATTTTTGGTGATTGCGAAAGTGTCAACTTCTTCGCAAATGTAATTTATTTTATTAATTTTACACTCTGATTCTGTTTATCGATATTTGTTTTGTCTTACAGTTGTAGGCAATAGTGAAACGAAATAAGTGAAAGTTGTGCCTGTTGAATTATAGACGAAATCGCACTCAAACTATGGAAGATATATTTCAGTGGTGTCGGGAAGGCAATGCTCTTCAAGTGAGGGTCTGGCTGGATGATACTGAGCATGACATGAACCAGGGGTAAGTCTGAAGTACTCCCTTCATATATAGGTATCCAGATCTCGTAAGGAACGGCCAGGTGTTCTGTAAATGGCAATAGTGCACGCCCACAATGGTCATGGCCTTAGAATGCGTCAGCTACAGTACGTCCGAATAGCAGCATGCTTCAAAAGGTAGGTACCTATATTGTTGTAGATATGAGTAGGTAGTCAACTAGGCCCTTGTTTTGGAAAACCCATCTTTATTATCTGTTATGTTTATTTTGGTAATCAGGTCAGGGTCAGGTCATCCTTAAAACCTGTTAGATTATTTTGCTAAAGAATCTCTATTCTAGTACTCAAACAAAAAAGTAGGTACAGCCTGAGACTTAATTTTGCCTGGGTTAGGAAATCTTGGATATTATAGAAACCTGAATAGGTACTTTAATTGAGTAATATTTCCTCCTTGTTTTACTCGCTATCTTTTCCTGGGTGTATTGTTGATACCCAATGATTCTGCTGTATGTTATACATGTAGCATCTATGAGGTAAAACTCTCGAAAAATAACATGGTTAGTTGTTTTGGGAATCTATATTATTCATTATTATAACACAATATGTATGGCACTTGTGGGCTGCAATTAGCGCCCAGTGTGTCTAGGAATAATATAAGTTGATAGATGGGCAGCTCTGGTCCATGGTTTTGATATGTGTGTGCCCTAGCATGGGGATTGTACAGTAATGGAAAATTTACTAATATTATTGAAAGTTATAGGATGAATTTCAACTAAGTTATACATTTGATGGCAAAGTGACAAAATTTATCTATATTCTACCCTAAACAATCCTTGTGCTGGGGGCTGTACAGATTATTAGGAAGACTCCAAACTTTGCTAGCAAGATTCTTTTAAAAATGAAATTATGTTTAATTGCAGGAAGTTCTAAGAATAGAATAAATATAATATAACATAATAATATATGTTATATCTATACTAATATTATAAAGAGGAAAGATTTGATTGTTTGTATGTTTGTTTGTTTGTTTGTTTGTTTGTTTGAATTGAATAGGCTCCGAAACTACTGGACCGAGTTAAAAAATTCTTTCACCATTAGAATCCTTAATTTTCCGTGATGAACATAGGCTATATAATATTTTCAAAAAAGTTAGGGATCCGCATGAAAAATTCAATAATTGAACCGTGGGCTGTATATTCAACCTCTTTTTCTATTATGGCGCGTCAGAATAGAAAAAGAGGTTGTATAGCGCACGGTGCTTGCTTTTTCTCTACGGCCAGTGTCAGTTTTGGAATGTCGAGTCAATGTCAAAAACCCCAGTGCTGTTAAAAAAAGTAAAGATCCGTATGAAAACTGTGAAACCCATCGTTTTAGTGTGTATAATTTCTGAAATTTTTGTTTAATACCCGTGCGAAGCCGGGGCGGGCCGCTAGTTATAATATAATCTAACAGGATTAGCTTTTTAATAATGGATGCTGGATAATTGACACTGATCAGAATCTAGCCCTAAGCCACAGATAATTTAATACTGCCTAAGCTAAGTAGAGCTTTTATATACTTACTTATCACAATATACATATGTATAAGTGAAATAGATAGATATTTTTTGCAAAAAGTAGATTAAAAAACAACCAGTTGCTCACCTAAAGCAAATATCTGGAAATCATTATAATGAACATTGTTCCTGAGGTGGGAATAACCAGTAACCTCCTTAGTAAATTATTTAGCTATTTGTATTCTAAACATATAAGCATCATTGTATATGTGGAGTTCAAGGTCACTCAAAGAAGGAGTGCACTAAAAGAAGAACCCAAATGTGCTACTTGCCCATATTTCTAGAAATCCGAAAGCACATTACAGGTTCTGCTGACTGTCTGGCAAAAACAAATGCAGGAAATAGGTACATAAACTTGATAGATGTAGGCGCTAAAAGTACCGATACAGTAAATGTTATAGATATTATTTGTAGAAGATGTTTTCAGGATCTGTACTAGTAGCTTAGGTACCTGCAAAATGTATTTTGAAAAACTGCACTTGTTGCTTTATTTTATTTGTGTGATTATTACCTATTGTATTCGTTGTAAGTAATTTTGTCTGAGATATAAGTTCTTCCACTAGGGAAAACATAATATCACAGACAAATTACTTGAAATATACTAGAGAGAGTATTCTAAAGTTTTTATATATATAAACTTTTCAATTTATGTTATTATTAATATTATTCACATGTTGATCATCTGTCATGAGAATTTTTGATTAAATAATTTTATATATTTATTACAAAATATCAGAAGTATTCCACTGTTGAGTAAAGTCCTAACCCTGGTTCCACGTCGCATGGCGATCTTGAACGTATGCATATGCAATAATACTTCAATCAAATCATCATTTCACACCAATCAATAACACATATTAATAAATACACAATAGTATTTAAGTTTGTAAATAATTGTTATTGGTGTCTTACCATATTCACTTAAGTAAAATCGATAAATTTACAACTATCATTATCAATTATTACCAAATATACAATAGTATTGTTAATATATTTATATTATTTAATTCATATATTTATATTATTTAATTGGTGTTACCATATTTCTTAAAGTAAAATAAATAAGTAAACAATTCTAAATTTATATTTTTGTAATTTCCAGCGATGACCACGGCTTCAGCCCTCTCCACTGGGCATGCAAAGAAGGGCACCTCAAGATTGTAGAAATGCTTATTCGGAGGGGCGCTCGGGTCAACAGCACCAACATGGGGGATGACACACCCCTGCATTTGGCAGCGGCGCATGGGCATAGGGCTATTGTACTGTTGGTAAGTGGTCGTAGCGGCTGAGGCGTAAGAATCTACACCTATAACTCAGCTTAGTGGACATCGCCAGAGCTGACAAAGTTTATACAGTGAGTGATGCCTCTGTCTGAAGTCTCTATTCAAATAGACGACATACATCGCGATAACTTGACTTGACTTCTTTGTTATACAGTAATACCCCGGACTTACGCGATAGGTGGGTCCGAGCGATTGCCGTGTAAGTCGAATTTGCGTAAGTCGGGGTTCAACTTTGCAAATGAATACATATAAAGTTTATTAAATCGGGACTTGAGTCTAAAGCAAACAATAATTCAGAAGAAAAAAGTTAAATAAAATAAAAGAGAATAAAATAGTTAACATTGTTATATTATTCTATGAATCAATATTTTAATTACAGGGACTTAGAAGACTTTGAATATGACATTGAATTTATACTATTTTGAATTTTATTATTATTTTTATCCATTATTTTTATTTTTGTATTTGAAACATAAAACTACAAAATTTTATATTGTTAATTGAAAAATAAACATTTGCATGCCTAAGTAAGGTAGAATATAACTGCACATTATAATAAATTAAGAACCATACTGTTACATATATTCTGGCAAATAAATATCTTTATCTTTATTAATAAAGTAAAGTAAACCGAAGTTATTTTGATGTCGAAGACTTCAGATATTCTAATAACGTTGACGACTTAAGTTTTTCTTCTTGTGTAAAATTTCCTCATAGCTTACCAGTAATTTGTTATACCCCGTTTTGTAGTAGAAACTAGTATTTCATTATAATTTTTTTTTTAATTTCTTAGCTCTTTTCAATTGAATTGAGGCCTTCTGTTATGTTTGCAATTGTCATTTGATTTTCCGATTCAACTGGGTCTAGCCTAGCGAATCTAGAAATTCTTGGAAGTCATCATCATCGACCTCTTAGTTAAATTGTTTGGCGATATCAACCACTTCTCTTCTATTATGCTATCAATTTGTTTTGGATCTGACACTGATTCTGAAATCGCGTATCTCCGAATTCGCGTAAAACGGGGTAGCGTAAGTCGGGGTCATCGAGATATGTACTCGATGGTCGGGGTATTACTGTATATATATTTCCCGTTTGCCACTTTTCTGCCCGGTCCAATTCATGGAAGTTCCATAGTCATGAAATGGAGCCGTGTTTGCAATAATAATATGAGCGGTAAATTTTTAAAAACAATTAATCAGATTTCCCTCGAATACAATAGCTATAAAATTATAACAAAAAAAAACACAAGAAAATAACAACAATCTAAGATCTTCGTAATAAGATGAAGCAGATATTATTTTCGGTTTATCGTATAATGTCTACCTCGTCCATCACAGTCTTTATAAATTTCATTAAAATAAAAAATATTCTCCCTTCCAGCTCCTACAGAACAGAGTAGACGTAAACTTCACGAACGAACACGGAAACTCTCCCCTCCACTACGCTTGCTTCTGGAACTACGGAGACATAGCTCAGGAGCTGGTGATGGCGGGCGCTCTGGTGTCTCTCGCTAACAGAGAGGGCGATACCCCGCTAGATAAGACTAGGGGACAGCTGGTGCAGAGGTAAGTTAGATACGAGCGAGCATGGAAACTCTCTCCTACCTCTAGAACTATGGAGACATAGACATAGCTCAGGAGCTGGTGATGGCGGGCACTCTGGTGTCTCTTGCTAACAGGGAGGGCAATACCCCGCTAGATAAGACTAGGGGACAGCTGGTGCAGAGGTAAGTTAGATACGAACGAGCATGGAAGGAAACTCTCTCCTACCTCTAGAACTATGGAGACATAGACATAGCTCAGGAGCTGGTGATGGCGGGCGCTCTGGTGTCTCTCGCTAACAGAGAGGGCGATACCCCGCTAGATAAGACTAGGGGACAGCTGGTGCAGAGGTGAGTTACATACAAACGAGAGTTCTAGGGGTAATGGAGAGAGTTTCCTAACTCTCTAGAACTCGGAGACATGGCTGGTGATGGCAGTCGCTCTGGTGTCCCTCGCTAACAGAGAGGGCGATACCCCGCTAGATAAGACTAGGGGACAGCTGGTGCAAGGCTGGTGCAGAGGTAAGTGAGATATTTCTGTTTTAAAACCTTAAGAAATACACACATAACAAGCTTGAGTAGGTGCTTGAGTAGTTAAGCCCACTTACTCAAGTGGGCTTAGCTTGGTTAATCTCTATTTATGTCCTGGGACAGTATTTCTGCTTTAAAACCTTAAGAAATACACACTGACGTACATAACAAGCTTGAGTACCTAATTACTCAGGTTGGCTTAGACCTCTCTCCTTGTCCTAAGACCTGCTAAATTTATGGTGACACTACATTCTCCAAGATCTGCAAATATCACCGACATATCTCGATAATTCCAGTCTTCCTCGCCTACAGATTACACGAGATGGCAGTAAACCAGAACCAAGACCTGAAGAAGATCCAGTTCAAAGACCAGTCCTGGATCGGCCTCAAGACCCGCAGCAGAGACGCCACTCTGTCCCGGCACAAGGGGATCAACATCAACGAACTGACTCTGCATACCAGGATCGCTATCACACCTTCTGGTAAGCATTATCTAATCTAGCAGATGCACAAGGTTTTACATATTAAAACGGCAAAATGATAACAATTTATTTGAGCTGTTTTTGTATGATGTAAATAGTTTGTTTTAGGTTCAAAATATGTTATATTTTCCATTATTTCCACGACACTTCTGATATTCTTTGACAGTCTAAAACCGCATTACTGTCTCTAGACAGAAAAAAATTAAATTATTTCACCAATAGAATATCATCCCTAATGAACTCCCTAATGCTATAGAATATTTTCAAAAAAGTAAGGGATCCATACGAAAATATCAATAATGTAACACAACGTGTGTACAAATTTATAATTTTTGACATTATTGCTAAACAACCGTGCGAAAGCGGGGCGGACCACTGGTAAATAAATAACCTAATCTTAATACTTAGGCGGACCATAATAAATTAATAAATACCTATTCTTTCTACTCAGGCGAGACTTGGCGAGGCAGATGGCAGAAGAATGACATCGTAGCTAAGATCCTGGCCGTTCGAGACTGCACGCCGCGCGTACAACGGGACTTCAACGAGGAGTTCCCAAAGCTGAGGATATTCTCCCACCCTAACATCCTGCCCGTGGTAAGTATGCTGTATATATCTATATAAATAAATAAATAAATAAATAATGCCGGACAATCCACACAGCATCGTCTAGCCTCAAGCTAAGCAGAGCTTATGTTATGAGTACTAGATGACTGATATACATAATACAATAATTATTACATAGATAGATATTTATATACATAGAAAACTACCAGAACAATCTGAACAAATATCTCTAGATCGTACAAATATTTGTCCGGAGGCGGGAATCGAACCCCCAACCTCCTGCGTCGCAGGCGGACCTTCGCCCACCGCGCCACAGAGGTCGTCAAATATACTTATAATAATACCAATCAATCACGATTCTTGTATTATCACATCGCATTTTTATTTATGTGATTGTTTACATAAAATATCTTAGCCCATAGCTAGTCCAAAGTCAAAAATTCTTTATATCCATATGTAGATATATTACACATTTTTTTATATCTTAGTATTTGGTACAACAATACATAAAAAAAAATAATGAATTGATTTTCTATATCTACTGCTTCGTTATACATACAGATTAAAGTAAAAAAGCGACGAAAAAACCTTCACCAGGATAGGCTACTGGAAATATAAAAACCGTAGTGGCTGATTATTTTCGTGCTAAACCAGTACGCCAAGCACGGGGATGGTTCTCTAGGGTAGAATAGACAATAATGACATCGCATCGCCATACATTGCGTACTTTATTGAAGTTGCAGAAACTAATTTCAAATTAATTACGCATTCGATGACAAAGTGACGTAATTTTTCGTCGTCGACGTAGACGTCTATTCTACCTTAGACAAGAAAGCCCGTGCTTCCCCTACAGCTATAAGCTTGCAAACGGTAGCGCACTAAAACAAAACATCGATTTCTTTTTTACTCGTAGTCCCCTTTTACATGGAAAATTTATGATTTTCCAGGTAGGGTGCTGCGTAGACCCGCCCTCGCTCGTCGTGATATCCCAATACATGTCTTGGGGCTCTCTCTATTCGCTGCTCCACGGCTCGGGCGGCGGCGGCGGAAGGTAACACCTTTATTTACTTTTTAATACCACCAAGCAGATAACGCAATCGCATCGCCTCTATCAATACTGCTGGACATAGGCCTCCCCTAATGAGCGCCATAGATGGTTGTCACGCTGCGCATGCGGATTGGGATCGCAGTTCGGTGGAGTTGTTCTGTAGAGGGCGCTGCTACCCACCCCCCGGTGTGTCTCCCTTAGTCGCCTCTTACGACACCTACGGGAAGTGTGGGGGTGGTGAAATTCTATGCCGGCACCTCACGGCATGCATGCATTCCTATAAATTTCCATAATTGTTGACACTTACTGTAGACTAAACTGACTGACTGGTTAATTTTGGTTTTGGCTGAAATGTCAGAAATAGAATAAACCTGTAGACGGAGTATTGACGACCTCGGCGCAGTTAAGGTCCGCTTGCGGTGCAGAAGGTAGCGGGCTTGATTCCCGCCCCGGGACAGATGTACGATCTGCAGATATTTTAGGTGTTTTCTATGTATAATAAAAGTATCTATCTATTATGTTCTATTTCTCATCCGGCAGGCCTTTGTCACCGCTAACGTACCAGCTATTCTCGAACCGAATGGTCTATTGCGTGCGTGTAGTTTTATTTGTTTGTTTTTTGCAAATTAACAATTAAGGAATATGGTTTTATGAATATGGTAAAACTATAAAAACAAAAATGTATAGAGAAATCAGTTTTCGTCAAAATGTCAATTTCATAGGTTAGTACTTTCTTTAAAAAAATAAAAATAATAAATGCATTGAGAAATCATTTCTTCAAATTCTCCTTACAAAATGTCAATGTCATTGGTTCCTATTATTTTCTTACAAAATATTAAAAAAATGCATTGAGACATCCATTCCTCAAATTCTTACAAAATGTCAATGTCATATTTGACATTTAGGTACATTGTCAAATATGACATTGAAATTTGTTCCTATAATGTTGGTGTTTGTCATAGATTCGTGGTGGACGCGGCGGCGGCGCTTCGCCTCGCTCACGACGTGGCGAGTGGAATGGCGTACCTGCACTCTCTGCCGAGAGACAAGATCCTACCGACCTTTCATCTCAACAGCAAGCATATTATGGTAACACACTAACACTTACTTGTTACTGGACTGGTTTTCGTAGCTAGGTCACTGGTTGCCTTTTTTTACGTGAAGCAAGCCACACTTAATTATGTGTATGAATGTTTGTTATCTCTCCACGCCAAGACGACCTCTGGCTGGCACGGTGGGCGAAGGTCCGCCGGCCTTCGGAACAAATATTTGTACAACCTCCTGCGTCGCAGGCAGACCTTCGTCCACCGCGCCACAAAGGTCGTCAAATAAAACTATTGTAAACATAGATTGACGAGGACCTAACCGCCCGAATCAACATGGCGGACTCTAAATTCTCGTTCCAAGACCTCGGTTATTGCGCATACACTTAAACTGAAAACTACACACACACACACACACTCTACACTTAATACTGTTTATAATTTTTATATCTATTGTAAATTCCCTAGATTGACGAGGATCTAACCGCCCGAATCAACATGGCGGACTCTAAGTTCTCGTTCCAAGAGCGCGGGCGCGTGTACGCGCCGGCGTGGATGGCGCCCGAGGCGCTCCTGAAGCCGGCTGCGAAGCGCAACTGGGAGGCCGCAGATATGTGGAGCTTCGCTGTGCTGCTTTGGGAGCTAGCTACTAGAGAGGTCTGTTAATATCGGTAATAATTTACCGGGAAAACTATCTTTGCACATTTTTTATTAATACCGGGAATGCAAATGGCATGCAAATGTAAAGATACTTAATCTTTTTAAGTCTTTTCATAAATGTTTTGTAATTTTAGTCTACACTAATATGATAAAGAGTAAAGATCTGGGGAGAAACTATGTGTGCACATTTTTAAATTAGAAAGAAATGCAAATTCTGTCAAAAATTGTGAGATTTTGTTATTCTACAAATGTTTTGTAATTTGTAATCTAAACTTATATGATGAAGAGTAAATATTTGATTGTTTGTTTGAATTGAAAAGGACCCGAAACTAAAATTGTTTCAACATAGAATCCTACATTATGCTTGATTAAGGCTATATAGAAAATATTCATAAACGCTAGAGAGAAATGTATGTCAAAATTTATAATAATCTTGAATTTTCATTGAATACCCGGGCAAGATTTGCGATCATACCGTTGTGTTTAAATAAAATTATGTAATCTATTATATAAAACAATAATTTGACTTAGTCAGCTCCGCATTCTCAAACCATTCCTCGCATTCCAGATTCCATTCGCGGACCTATCCCCAATGGAATGCGGTATGAAGATAGGTCTTGAAGGCCTGCGCATCTCCATACCCCCCGGAGTCTCCCCACACATCGCCAAACTCATCAAGATATGCATGCACGAGGACCCAGGCAAACGACCTACCTTCGATATGATCCTGCCTATTTTGGAAAAGATGAAGCGCTAATCATAAGGCGTATATCCATATATTCACGGGTTTTTATCGCGTTTGTTTACCCATTTTATTTATTTTAACAAAATCAACAGCCCTTAATCTAAACAGTTCAAACCTTAATAATCTAACTTACATATTTTATAAAAGAAACTTACAAAAACCAATTTTTCAGTCAATCCCTGGACAAAATAGTAATGAGGCTCCCTCGATAAAACTCGGCCCTAGTGAGCCATCAGAAATTAAACAACATTAAAGGTATCGAAGTAGTTTGTTATGAACATAAGATAATACAAAGATGTAAACTTTTCTTAGTCACAAAATATTTTTTACTTTTGAAATGTCGGTTAAACTAGGTAAATAAACGCAATGAACAATACTTACTGGTCATACTTTTGAAATGACGGTATTAATAGGTAAATAAACGCGATAAATATTTATAAAACTTACTGGTCTACATTTAAAAAACTCTATTGGGAGGCGTATTCTTTTTTTATAGTCCGACTGCAAAGAGTTATTGGGTGTAAGTATGTGGTTGTGTAATGTTGGTTGTCTGGAAAATAATCGGTGGGTTTTACATATGAAGTGACGTTGTATTGTATTTATCATGTTTGATTAAACACAGGTGATTAAATAATTTCCTAAATATTGACGATTTCGGCGGGACTGGGATAAACTTCTATGTTCTCCCCTGTAGGTGGAGCTAACGGCGCTATAGTCCGAAGAGAGTCTCAAAGATTATCGACTAGTCGGGTACTTGATTTCGCGGCGTATAAGTCATCAGCAGCCTATGATAGTCCACTGCTGGACATATGTAGGCCTCCCCTAATGAGCGCCATAGAATGCATTACTCATTATTTGGGGGTTATTGCCCATAATCCCCACGCTGGGCATGCGGGTTGGGGATCGCAGTTCGGTGGAGTTGTTCTGCAGAGGGTGCTGCTGCCCGCCCCCCGGTGTTTTCCCTTAGTCGCCTCTTACGACACCCACGGGAAGAGATGGAGTGGTGAAATTCTATGCCGGCACCACACGGCAGCCGCTAATTGTGTCAGTCAGCGTATAAGTCAGCGCAGTCCGTACTGAGGGAAGGTCGCGGGTTTAAGTCCCGCCGAAATCGTAATTTTTTGGGACATTATTTAATTTCCTAGAGATTACCCCGAGTGCGAGGGCTTACGCACGATAATAAAATAATGTCCATTCTGATGGCACAATAATAAAATAATATCACTTATGTTATGACGGTATACCATGATTCGAGTTTTCAAATATTTCCACACTTTTGAACAGCTACAGTTGTAGTGATTATGGCGACTGTGCCAAAATATTGGTAATCTCAAAAATTAAATGGTAAGTATGCCGTCATAAATGGCGGTAATAATAACCATGATAGTAAAAAAAACATATTTGACAACATATGATCCGTTGTATTGCGATCAATTAGAAAGGAATGGCAACATTGAAATCCTTTATGTTTTTGTGAGATTACAATGAGAGCTTTTCAATGCCTTTAAAAAAAAGTTGTTAACATAGACTGAAGCTGTATAAAACTCGGTGTCAAAAACCTGGCAAAATGAAGATAGAAAATTATTTCGCTGTTTATTTTATGACAATTTTGTCATGAACTTTTGTGCAACGCCACCTAGTGTCGAAATAAAAATGTTATTGTTTTTTTTAATTGCATTGAAGGGCACCAGTATAAAAAAAATCAGAATCAGACCAATTGCCAATAACAAGGAGTCAATGAAACATGACAGTTTTAAAAAGCATATTTCATTTTATGTAGATTTAACACAGTTGGGTTTTTTATGTAATGTAATGACATGTTTGATAACTATTTATATCTGTTAAATGTACTAAAATACTTTTTTTTTTACTTTTTTCTTAGTAAAAACTTTAAGAGTGAATGTAGAATAAAATCATGTTGAAAGTACCAAGGACAGTACTGTACTTACAAAGTAATAAAGTGCCATTTCAAATTTCCATAAGAAATAGTACCTTCAATTATAACTCCACTTTAAGATTTGTTTTAAGAGAAAATACTGCCAGTATTTAATTTGTTGTATAGCATAGGTTGTGTTTTAATTGTAAACTAATCACTTAGACTTGGTGCTAAAACTTAACAGTCTTACAAAAATATTATGACATTGTCTCGAAATAGGTCTTGAAAATAACAATACCAAGAATCTCTTGTGCAATATACAATTACAATTTTGAGATTATTATTTTATGTAATGCAACGCAATGTATATTTATTAGTAGATTTATGTTACTAGATGATTTATATAAGCAGTGAAAATTATGATCAAAGTCTTCAAAGTCATCAAAATCTTCCAAGAAAATTATGATCAAAGAATGGATACAAATTAGAACTAGTATTGACAATTGCAATGGTTGAGCTAAGTGCAGACTGTTGCAACTGTTGGTCCATTAATAATGACATACAGGGTGCCATGGAAAGGGTATATACTAAGCTTTGATTTTGTTACCCTACTTGGGGCATGTGAACACCGATTATAATGTGTTTATCACATAAAAAAATTAAAATCCCTTGAAATTTCAAATGATAAATTGACGACCTCTGTGGCGCGGTGGGCGAAGTTCCGCCTATGACGCAGGAGGCTGCGGGTTCGATTCCCGCCTCGGAACAAATATTTGTATGATCTGCAGATATTTGTTCAGGGCGTTCTGGTCTGGTTTTCTATATATAATAAAAAATATCTATATGTAATAAATAATATTGTATTATGTATATTAGTCATCTAGTACCCATAACACAAGCTCTGCTTAGCTTGGGGCTAGATGATGCTGTGTGGATTGTCCAACATTATTTATTTAAATTAAGAATACAATGTATGTACATGAAAACGAAGAAAAAACATAAAAAAGGTTCTAAATAAACAAAAAAATAAGTAGTCATTCTAACCCCCTCAATATCCAGAATCACCTTTCCTGCTTAGCTTTGGTGGCATTCTGTATTCATTCATATAGAATCATATGTATTGTATCTAACACTTACTACTGATTGTTGCCGTTATTTATTTTAGTTTTAAGTATTAATTGTAATGTGTGCTTTTGTGTAATGAATGAAGTGCCTAAATAAATAATGGATCTAATATAGGTAAGCACCTAAGATGCTAAATGTGAATAGTGCCTTAGTTTGATGCCAATTTACCATTATTAAAAACCTAGATATAATATTAAAGTAACAAGCTTTATTGATGATTAAAATTTAAGTACATAGATATACATACAATATATATAAGTAACTGGTTGACAAGCAAATATTTTTGTAAAGCATTCTAATATTGTACCTACGTAATGACTTACTTAAAGTTGTCTAATAATTTAACTAACATTTTGTAATAAAATTATAAACAACTTCTACATTTTGGTTTTATTCAAAACCTATCTACTACTAGTATTATTTTATTATGTGCTGCTGTTAAACCAAGGTGCCTAGGTGTAGGTCCTATCAAATCCTGCAGACTAATATTCCGTCCATGCATTTATTTTCTTTTACATACATACAGATTGGCAAAAAAATATTTACGATTGGTGAATAATATTTAAGGACCTAAATAAATGCTATTCTAACACAAATAATAGGATACTCAGGAATAACATATTCAGGAAATATGCTCTAATTATACATATATTATTTCATTTTGCTACCTATTACGTTTGTACGGGCAATTCACCGGTGGAGGCTTCGTAAATTGTTATGCTGCGCAGTTAAAACGGAACAGAATTTCAATCAGCATTTCATTTCATTAGAGAGGAAAATAATAAAATATTCTAAATTGGCAACACTGACTAGGAACTTGAAAAAGTAAAAAGTTGATTTGAGACATAATTTCCAAAAGTATGAGACTTGGAAATAACATCATATTTTGTCAGCATAACTGTCAGAGGTTTCGTTACTAGTAGTCCCATCCCGATCTTTCCCGATACTCATCTAAGTAGCCAATATATTCGCGTTATTATTCTTTAAAGGATGCAGTCGTCGTTGTATTCTCTTTAAAGCAGTCTTATATACTGCATCCATCTTATAAGAGCTCGCAGGTAAAACACCGGCGAACGTACGTTTTTCCACTAAATTGTGTTAATTACCAGACAACGACAGTTGGTTGGCGGGCTCAATTATGTTTGAACGATTACAACAACACAAGTTATATGAGACCTGCGCAATTTAGGCTTATTTCAAAGAAAATTTGGAGCAAAGTACGCAAAATCACACGTCTTTTGATACCATGAAGAGAGTGATTTCGTACGTCCACGGCTAAGTTTTGAGAAAAATGGGCGTGTGAGACACTTGACAGTTGGACAGTCAAGCTAAAAAAAACAAGATTTTTCCTTCATCGAAAACCCAAGTGTCATAACAAGGAACCAATACGAATACTAAGTTGGAAGGCAATTCTCTGGAATGGAAGTTTATGATACTCCCTATTAGACACTGGCAGAGTCGCAGTGAAAAGCAAGCGGTGCCATATAAAAAGAAGTTGAAGTTGAACGAAAACAAAACAAACAAATGGCATGAAAAACAGCAGTGAAGTGTAAAAAGTGAAATATTTAAATTATGTACAGGAAAACCTAAGTAGTATAAAGCGCTTAGCCCACCATGGATTCCAGTGGAAATCAAAATGTGGGCGTTCTTCCTAACATCGTAGATGTTGAGTGGAAACTCGAGGTTACCACAAATTCTCCTGACGCTGGATCAGATAATCTTCTTTACACTGTGGTACTGAAGACTGACGTAGGCGAAGATGTCGTGTTCACCTGTAGCAGCCTACAGCTCCAAGATTTGGTGTACAAGTTGAAACATTTAGTTCGGCATTGTGAAAAAGTAAAAACTGAACTTGCATAGTGGTGTCCTCAGATGAGATTATAATTATAGATCTGTATTTATTGCTTGTAAATAAAGCTGGACTCGATTTACTTGTTTGTCTTGATATTCTCAGAGATCCTTGATCAGATTTGGTGATAAAGCAGCACTGCCCAGCTTCTGTGGAGCAACTATACCCCGAAGCTATACAGTTCAAGTACAAAAGTATATTTTGGTTTGCAATTGAATGTGGTATCTGGCCATAGATAAATGATTTAAAGCCTTGAACTCTATAAAGAAAACAATGGATAGCCTTATCGAAAATATCTTTATTTCAAAACATAAGAATTACATTAATACAGAGAGAACAAGACACAGAAAACAATTCCTTCACAAAACAAAATCACAGATTAACTCAAACTTACATTTAAGCTACTACTTCTACAAAATGTTAGCTTCTTGGGTCTACTTATTTAGAGGTGACCTCAGATCATCATAAAATGTTCTTGAACAAACAATGTTAAACTTAATTTAATCATTATTTTACAAAATGATTTTCAAAAACAACAGATATTGCACTGGGATATTTATCCTTTTTCTAGGCCAAAGTTCTGATTAATCTGAAGCCACCTCTTTATTTCTTAAAATATCACATTATCAACACCTAAATTGCTACAAAGACTTATTTTTAATAATACAAAGGTTTATAGCCATCAGCAATTTTCTATTTGAATTGAACACATCATTGTAGGTTTAACACAACCAATTTTTATGGTTTTTTACTTATTAGCACTTAATTCATTGTACAATTTCATACATTATGTACTGACTGCTCTCTTAAAAAAGCTTAGAGCAAAAAATCTTTTAATTCAAATCCTTGACATTGCCCCATAGTGGCACAAAATTTTATAGTTTCATATAATGTTGTTTTATTTTGGATAAATTTATAAATTCAGAGAACTCCTAGGCCTTATGAAAATATAATTGGGCTGTTAATTCCCTAGTTTTTATTGTATTAAAATATTGCTTTACCGAGCCTTTTTATACAGCTGCAATTTAACCATCACTTAACTTATGTTAAAACATTAGTTTACTTGACACAATAATACTTCTGTTGGGATTAGGACTTGCATTGATTAACTGATAAACAATAAAACATTAATAAACTCTTAAATCTAAATGTCAATATTGAATATGTTTGAAGATTTAACATAGGTAGGTAGGTGCCAAACAACAAACATTACATTATGTAACCTACAATAATAAAAATGCCTTTTCAAAAAGCTATTTATAAATCTTAAATAAAAACAATGCAGATATACCTAGTACGTTCCAAGAACCGAACAAAAATCAACAAAACGGCACACATAATACAGTCTAAGTTAACTCTTAGAGCCTTATCAGTATCAAACTGGCGATTTGCGAACGATTTCTAAGCGAGACGAGTGCGCTCCGTCATAAGAACGTTACGTTGGTTCTCGGGTCGTCATACGCAGCCGCTGCGCACTTGTCTCGCTTAAAAACCGCTTGTGGTTAACAAGCGGTTTTTAAGCGAGACAGTGTGGTAAATAAAGCTCTATAAAGGGACTGGAAACTAAAACAACACTCGCAGTACTAACCAATCATTATGGTTTTGAGTATCACATAATTAAAGCATATTTTGTTAGTGCAAGAATATAACTGAAATAACTTAAAGCTGGTTATAGTTAGGATAAAACATTAATTGCACGATACACTGGTAATTTTAACCCGACCATGCTTTCATAAGCAAGTAACATTGAAAATCAGTCTGTTGGACGATCGAAGAACTATCCAGGGGCCCAATTCCACTAAAGTTTTAAAAAATGCGAGGATGGCGCCATACTATTGGGATAGAGATTCAGTCTTATGTTTATTTGGTATTCTACTAACGTTTCGTTAAAAAGATTATGATTCAAAATAGCGTGTCAATGGAGTGGTAGGATAGTGTGGCCATATAAATCATAAAATAAATTGGTCGTGACCATAGATACTAATTATTCTATGATGACTACATGGTCGTGACGGACGAAATATTTTTGCTACTCTGCCCTCTTATTTAAGGAGTTTTAATTATCAATCGTTGTAAAAATTTGCTTTAACTTGTTAAAAATCAATTAACATCGCTCTTAAACACAATAAAACGCAACAAAATCACGATTTTAGGAAAAAATTGTGTGTGACTATCCTTAAATGACAGATAAGAGTTGAAGTTGTCAACGTCAACGTCATTGTCGGTAGTACTGTCATATTTTCTGTGCTAAATGTAAACCTGAGTTTATGAGCGAGCGCAAACCATGGAACTTGTTTATTTTACATAGAAAACGACAAGAACACCCGAAACAATGTCAGCAGATCGGATAAACATTTGTCCCGAGGCGGGAATCGAACCCGCAAACTCCTGCTTCGCATGCGGACCTTCGCCCACCGTCTCACAGAACTAAAAATCAAACGAATTGTTTCTTCGTAATGCATTTTATTATATTATGATTATCGGTCTATTTGTGTGAGTTTGACGACAACCAACGGTGCCTTTAATAGTTTTGTTGCATTGCACTTCCACTGTTCTTTCTATTCCGTGGCCCAAACAGTTTTTTCTTGAGTTTTTTTCAGATTTTATCAGTATTGAAAGTTTTCAATAAAGTGAATTCTTTCTTCTCTTCTCGTTTGCCAAGGACATCAAAACAATCATTTAAACATTCTCTATAAGATTCCGCTGAACAGATTTGTGGTCGACCTTGTTCAGTGCCTCGATTACCTCCCTCTCAGCTCTAGAAACAGCAGGCTGCGAGATATTGCGAAGAGCACTCTGGCATACTAACATTTGATAGGGTCTGGTGGCAAGAAATTCCAGTGCACTCAATATCTGCAAAATAAATTGTTTTGATTTGTAGGTAGTCAGTTTAATACATAACATAATGCTTAAAAAACTTATGAATATAATCAACAAAGATACAATACAATACAGTACAAATACTCTTCATTGCACACCAAGAGAGAAAAAGCAAACAGAAAAACAAGTTGCTACATGGGCTTATCGCCAAGGTTTTTTCCATGCAACCTTTGGATAACAGCATCCGATAACAGTGTGCTATGCCACTCATTAGTGGTAATTTTTAGGACTACCAACAAGAGATAACAAGGAAAGACTATTCAAAAACAATAAACAATTTCTTAGGTCTAGTACTCTCTAATTTATAGGCAGCCGCAGCAGCATATAAATCATGTAAGGATATAATACAGAAAACTGGCATACAAATTAACTTAATATTAGTTTGGAAATGAAATTATATTTTAGGTATTATTATTTGCAGGTATAGAACATAAATAACAACATTTCGTAGTTTTGTGGCATGTACGGTGAACAATGAACTGTAGGCATAACAGGGGAGTTGGCAGGACAAGGGCTTCAGTGAGCGAAGATCGACTTGAATAGTTCCTTGACGTACCGAGGAGTATTAGGAATAAAGAGGATAGAGTATAGGAGAGAGAGGAAGTTTGCGTCCCGGCGAAGACAGATTGGTAGTAACCATTTTAGCCTATTGATGATGAAAGATGTTTGTTTGTTTTATTTACCTTCGTCAATATGGATATTCCATCAGAACGGCGTTCCTTGCCGATTTACGGAGTGAGGTCTTCAGCTAGTGTTTGTACTGTCCCTTTGGCAATACGATTTTTCACAAATTCCTTTTCCGTAAGGTCTCTCGCAGAAGAGCTGTATCCTGACGGCAACATGCTGATGAATGTTTAGGATGCCTCTTAGGCTCGCCAGGCGTCTTCTAATGAAAAAAATCTTTCTTCTGAACTTTTCTCATATGCGATTTGTTTACAAAAACACCAAGGAAAGGTACCTTTGTTCAATGGAGGTTCAATGACACGATAATGCTAACCATAGACTAAATTAGCTGTCAAAAAAATAGTAGAATACCAATTACGTACGCGATTGGAGATACATTGAATAGTAGAATACGAGAAAACAAGTTCAATGGTCCAATGGTCATAGACAGTCATAGATAGGGCTAAACAGAAAAAGATTGTGATAATAGAATACCAAAACGTGTAAAAGGAGACAATTGATAGGCGATATCATTGTCATCGAGAGGAGATTGTATTAGTGGAATTGGGCCCCAGAAAGTTCTATGAATTCAGTAATAGGCTCATACATTACTCTGTGTCACAAGATGCATAGTCAGGTTAAAAAAAAACAACAATAAGATAGGTACTTACTAACATATTCATTTTTTTAACTCTAATACTGTCATTGCAATAAAGTACTACCGCTACTTCATAGATAAGCTAACACGTAACAATTTTTTTTTAATTTTAATAATTTTTGAGTTTTAGATTAGGTATCTTAAATTATTCATAGTGAACTTTGGTCTACACCATTCTCAGAACATTTTCAATTTTAAAGTCATGGGACAGAGCTCATATTGCAGTTAACAATTAGGCCAGCCTGAGATCTCCTAACGTCAGTCACTTTATAAATTCTTTACATTTTAATCGAAATATTCTGATACACCCATAAAATGTTGTTATTTTATCTACAAAATATTTTCACATAGCTATTCATAAGAAAACATCGTAACTTAAATAGCTGCAATAATTATAAAATACTCAAGCTGCTTATGAATTGAACGATACAACATTGTTAAATAAAACTTATTTAAATTATATGTAGGTAATTTCATAAACAAAGCAAATAAAAATCGCAGATTATAAACAAATAAGAACCAGTATTAGTAATAGAGCTAACTGCAGATTGTTGCAAAGAATGGCTCAACAATCGATATCAACCGGTTGGAGGCATCCCTATGGCTGCATTGCCTCGCTGTATGGCAATGCTGAGGTTGACTGACTGTGTTGCAACCTGTAGATAGTTTGCAACTTGAGCTCAATTGTAAACACTAGATCTAATTTGTTTCTATTTGTATTTCTGTATTTATCTGGATTGTACTCTTTGTTTTGCTTTGCTAAGCTATTTCTTGCCTGTATCTGTAATGGCGATTTTTCAGTAGACATCCTTTATCTCAATCTTTTAATACCAATTAGTAATCATAATCACTGATAGGTGAGACAGACAACCTATAAATAAAGGTAGGCAATGAGTTTTATACTCATAATACTTCTTTAGACATATTTTTAATAATATTCTCTTGCTATCTTCGTAGACGTAATGATAGTCTTGGTTAAAAGGGTTCACAAGTGCAATGCGCAGTTAGGTAATAAACTCCCGAGGAGTTCCATTAGGCGTTTCGAATATGCGCCAGAACAGACGCCAGAATCTAACAGTGTTAGGACCTTTAAATGTAGGGGACCGGGGGCCCCATACTGTTAAACTACTCGCTTCACTATAACATCATCAAGGTGTTATTATCGCAGAATCGTCGCGTAGAATCCTTTTTATGAAATAAACTCAAAAAATTGATCGTGGTGCTATTTGCACGGAGTTGTTGAACTGTTTTTTCAATGTCATCCTTTTTACAATAAGTAAAAATACTTAATAATATTAATAATACTTAAAAGAATTTATAGCAGCATAATCCGAGTTATGTGGTTTATAAAATATTTTTTTTTTAATTTATGGTTTCAATTTTAACAATTCCGTTACGGGTCCAGTAGTTTTTTTTTATCTTACGTGATACATTGCTATTTTAATACAATGCCTAATTATGCCGTTTCATTACAATTCAAATATCATAGATAGTGAAGCAATAGTTTATAAGAAAAGGGCCCCAGATGGTTTTGAAAACGCGCGCCTCAGAACGCCTTCAGAGCAAGAAGATCAGTTCATACCAAGTTCCATACAGTCGTAGTTTAGAGTGAGAAGAACTTGAGGAAAGCCGCGGGGGGTACGGGGTGCGGGGGCAGGGGCCCCCCGGCTTCCTTGAGCCTCTCGCGGTACTCCGGACACTGGGGGGGAATAAATACAATACAATACAAATATGCTTTATTGTACACCAGAAATTGAAACAACAAAAAACATTACATAAGACAAGTACAATGGGCGGCCTTATCGCTTAGAAGCGATCTCTTCCAGGCAAAATAATCAGTAATGTAGAAGTAAATAATATAAATTGTAATAAATATGAAATAATATGAATATGTAAATAAATAAATAAGCATGCTGGTATGCTGCTAGGAAGCATCTACTCTAAACCTTGCAGCTTTTGTGCTACTATGTAGGTATGTAGCATTTGGACTCGATACTTAAAGCAATACTAGGTACCGCATTGAGTCAATACTATACTGTATTCTGTTTTAGAAATCAAGATATTTTATGCTAACAAAGGCTGATGAATGTAAACTTTACAAAAACATTCAATGGACGACCTCTTATCATCTGTTTTGGGTGTTTTCTATGTATCATAAAAATATCTAACTATTTACTTTATGTACATAGGTACTTTAAGTATATCAGTTATGTAATACCCATAACACAAACTCTGCCTAACTTGGCTGGGGCTGGATGATGCGGTGTGAATAGTGCAGTATTGTGTCTTTATACTTAGAAGATCCAAGAGCGAGTAACAACTTTCGACGAAGCCAGTGATAGATTGGTGACATTTTAGCACACGGCTTAACTTTACACGCTACGCAGAGAATTACTACGTGACGAAAACCTAAGAGTCCCTACTAAAATAACGCTTGGTCACAGGGCCCCCCGCCCCTGTGACAAATACCAAGCGGTATTTTTAAAGGAAACCCCCCCCCCCCCCTAAACGGGTCACGTAGTATTTGAACGTTCCCTTACAAGTCCTCCTTGTGGTTAGCCGTCAGCTGTTGAAAGAGCTGTAGGTAGATGAAATAGGAACTGACCTGATCAGCGATGCAGGGATGTCCGAGCGACCTCCAGAACAGACACTTGCAGTGACGACACAGGGACAGGGTTTCAGCATACTGCGCGTCTTCGTTTAAACCGTACGTTCTGAAAAAAACAGTAAATAACGTAAATTTGCGTAGATACGATCATCATTCTTTTCAAACAAGAATACATTTTTTTTTCGGATTAGATTTTTGCTTCGGGACAAATTTATGTACGCAATTGTTTTTAGGGTTTTCTGGTCGTATTCTATGTATTATAAAAAAATATCTATCTATCTCGTATATTATTTTATTATGTACCTATATCAATTATCCCCCAGTACCCATAACACAAGCTCTGCTTATTAGCTTGGGGCTAGATAATGCTGTGTGAATTGTCCAGCATTGTTTATTTAATTTTAACAGTGGAGGCAACTACAACTGTTCCTTATATTATCCTCACGAGCAATCTTCACAGCTGGGTGCAGGTTTTCCCCTGTTACTAACTGTGTATTAATTTTGGCAAAAGTCATCAAGATTTACCAAGTCGCCTTTAAGAGGTTTGTTGCAAAAAAAAACAGACTTTTTTTTTGCAACGTGTCATAAAACGGTCTCTGTCTCGGCAATGTAGCATGAGCTGGTTGTACACTCGTTACAGCCAACGCTGGTTTTCCGACATAACCATTTCGTGACGTCACGAAGAAAAACGTTGTCCTACTAATATTTAAGGCCTAAGCCCGAATTACACATCACCAAGTACAGTAGCGTAAGTCGTTTTTTGCGTATGAACGGCAAAAGCGAGTTAAGTAGTAAGTTGTTGATTAAGTTGATTTGAATAGATCTCAATCCTATTTTTTGGCGAGTCAAGTACGAAGTAGCCCCCTCTCTCGCGTCTCCCGCACTCCGCCAACTTAACTGGGCGGCTCGGCGCACGCGGCGCCCGCCGTGTAGACGGGCGAGTTAAGTACAGTTCACAAGTTCGTACAAAGCGGCCGCATAAGAAACGTGTTGTCGTTTCCAACTTATGACAACAACTTATGGCAACTTATGACTTGCCCTCGCCTACGTTTTAACTATACTTATTACTTAACTGACTATTTTTTTAACTCGCTACTGTACTTGTGGATGTGTAAATCGGGCTTAAAGGAAAAAAAAGCAAGGCTGTATAAAATCTATGCCACACCCAGAGTCTACAAGCGAATACCTACTTACTTACTGAGCTGATGGAATAGTTTCTCCCAATCCGTAGGAACATATTTTAGGTTTAACGGAAAATAAAGCTAGCTGGTATAAAATGTATGCCACACCCAGAGTCTACAAGCTACTTACCTCCTGAACTGATGGAACAGTTTCTCCCAATCCGTAGGAACATATTTTAGGATGAACAGAAGATAAAGCTAGCTGGTATAAAATCTATGCCACACCCAGAGTCTACAAGCTACTTACTTCCCGAGCTGATGGAACGGTGTCTTCCAATCCGTAGGAACATATTTTAGGATGAACAGAAGATAAAGCTAGCTGGTATAAAATCTATGCCACACCCAGAGTCTACAAGCTACTTACTTCCCGAGCTGATGGAACGGTGTCTTCCAATCCGTAGGAACATATTTTAGGTTTAACAGAAGATAAAGCTAGCTGGTATAAAATGTATGCCACACCCAGAGTCTACAAACTCACTTCCTGAGCTGATGGAACAGCTTCTTCCAATCAGTCGGCTCCTGGGTACACTTGGCCAGCTCAGCCTCCGTCTGCAGCGGCGTGAAGTGGAACGTAACCAGGGACCGCCAGATCTGCTGCTCGCTGCAAACCGACGCCATTACATTCCACGCTGATGATGCTGACTGAAATACATAAAACAGAAGTCATGAGTACGGCATAACCTAATTAATAAAATATTAAAGTGTTATTACCTACTGTATTATTTGTATTTGTTACTCCTTCACACTCAAGAGGCACAACGGATTTGGATGAGAGACCAGAACAGTTTATGGGTTATGCCTAGCGTTTAATAATCCTGGGTGTAAAATGATGATGATCCAAGCGACTTCGTCAGAAAGGTCAGATTGAAGAGGCGATAGAGCGAAACCGAGGGTCCAAAGTATTCACTCAGCAGCTTGGCAGGAGCCACCTGACGAAGCTTACAACGCACGACGGAAGGACCGTATTGTCGAAGCCGGGGATATCGGCCGAGATAGAGGACTTTTATGGCCGTTTATACGCTGCTCATGCTCCCCGTTCCCAACGAGACGGCAACGATTCTAGAGCCACCTTGATACGCCACTATACCGACGAACTGCCAGACATCAGTCAAGACGAGATTGTGTTAGCTCTGAGGCAGCTTAAAAATGGAAAAGCCCCCGGTGAGGACGGAATAACATCAGAGCTTTTAAAAGCTGGAGGATACCCTGTTATACAGGAGTTACAGAGCCTCTTCAACGCCGTCCTTCACAGTGGGAGAACTCCAAAGGCGTGGAGTGGGAGTTTGGTGGTGCTCTTTTTTAAGAAGGGAGATAAAACCCTCCTTAAAAATTATAGACCCATCTCGCTCCTAAGTCACGTCTATAAGCTATTCTCACGAGTTATATCGAACCGTCTCGCTAGGAGACTCGACGAGTTTCAGCCACCGGAGCAGGCTGGGTTTCGCGGAGGATATGGTACCATAGACCACATTCATACAGTGAGGCAGATTATACAGAAGTCCGAAGAGTATAATCAGCCCCTGTGTCTGGCCTTTGTGGACTATGAGAAGGCCTTTGACTCCGTTGAAACCTGGGCTGTTCTACAATCCTTACAGCGATGCCAAGTAGACTATCGTTATATCGAGGTGCTGAGATGTCTTTACGAAGCCGCTACGATGAGTGTCCGAGTACAGGACCAGCAGACTAAACCGATCCAACTGCGCAGAGGAGTGAGGCAGGGGGATGTTATATCCCCGAAACTGTTCACGAGCGCGTTGGAAGATATGTTTAAGACGCTGGACTGGAAAGACAAGGGCATCAACATAAACGGCGAGTACATCTCACACCTGCGATTCGCTGATGACATAGTCTTAATGGCGGAGTCGCTAGAGGAGCTGAACCGGATGCTGGACAGTCTAGCTTCAGCCTCCCGATGTATCGGTCTTGGCATGAATTTGGATAAAACCAAAATCATGATTAATGGCCACATTGATCCAAGACCGGTGATCGTACATGGCCACCTTCTCGAAATTGTTTCTAAATACACTTACCTCGGGCAGATTTTGCAGTTGGGTAAAAACAATTTCGAGAAGGAAGCCAAGAGGAGGATCCAGCTAGGCTGGGCAGCGTTCGGAAAACTACGTCGAGTCTTCTCGTCATCCATACCGCAATGTTTAAAAACGAAAGTTTTTAATCAGTGCGTCCTACCAGTCATGACCTACGGAGCTGAGACGTGGACACTCACGATAGGGTTGGTCCACCAGTTCAAAGTCACTCAGCGAGCTATGGAAAGAGCTATGCTCGGAGTTTCTCTGAAGGATAGGATTCGTAACGAATTCATCCGACAGAGAACTAAAGTCATCGACATAGCTCAGAGAATTAGCAAACTGAAGTGGCAGTGGGCCGGCCATATATCGCGAAGAACCGATAACCGCTGGGGTAAACGTGTTCTTGAGTGGAGACCGCGACTTGGTAAACGTAGTGTAGGACGCCCTCCGGCCAGGTGGGATGACGATCTGCGAAAGACTGCTGGCAGATGCTGGATGCGACAAGCCGAAGACAGGGCGCTATGGCGCTCATTAGGGGAGGCCTATGTCCAGCAGTGGACTAACATAGGCTGATGATGATGATGATGGGTGTAAAATAAATAAATAATGCCGGACAATCCACACAGCATCATCTAGCCCCAAGCTAAACAGAGCTTGTGTTATGGGTACCTACTAGATGACTGATATACATAATACAATATTATTACATAGATAGACATTTTTTATTATGCATAGAAAACTACCAGAACGCTCTGAACAAATATCTGCAGATCGTACAAATATTTGTCCCGATGCGGGAATCGAACCCGCAACCTCCTGCGTCGCAGGCGGACCTCGCCCACCCCGCCACAGAGGTCGTCAAAGGTGTATTCAAATGCTAGGCATAACTTTTGATTCCAGAAAAGTTCAGTGATCTGTATGAACAAATTATTCTAATATGTTAGCGGGTAACACCAAAGGGCAGCTAGTGTACAAATAAAGAAGTAAGACATGGCAATGGCACTCCTAAAGGAATAAGAACACTTACATCTAAATCCCTGGGATCCGCTATCCTCATCAATATTTCTCTGATGCACTCCTCCGGCATATCATGGAGCTTGGGGACTACTTCTGGGCCAGGCTGGAAAAACACACCAGGCCTTTAATCACTATTGCCAATCCCAAAGTGTTTCACAGATATGACAAGACAGCCGCGTGGAATCGAACAAAATCGCCCAAACCGTGTGACGTCACAATGTGTTCTAAACACATTGTGACGTCACACGGTTTGGGCAAGGAATCTCCTATTTCATAGAGAATAAGGCCTCTAGTTATTACAGTAGGTGTACCAAGGTCTAGTGGTAGGTAATACGTCTACTGGGCCGCAGGTTTTTTTACTGTTAAATACAACACGTTTCAAATGTCGTTTTGCATTGTCATAAGTGCTTGGTAACACGCCGAAGTGGTAACACTTTGGTGCCAAGCACTTTGTTGCCGCTTTTCTAGGATTTTACGCGAAAAGAATTACGAATGTTCGTCTTTCATCGTTGGGAACAGAGATGATCTGGGCGCGTACTTGTAAAACTTAATCGAAGTTGTAATAGTTTTCATGCAAACGCTGATTAGATTATACATATATATGTACTTAAGAGTTTGTTTAGCACGAAGACGAATCAGAAACTTTAATTTTTCTTTCCGAATAGGCCACCAGGATCGATTTAGAGGTTAGGTAACTATAGATAAGATTCCACTAGCACTCTTCATCGATGGTAGATTATATGTATATGTTCTGATCTATGGACTACAGAGAATACTCTACCTTAAGAGTTCCCGCTCCTTGTATTAGTGTTCGCTACCACAGTAGGTACCTACAGCAAGCCTAATCCTAAACATTAGACCTAGACCTACCAGTTCAGCTCCCGATAAGACCTTTAGAATCTGAAAGGCACCAACCTCCTGTATCCGTATAGCGTTAGCGATGCGATGTATCCTTGCGATGGCGTGGTCGTGGTGCCCCCAGAGCGCGCGCGAGCCCAGCGGCCGGCCCCAGCACGCGGCGCGCTCCGCCTCGCGCAACGAGCTCAGCGATGTTAGGAGCGCTCGGAGCGCGTTCAGGTTCTGCTTTGATGATGCCACTGGAATGAGAGGTTCTGGTGTGAATCTTGGAGCGAAGCGATCTCGAGGTATGCATCAGACGGTCAGTTGACATCGCCGGGGTGGTCGAAAGACTGAGACCGTACTGAACCGATTAAGCTGGTAAATAAAAATGTTGTACTCCCGTATAAAAGAGTTGTTAGAAGATAGTTATTGTTTTAGAACCCTCATCAGTAAGTTGGTCTGCCATAGACAGTAGTTTCTGCGTGCTCAAATCTCTGTCCTCTTAACAGCACCGCCAACAACGCAAAGATGTTATTGAACCGATGCGCGTTATGCTGGCGAATGATCGATCAAGATTGTCACAGAGCGGCAATTGATAGCAGTGATGGGCCTTCGAAGCAGACGGTAAGATGGTAAAGAGGAAAATCCCTGGTCCCCTTACCTTGATCAGCAAGCTGCTCCAACATAGACAGCAGCAGTTTCTGCGCGGCCCCAGGCAGGTGCGTGAGTCTCTGACCTCCCAGAAGCAGCTCCAACAACGCACAGATGTAGTTGAACCGTCGCACGTCGCGGACGGCCGACGAGAAGTCTAAACGACGGACTGCTTCTGATAGGCCGTTGAATCCGGCTATCTGGAAAGTAAAAAAAAAGGAAATTTATAAGTATAATTATTGCAATTACGTGTAGACATGGTAGACATGGTAGTACATGAAATATGTCACAATGTAAGTAACCTATGGCGCTTATTAGGGGAGGCCTATGTCCAGCAGTGGACTATAATAGGCTGTTGATGGTTGGATGGATGGATGGATGTAGTGTGGAGAGAGTTTATTACAAATACCAATTTTTTTATGCGTGAGTTAATAGCAGGGATCTGTCATACTGCAGTGGTACAGTAGTGGAAAAACTGATTGGAGGGAAGTTCAATGTGCACCAATATTGCAACAGAACATCACATCATGAACAAACAAAGAAAAAAATTATACACCATAAACATTGACTATACACAGTTGGTATTATTTGAGATATATGATTTTCAGAGACAAAACCTGGTCCCGGCACTAGGCTAGAACAAGTTTGCTTTTGCATACAAATTAGTTTTTTGCCATGCGGCATGGCGGCATGCCGGCATGCCATGGTAAGTAAAGGGACTTTAGGTGCTTGGTTCGCTATGCGTGTCTCTCGTGGCTTAGGTAAGCTAACGCCTTGAGTAAAAATCTTCCTAGCATAGCTCGCTACACGGCTGCAATTTTGTCTTTACTCCAGTGGCAGTGAGTAAGAGTTGGTTACCAATTAGTGAAAAGCACTAGGCTCGCAATCACAATGCTTTAGAATTCTTAATTCAAAAGCAATAAATACGGGATGTTTTCCTAACCTACAATAAGTAAAAATAACTTTTTCTCACCTCTTTGGTGCATTTGATTGTGATGTGACAGTGTGGTGGTATCCTTGATTGTAAATCGTCTGAATTCTTCTCTGCATCCTCGTTATCGGACCTGAAATTAACGAAACAAAGTATTGATAAGAATCTATACTATAATAAATAATAATAATAAAGTTATAAAGAGGAAATATTTTATTGTTTGTTTGTTTGAATAGACTCCGAAACTACTAGATCGATTTGAAAAATTCTTTCCCCATTAGGATCCTAAATTTTCCGTGATGAACATAGGATATAGAATATTTTAAAAAAATTAGGGTTCCGTATGAAAAATATTTTTTTTGTTAAATACCAACAAATAAAAAAGTCCAGGGCTTACATATTCTTCAAAAGTCCAGGACTTACCATCCGATAACAATTTTCAACCTTTTTATTAGTCAGTTTTGGAGAATATCGGTATTCCGGGAACGAGAACCAAACCAGATGAACCATCAAGCATTTTGCGAGATAAACTTGGCGTCGATATTGGAACGGTTTTGAAGAAGTTTTATCTTTACTCTCTTTTTGTGAAGATTGTAAGCATAGATAAAACGTCTCTCTCTAAACTCTAATAGGGTCTATCAATGCCATGCACAGGATTATCGATATCCTATTCCAAGCCAGACCTATTTCCAATAGCTTTTCCAAGAATATTATTAGAAAAAGAATTCCTTATTCCTAACACATCAAGATTCAAAATTGCACCATAGAAATATTCTCCACAAAATAGGTCGTGCAGTTGATTTATTCGGTAAACGTGACCCAAATAGGATGACCAGAGGTTTTTCGGTTAGTTTTAACTATTTATAATTTGGTGGAAGGGTTCATCTGACTGGTTTAATTTGAATTGGGTCAACTGTCTTTTGAGATAAAATTTATATTCAGTTTCCGTAATTAAACTAATAGGGGAGATTTATCTATGTTTTTCATTATTTACTGACATTTTATATGAATAATTTATGTAAAGATGATATATAGTTTTATTCTAATTTATGTAAGTAATTGGTTTTAAAAACAGTTTTATTTCAAGAAACATATCTACTCATAACTCTACCTACTATGTATCTATGTAGTCACCTACTAGGTAGTCAATACATAGACTAATTTATCATTACGTCTACCTAGACATAGATAGGTACCAAGTTATATGAAATCCGCTCATGAATAACATAAAGGTCATAAATTAATATACCTACTTAGTTCATGCTATAAATCAATCATACACTTTTCACTAAAAAAATATTATAGAATAGCTTTTGATGTAATCTTAGAATGATATCGCTCGGTCATTAGAAAGTGTTTTACGTAACAAATTGCCAATTTCGATGTTACGGAGACAATCTTATTGCACATGTAATATTATTGTATATTATTACTGGAAGAGATAGCTCGTAGCGATAAGGTTACCCTTCCTCTACTGTAAGCATAATGTTTATATTAATATCTTTCTTTGTGTGTATATTAAGCATTTTCTTAGTATGATCTACGCTTCACAAATTTATAATCAAATCAGCTGGCTAAACAAAGCTAAGGATTGAGTAAAAAGGTCTACTCTCGATGAGAGGTCCTTCATAAATTTATAATTTAATTACCTACTACTAGTATTTACAATTGAAAAAATTAATCTAACTGCAATGACTTGCAAACAAACTACAGGTAGGTAGCTCATCGCATCAATAACAGTCGGAAGCGTCCCCAAGACGCTGGCTGCATTACCTCGCTGTATGGCAATGCTGATGCGCTGTGCCAGGTACTGTCCAATTAGGTATTATGTGTATAAATTAAGTATCAATTTAATCTATTTTATTTAATTAAGAAAATAAAAAGGATTTTTATATTATATTCGCAGGTATCCCCACGTTAATTGTGTTCGAGTGAATTAATCATCAACTATTTAGTTGGCGGTCTGTTTACAAAAATTACTTTGTATTGCGTGGCGTAAGGAAAGTTTTTTCATGAAAACCGACTATCACGACACCAGTTCTTGCATTTTAGAGTTGCTTTACGTAACCAGTGCCTAGACCTCTTAACATCTTCATTCTGTGACTTAATACAAGGAGTTTGCAGTGAAATAAGCAGCTCTGGTTTGACTGGTCTTACAATTTTTCGGTCATTGACGCCTTATATTTCAGATACGTATATGTACATACAATAAAAAAGGTTTAGTTGTTGTAAGGTTTGTTTTGATGGGTTGTTGTCAGAGAAACATATGTAACGAAGTAATTTCGTCACATTTTTACTCACTACATTGATATTAAACTCGTAAAATGTAAAAAAATGTATTTGTGGGTATGTAAATAAAGCTATTCCTAATCGTTCTATGTAGGTTTTATCGTGCGCCGTTATTTCGAAAAAAACAATATGGCGGCGGGGCACTAAACCAGGCTTCGAACAAAAATCTTCGACCCCCTTTCCACCATTAAATGGAACATTCAGAGACTATTATGAATAAGATGGTAGTTAGGTATTTAAAACACATCTGAAGCGAAGCATAGAGCAACAGAGCAAACTTCACAGTATGTGAAGCAATGTACAGTGCGCGTCAGAATTAAGTACCCCCCTTGACTACAAAATATTTACTACTACTCCTAATTCCCTTGTAACTTCAAAATCACAAATTTTCACATGCATAAATTTATCTCACGCCGCTCAGGATGGAACCGCCTACCCATAATACTCAAAGTCGGAAATTCCCAAAAATAACAACTATTATGTCCCACATACATTGAGATAGGGGGGGTACTTATATCTGACGCGCACTGTACCTAACACAACACAATAACACAACTTTACAATAGGTACCACCTTTCTCTCTGATTTCCCAACAACACGAGAGGTCCTGAAGATAAAATCGCACCGGTATTGACATTTCAAACAGCCAGCAAGTTTCCACAAAATGTGAAGGCTGTACAAGAATAGCTGCAAGAAAGCAGAAAACATTTTTTCCGCATTAACAACGACTTAAAGGCATCCACATGTATCTTGCCGTACCTAATGACGGCAATTATGTTATGTGTGATTGTGTGAGAAAGCTGGTCAGGATTTCACTGACACGCGTCGTTTTAGGAAATCACGTTGTGTTGTAGGTTGTAGGCATTAAATGAAAGAGAAAGTGCTCATTATCTTATCTAGACCCTTTTAGCAATCAAGCTGCGTTCTATTAGTCTTTATTATGTGATCTAGATTCTTCAAGCACAGTAAAGATACCTAGTAGTTTTTTGAGTATTTGAGCAGTTTCAAGGCTAGTGGATTTATAAAGGGATCGTATCTTTTTATGTTCTGTTTTTCGTAAGTTAATCTTTTACTAGGTTTTTAGATATGGGTGGATAGGTGGATAGCGAAATACGAAAAGATGAGAATAAGGGAAAATTCATGAAATTACTCTAGGTTCAATTCTTGAGCATAGGTACTTTGTTTTACAGATTTCACTTTTATTTTGCGGAATCACTCAAAATCTGTATATCGTCGATTAGAGGCTAGACCCCGAATGCTCAATGCAAATCAGGGGCTCTAGACAAAGTAACATTTGCGAATCGAAAGCGATGGTAGAAACGTACAAAAATGTATGGATTTGACATATTCCTTCGATATCACGCATCGCAACGACAATCATCATAGCTCAAATGATGGCGAAGTTCAATTGGTAGACAAAGTAACCTTTGCGTAGCTATCGCCTTGTCTATACGTCTGATCGCATCGCTAAATGCCGATAAGTTGGCACAATTGGTTGTCAATCTTTTGTTGTTAGACTGTCATAGTTTGATTGAAGTATTGCGCTCGTATTTGTGTTATTAATTAATATTTTTCGAATTATTCATGCAAAAGCAGTGCAAAAGAGATTGTGTTGAAGGTGCGTGCCTTTTGTGAGGAAGAAAAGGCAGACCATGCCCAGTTAAATCCATTAAATCTAGTGCGATCTCGCGTTGCACCATCAATGCAACTGGTAAGTAAAATAGGGATACCAGCTTTATACACGATACCTTTAGAATGGATCATAAGATTTACTCACATAAAAAGATAAAATAAAAAGTAAATTATCCAGGTTATTTAATTTATCTTGTTATGATATCCCTTATTTGTATATATACAAATATTGAATTTTTGAATTTTATATTATACAAATACAAATTTTATGTGTCATTTTCAGTCATGTCGGAGAAAACCACGAGTAGAATACATAATATAAAGAAGCGAAGCTATTGCTGCCTGCAACAAGTCAATTCTGCTGAAAATCGTCGTGGATCTTGAAGATTTCGATTTATAAGAATTTTTTGTGTTGTTTATTTATGTTCCTTTTGACCATAATTAGTGTCAGAACAATTTCAATAAATAATTTAAAATTTTTATTGTTTCATAATTTAAAACTTTCCTAGTCCTAACTACTTATATATTTATATACAAATATGAAATTAAAACATAAACACACGTTTACATAATGGGGTAAAAGATTCATAATGTTGGCAATATCGTGCTGCCAATATAATGCTGCCAATTCCTGAGGCAGGACAACTTATGGTGTACGGTCTGTAGTCTATAGTTATCGAACTCAATCATTCGCTTATTTCGTCCGTTCACCGTTCATGAAATGACGGGTCAAATAAAAAGGAGTACCAAGCCAAGTAGGTTGTTACCTATAACTTCAGATAGAATTTCTGTAAACAAACGTGATACATAACAAAAAAATTGTTTCGATTTGGAAGTTTACCCAATCTTTTGAAATACTTATGGCAGTGTTTATTGTGTAATTAAAATCAATAGAAAGAAAATAACAATGGTTTTGAGCTATATAATTATATTATTTAATTATTTTCAACAAGTTCTTAAAATCATGAAGAAATAAATAATTAGGAGAAAATACATATTTTACGACACTCGTATCATCTCGGTAATATTGGAGTAAATAACAGAAATTCAAAACTATTTTGCATTTTGACAATAGACGTTTTAGTTTGTATTGTAATTTCTTTCGACTCTCGCCCTTAGAAGCCAAATGTGTGAATTTTTGCCGATCATATGCAAAAGCTTTATCTTGTTTTTTTCGTTGTTAAGTATATTTTTAATCCCTCGTGGACACAGGGAAACAAGGGTGCGATCGTGAATGCTACATCCACGCTAGCGCAAGGCTACTTAAAATTTTGACGTAATTCCAACAGCTGTTTATGAAATCGCCGTTTCGATTCGATTTCTACAGGGTCTTAGCGTTCGCTAGTGTATCCATCAAGAGAATAGACAACTACGTGAAGTCGCTTCTCAAAACTGCCACTTGGCTAGGAATTTGATGGAAGTGATCGTTCGATGTTGTCAATCGGTTTGGTGAAATCAAAATATTCGTACATTGCCTACCAAAAATCTTGACGTTTAATCCATTTGAAGGTTGCCATCGCTAGAGCGATAAGAATTTTCAAAATCGAATCGCTTCATAGCGAATGCCGGTTGGCTAAGGACCCAGGTTTAAGTGGCTCACTTCGCGGTTTTTTGACAGTTTTCAATGAAGATCTGTCAAAAATGTGTCACTGAAAACTTAGGTACTATTACGTTAGCGTAAACTTACTTTACGCTAACGTAATAGTACTTATACGGTGGTAAGATATTGTGAAATATTACTTCCTAATCCGTCATCTACGTGTGATATGTACATCATAAACTAAAATAAGTTAAAAAAACATTCATTATTTCTACACTAGATTTGAAAACTTCCATCTTTCAGTTTTTAGTCCAATTTCGGTTTCTACTTCGTAATATTACACCTATATTTTTGCGAGTTAGTGAGTTACCAAACATAATGTAGGTAGTTAAGAAATACTCTGATTTATTAAAAAGGCGAGTCAGTTAAAGGCAGTTAACCTATTTACTTGTTTCGCAAAAGCAGTAGCTGCAACTGAAAATTTGGAACATCTAAAAATACAGCGAAACTTCGAGTTATAACAACCATTTTAGAAAGACCTGCGCAAATTGCTTTTTGAGTTAGAGGATATCAAACTTTGGAGTTCAGTTTATGTTGGCAATGTTTTGCATCAGACTTTACAGAACTATCTTACGAAAAGCAAACGCAATGTTTTTCTTGGAATCCTTTGCGAGTTCATTCAGGGCGTCCTGGAGGTTGAGCATGGAGCTTTTTCTCCATTTCAGAATAGAGAAAAATGACAAAGTGTTATCGAATGTGTAAAATTATTTGATTTGAAATTAATTCCTTGAACTTCAATAACGCAATTACGATGCAATGTGATTTTTGTCTATTCGTCGTCACTCGTCTCGTCAGGTATAGTTTCTGTATACATCAGCTCGTGCGTAAACTGATTCAGAACGAAAATCTCATTAAGAACTTCTCCAAGATCCGTGAGACCCTAATGGGGTACCAAGGTTCTCGGTTGTAGAGCGTCTGGTCGAAGCAACGCAGGACCCGACCTACATATAATGGCGCAATTACCTCAAATGTAAATACTAGTTCTAATTTAGTTCTTTTATTTGTTAATAAAAGTAGTATCATTACAAACTTTGTGTTTATTTCTGTCTCTATAATTCTGTACGTGTACTTCTTGTCTCGCAAACCTTATCAATTTATTTTTAAATGGAATATTACTCTCATTGGTATACCAGAAGTAGTCAGCCCATGGCCGTAGGGAGGGGGGGGGGGGTTTTGAGGGTTCAAACCCCCCCCGAAATGTTGAGGCACCGTTAAAAATCTAACTTTAGTACCAAAAATTTTCTCGGATACGTACGTGGCAAGCAGCACTGTAAATGGTTATTCTCTCTTAAAAACATACACAATGGGAATATTACGTACATTGTATTGTATGTAAGCACGCAGTGAAAATGAGCTGGGTTCACGTACCGCATTCATTTACGGCCGATTCCAGCTAGGCAAGCTGATCACGACATTACTTTTAATTTCGTAAATCAATAGACGTATTGTCTTGTTTTTCCATAATTGAATTGATCCCTCCGTTAGCTGTTTTTACAAAAACATGAAAAATGTTTTAAATATTTTTTAGGTAACGACCGAAAATGTCAAAAAAAATTCGCGGCTCGCTCCGCTCGCCGTTCATTCTGAAGTCTACTAAGCTTTTCAATAGCCTCATCCCACTCATACAGTTCCATCAAAATTTGCTTCTACACCTAATGAAAATGAGCTGGGTGCACGCACCGCATTCATTTACGGCCGATTCCAGCTAGGAAGGCATTACTTTTAATTTCGTAAATCAATAGACCTATTTTGTTGTTTTTCCGTTTTTAAATTGCTCCCTCTGTTTGCTGTTTTTACAAAAATAGGAAAAAAGTTTATAATATTTTTTGGTAACGACCGAAAATGTCAAAAAAATTTCGCGGCTCGCTCCGCTCGCCGTTTTAATTCTGAAGTCTTCTAAGCTTTTTAACAGCCTTGCGAAAATGTTACAATTTCTCAACTTTTTCAGCGGCCGCAAGCACAACAGAATATAGGCGCTCATTCCGCTCACTGTTACAATTTTGGCATACCGATCTCCAATCTCCAAAATGACCACCACGGTTTTTGAAATATTCGGGGCTAGCTGTCATATCTCACACTTTTGCGTACTTTTTTACAAACCATCGGAATTTTTTAAAATATTTTTTAGTTAACGACCGAAAAAGTCAGAAAAAATTCGCGGCTCGCTCCGCTCGCCGTTCATTCTTCAAGTTCATTCTTGAAGTCTTCTAATATTTTAAACAGCTTTGCGAAAATGTCACAATTTCTCAAACATTTTCAGCGGCCGCAAGCACAACAAAATGTAGGCGCTCATTCCGCTCACTGTTATAATTTTTATTATGCTACCACGTGACCATCCGAAAAAGTAACAAAAAAATTTCTTCTTAGCAAAAAACGTTTAATCTAACAATTTTTGTTTTTTTACCTTGCTTACCAAACTTCACCAAACTCCAAAATTACCACCGCAAAGCCTCTAAAATTTTCGGGGTTCAGTAATCATAATCTTTTGTCACTCTTGATTATATTTTACAGAACATCCAAAGTCGCTAAAAAAAATTGGCGTTCATTCTGTAGTAGAAGTTATTTGGTTAATCATCAAAAAACCAAATATCTCACACTTTTGCATACTTTTTTACAAAACATCGGAAAAATCAGAAAAAATTTGCGGCTCGCTCCGCTCGCCGTTACTTATGGTTGTTATGTTTATATCGGTTTTTTTTTGGAAAGTGCTTGGTTGAAAACCACTCCGGGTACTATACTACTAACATAAGTATATGATGATGTTGAGATGATGCATATTGGTTCGGATGATGAGATGTTGCATAATTGTTTCGGGCGGGTCTAAGGCTCGACCCCCCCCGAATAGTATTTCTGGCTACGGCCCTGATCAGCCATAAAAGGCGAAGCAGAAATAATTGCGTTCGTTGTTACTGGTCATTAAATACAAACTATTATATATAAATTGACTGAATATTATATAGTATAACCACAGTATATATTATGTAAACTGTGGTATAACGATGTATGTGTGGCCACATAATACTATTCTTCATTGCTATAATACGTAGGTATAGTTAGCTAGGTAAGACGCGAAGAAAATAAAAAATATACCGATAATAACTCCACGCATGCCTCACATAGGCCTGGGTCTGTATAATGGGCCGAGATCATGGAAATGAGATACAATAATAATAGGTTATTATATTAGTGTTAAGTATATGAAAATACGATAGGTAGGACGGTAGATCGACCGGGAAGAGGTTAGGCGTATAGGACCAACAGCTTACATGCTTGTGCTTATGAGAGGGGGGGAATAAAGAGTGTATCTGTGTTTGCGTTTGCGCGACGCGACACTTGTGCACTATACATATATCTCCTTCCTGCGAATGTGTCTAGTGTAAGTTGGGACCGAATTTCTACGAGAGCAATATCATTACACCAATATAATTTTTTTTATAATTAAATATTAATCGAGCTAGCGTTTTTTTTATTATTCTTTAAAAAAAAACATAGAATGACAAATGAATATGAAATGAATAGATAGAAATTATTCTTATAGACTCAAAATGCCTACACGGTATATAAAAGGGGATTAGAATAGGCTCAGTAATCAACTATCATATTAGTGCAGTATCAACGGGTGTCATTCAAGGCCATATCAATAACAATAAAAGTTGAACTTGCAATATCCATTTGTCTGACACTAAGGTCAAAGCTGATGGATTGGAAGTCCTATGAAGGCCTGAGAGGTCAGTGACGATTTCTATGTGCAGGTTGGATTGGAAAGGTCAGATAGCCTAGACAGATAGATAGTTTATTGGTATGGAACAACTGACAGCAATAACTGTATTATAGAAAAATTACTATGTTGAAGTTTAAGATAATGAACTAAATTGTTTTCAACATTTCATTTATTCTGAACTGACTGCAACGGTACCAGTCGGTAGCGTCCTCAAGACGCTGGCTGCATTGCCTCGCTCTATGGCAATGCTGATGCCCTGCGCCAGATACACACCAGCTCTTGGGTTCCGTCGCTAAGACCAGACGCTTCGATATTTGTTTTTTAATACAAGGAAGCCTCGCTACCTGGTCTCACGGACAGAGGTGCGTAGACTGTGTATGCATATTTGTGCTGCTTCAGATCTTCGGTAAAAACTGCCGCTGCATCAGCCAGTAATTAATTTTTAGTACCATAAAGCGTTTCTTCGGTATATAAATGAATTCCTAGCGAACAAAATAGTGCGACTTATGCAAGAATGCCCATCACCTCACTGAATCAGGGGCAATTGTAGGTGTAATGCAACCAACAAACACTGACCTACCGTTACATGACAACGGGGACTTTAATATACAACGTAAGTGGAGTCAACAACAATATAAGTGAGGTAAGCTATTACAGCATGATTACAGCGGTCGCTGACAAGAACTGACGACTTGCCAGCAAAAAGAACAAAGATGTGAATGATCTTTCTAATACCGAGCATAATGATACTAGACAAGTTGTACATGAAAAAATTATATATTTTGGTACATGGGCCGTTGAGATTATGTTTGGACAAACAATTAAAAATACGAGACGACCACTATGGCGCGGTGGGCGAAGGTCCGCCTGCGACGCAGGAGGTTGCGGGTTCGATTCCCGCCTCGGGACAAATATTTGTACGATCTGCAGATATTTGTTCAGGGGTTCTGGTCGTTTTCTATGTATAATAAAAAATATCTATCTATTTAATAATATTGTATTATGTATATCAGTCATCTAGTACCCATAACACAAGCTCTGCTTAGCTTGGGGCTAGATGGTGCTGTGTGGATTGTCCAGCATTATTTATTTATTTATTTACGAGTCTTGAGAGACCGGTCAGATTAAACTCAATTTAATTTCTAAGTGGCAATCTGAATCGTGCAGTGATATGAAAGGAGGTAGCATAACAATGTCTTCAGCTTAACCCAGGTTAATTTTTGACTATGACGGCCTCTTCTCGGCCTAATTTCGGCTACACGGCGACCAGGTCTCAATCTGCTCAATGGATTCGAACTACGTCGTCATAAATTATTTCTAATGATAACTAAACTAACATAACTAAACTAACATAACTAAACTAACATAACTAAACTAACATAACTAAACCTAAACATAACTATAATAATAATAATTCATTTATTTCAGGCAACATTAGTAACTAAATCTACTTCTATGGCTCAGCGACTCGAAGAAAAGCCACCATTACCATTTTGTTCTCTTCTAAACCGTTTCCCTTCACTTCCCCGCTAGCAGCTCTTGGAGTGTCTAATGATAACTGCATCAGCCATTTCTGCCAAGCAAGGCGAGCTGAAATCTGGCGACTCGCCAAGGATGTTCGGACAACGACCAACCTTTAATCACCCCTTATGCGTGCACCACTTTTAGAGCTTCATCCTATTTTAGTTCTTAGCGTTTTATTGCTTTGACATTTTGAAAGAATGTCGCTTTCAGCGCTGAAGATAGAATTAGAATAGAACGATTCGGGAATTTTCAGAGAAATACTTTTTATTTCACTTTTGTTTTAAAAGCCATTGTGCTTTTAATTAAGTGGAAATATCTATCGCTACGACATGACACTGATTGGTGGGTAGGAAAAACACATTTGAAATTGGGTTGCTGATAGTTTGGAATATTTTTGTGATCGGACTTAATATCCTGCTCACAAACAACAATTTATATATCTGATACAAGTATCACATAAGTATTGAAAACATTACGTTTGATGATGTCAATAATAGTGATTGTGTGAAAGAAGAAGTATAGTGATAAGTATATTTTGTTTACAATTAGGTTTGATTGTTTGAAATGAACGTTCATAATTTGGTTTACGAGTATTATAATACTCTTACTGTGAACTCTTTTACTCTCATAACAATTATGTCGGTAGGTATAGGATACTGACACTAAGATTATAGATCAGTGAAGTTAATGTGATGGATGACGCAAAGAACAAACATAGATATTTATATCAGACTAGCGGCCCGCCCCGGCTTCGCACGGGTATTAAACAAAAATTTCAGAAATTATACACACTAAAACGATGGGTTTCACAGTTTTCATACGGATCTTTACTTTTTTAACAGCATTGGGGTTTTTGACATTGACTCGACATTCCAAAACTGACACTGGCCGTAGAGAAAAAGCAAGCACCGTGCGCTATACAACCTCTTTTTCTATTCTGACGCGCCATAATAGAAAAAGAGGTTGAATATACAGCCCACGGTTCAATTATTGAATTTTTCATGCGGATCCCTAACTTTTTTGAAAATATTATATAGCCTATGTTCATCACGGAAAATTAAGGATTCTAATGGTGAAAGAATTTTTTAACTCGGTCCAGTAGTTTCGGAGCCTATTCAATTCAAACAAACAAACAAACATACAAACAATCAAATCTTTCCTCTTTATAATATTAGTATAGATCACACTAGACAACAAATGGCGTAAAACCAATGAATGAAAAGTTGAGCGATATTTGTGATGATTTGAAAATATTTGGGTCATTCATAACATCTCCAAGACTTACGAATTAAGATGAAATCGGTTTACCAACAACCAGAACATAATTTGCTTCTTTTTTGTGAATAGCGGAAGAAGCCAGACGTTACATTAGCTATTGCATGATGTAAGAATGCAATAAAGTTATGACAGCTCCACAAAACTCCCAAAAGATGACGTTGCTGTCCATAACCGAGCCATAATTAATTACCTATTTTTAAACTTCCGCAGATGAAAACATAAATACACACGGGAACCAGCAACTTTCACTCTCTAAACCAATCAGTAAGAGCAGCAACGATTTTAAACTCTAACAGAACCAATCAAAGTCCTCTTCTAGTTTGTGCACTCGTGGTGCAGCAAAGCAAAACTAAGTTGGTCATGCTTCTTATACAGATTCATGCGATCTGATTGCGACGTAATTTTTCCGGATTACCATAATGAGTTCATTGGTAAACGGCTTTTGAGAGACGCTGTCTGTTTCCGTTCGGTTGAAATTACTGTTTCTTTAATAAAATTGCGATCTGTTTGGATTTTGAATACAAATTGCCTGAGATTTGGTACGGGTATCTTCATTATGATGTGCAAATATGTAAGGTGCTCGTTAATCATGAAGCAACACTTCTAGCTCATATACATAGATACATTATTATGCGTGCTTGCGTAATATGATTGATATTGCATTAAGATGATTAGGTGACCTATGTTTTATCTCCGTATTTAGTTAAATTAGGTTTCTTATCGCTCAATGAATAGAATAACTAGGAATTTGATGAAGCATCTTGAGTCCAGTAACTTTTAGCAAAGTATTTCTTAATCTACACCATACACTATAGGTCTTTGATTACTAATATTTAGTTATTAAACCTACGGTTGGGATCAAAGTCATAGAAACGTGGAAATCAAGGAGATCCAAAGCAAGAAGGTATAAAGGTCTTTATAATCGTGACTCAAAGTCAGAAATTTCAGAATTAAGGGTCACTACGATGCTATAGTCATTCATTCATAATGTAAGATGGGTAGAGTAAAAGAAGGCAAATACCTACTTTATTGTTCAAAAAAAAAACAACAATTATACATAATTATGTAGATGTTGCAGATAACAGTAAATAATATTGCATACTCATAGGTAAAATCAATCAAGATCTGCTATATCTTAAATGATACAATACCATTGTATCATTTAAAATTAAAGAGTTTTAAAACCCTTATGTTTAAGAATTGTTTAATATGTCAAACATTTTCTTATTTTGCTCCTTCATATGGTACCAAATATCTAAACCTGAGTATCTTTGAAAAACTACGTTATCTAGAGATTCCAGTAGGATTTTTAGCTATGAAGTCTAACTAAGAATTTTAGCCAATAATTAACGGAATCCGTTTTGTGTTTGGGCAATCAATACATCCTGCGAAATGACGACCGTGACCTAAATGTTAAGATAATATACATACGTAACGCGTCTGTTCACGTAAATTGGCGTAAAATATTTTAAAAATATGAACGAACCGCAGAATATAGCAGAACAAACAACGACATATACTTACTTACCTTATATAGTAACTATAGTTACTTGACAGTAACTATAGTTAATCGTACTACATCAAATTTCAGCAGAGCTCAAACGCTTTGAACAAATTCCACGTGATTTCCACATAAAATATATGTAGACATTTATGCGAATATGTAATTTTAGATGAAGAGGATTTTACGAAGATTAATCCATCCATATTGGAGATTCAAATCTCATTTCCATTAGCAATCTCGTTTCCAATCAGATATGAGGTTTTTCCCAATTTTAGGGTGAATGGAATAAAATCTAAGAGAATTGGAATATAAAACTTGTTATATTTTAATATGATACTTGTTATATTTTAATATGATACTTGTTATATTTTAATATGATACTTGTGATATTGATCATAAAACTTTACCTCTTTGGCGAAAGGATTTCCATGTATAATTGTAACTTTTATTTGCTCCAAAGGGTCAGTAAAAGGTTACGGGATTTCTTTACGACCTAAAGGGCGTCGCCACTTTACTTGATCGAGGTGATTAGGGAGTGGTAGCCATTACCATGGTCTCCAATCTATCTTGATAAGGCATTGTCAAAGGGCAGACTTGCAAATCACGCCTCCCGGTTCAACGCTCGTATTATCAGCAGGTATTAGAATCAAGACATGAAATTTCAGTAAAATAAAATTCTAATTCATCATCTAGTAACAAAATTAAGGCGAAATTTTGACTAACAAGAGGCAAGGCCGAGTCTATAGATTCGTCCTTGGTGAAATTTAGAGATAGGTGGTGGTACTTAAAAAAAAGTAAAAGGTATCTACATTATGTATATCAGTCATCTAGTACCCATAACACAAACTCTGCTTAGCTTGGGGCTAGATGATGATGTGTGGATTGTTCCGCATTATTTATTTAGTCTTATTTATTTATGTACATGTTCAGGGTTTTTCAAAAAAATAAACTATAGAGAAAACGTTCACCAATTGTGTTTAAAAACATGTAATCCAAGATAAGTTCGAATTAATATATCCCTAAATATAATGGTGGCTTACTGATTCTGAGATAAATAACGATTTCGAACAACAAAATTGCTTTGCACACTCTTAAGACTTCAAGATTAAGGAAGCTAAACAAACAGTATTGATTATATCAGTCTGTACTGCAAGCTGGGATATAGAATCTTTGCAATGCAAGCTGCAAAGTGCTTGCATTGCACTTTCTATATCCAAATAAATAAATAGCATGTGTTTAACATACGTAAGATGTAAACACGTGCATTTAATTAAACCGGCAGTTCACTACTAACCGGAACCAAGAATGAATACATTGTACAGCTGTGGCGTGTGTGAATGGTCAATAATTTCATGGAAGATGCGTTTTGGTTATGAACACGACATGCATTTGTTCGTGTTAGCCTTATCTGGAAGGACTTGAAAGATGGACTTACAATTGCTAAACCACATGATTGTCTTTTATAGTACAAATCCATTTCTAAAAAATTATCTCCTACGCGAATATACCAGAACATAAATAATTATGTTAAAATTATGAATAGTAAAAATGTTTTATACGGACAACAATATGTTTTACGTCGTCTTAATCTTTACGAGCAACAATACATTATTAATACACTAAAAACAAGAAATATAATAGAGGGTAATATAATAGTCACTGTGTGACACCGAGGACAGTCAATGAATATCTTCCGTCATTGATCACTTCAACAATCAAAAACCTACGGGAAGCTCAACTGATCGACATCAATACCATTCGCTGACGCGCTGTGCCAGATCAGTATCTGACCTGGGAGCTGGTCAGTACCAGTTCTTAGGTCACACGTCACTTTGACCAGAGGCTCAGATATTTTTTTCAATACCCGGAACGCCTCGGTACCCCTGGACCAAGGGTCTCGAAGCAGGAGCAAATGCGTAGGTTTTTTGGAAATCGTTCCGTCGAAAATTTCGATTACGATACGAAACAACTGATTCTTTGTTATCTATCTGGGCTGGTAGATAACATAACCTATTCAGTACCCTCCTAATGCGCATTTATTATTGCCTAACAATATAATGTCAAGACTTTTATAAAGAAATAAAATCGGACAAAAAACGTTTATGAAAACCGCTGGTAGTAAGGTAGTTTTTAACTAAGCTATACCAATATTATAAAGAGAAAAGATTTGATTGTTTGTTTGGATTGAATAGACTCCGTGTGTAAAAAATTATAATGCAAAGCCGGGGCTGAGCGCTAGTGTCTAATATTTAGATTACATTAATGGTTTTCATAAGCTATGACGATTCATTTTAGAACAATAGATAAACGACGCAATTGTTATACCATGTCCTTGTACCAGCTCCAAAGCGAAGCTTCCACTCAGTTCCGTAGAGCCTTGACCTAATTCAGTACAGAACAAGGCCTCGGCGGTGCGAAAGCACTAGGAAATAGGGATTTTCCTCAAACAGTGTTAGATATGTAAGATTCTGTCTCAGCATTGGCAAAACAAATGAATACTGTAAAAGAAAAACGATACTCGGAATTTAATCATCATCATCATCATCACCAGCCTATAACAGTCCACTGCTGGACATAGGCCTCCCCTAATAATGATGAATACGCCATAGATGGCATTATTCATCATTTGGGGGTTATTGCCCGTAATCCCCACGCTGGGCATGCGGGTTGGGGATCGCAGTTCGGTGGAATTGTTCTGCAGAGGGCGCTGCTGCCCGCCCCCCGGTGTGTGTCCCTTAGTCGCCTCTTACGACACCCACGGGAAGAGTTGGGGTGGTGAAATTCTATGCCGGCACCACACGGCTATTACGGAATTGAATATTAGGAAGAATATTTTAACTATAGTAGAAATAATTGTCTGCTAAAGAGATAGTTCATCTAATGGACAAATTTTAACTAGGACCAAACATCAAACCCCCAACGAGATGAATACTTTTTACCAACAAAACCGCTGCACCGAATTTCAGTTTATATTTAAATGTCGGATAATATTTAAGGTATTTGTTGATAAGGGCCCTAGAATAAGTTTCTTACCATAACGGTTCTATGTTGCTTGAAATAAATGATTTATTTATTTATAAAACAGTGGCGATAAACAATTAAAAATAGCTAGTTTTTGATCGATTTATGTTCCAAAACTTTGCAAGTACTAGCTCTACTCTAGACGTAGATTTATGTGTTTAAAGTACTGTAAAATATTTTAGATAGGAGAGCTCTTTTAAAGTGGGACGAAACAAAGCCATTAAATCAAATTTAAATATGGATAAGATTCACAATTAATCAACATATTAATCATACAGAACAACTTGAGCAAAGATGAAAATCTTGAAGCCCGACCCAGTTCAAAGTTTGGCAGCGCTGTACATAATCCTTAGTTGATTAAATGCATGAGTTTATTCAACCTGGTGAATCGTGGTGAATCATTCGTGTTTATTCGTGTTTACTGGGTTTCTCGAAAGCTGAATAAGCAATCAGGTAAGTTGCTTAGTGACGTGATGACTGGGAGGTAGATGTTTTGATGCCCTGTTTTTCTTAGTAGGGTTGTGGTGAAACTCTTCCCACATAAATGGTATAAAGCCTTCAATCACTGGATTTAATTGTGTACAGGTATTACAGTTATTTGATATACTAATACGAGCAATAATCAATAGAAAACCGATACTACAATTGCATTGGTTAATGGAGGCAAAACCCAAGATGGATCCCCATGTCTGAGATCCGACTATGGATGGGACCAACAAAATGTGGTTGTGACAATCGATTTGCCACAACATCCCCCCAAGAAGAAAATTAAACTCAAACAAAAAGAGATATTAGATAAATATTTAACATTTACTTTTCTCACTAGCTTCTAAATAAATGAAGTTAAAATTTTAAAAATATGTTTAAAATTGTGTTCTGTAAAATTGTAAACTTAGCCGGCTCCATGTTTGAAATGATTGCCTTATTGCCCTTTTCAACATCATAAACATACTATAATGACAACTAAACTTGCATTCATCATCATTTGCAATCAGACTTCTTCCGTTGCTGCGTCTCTAGACTCAAACGTTGTTCCTTACTGCCCTGCGCTAGTTATATCCAGGGCCGTAACGTTACTACTCGTAAAGCCTTACCCTGGCGATTTGCCAGCGTTTTCAAAGGGATGTTAATGCGCAGATTGCGCAGTGACGATGATGCAGCGAAATCGAAGAGTAGACTCCATAATTCTATGGTAGACCTCCAGGTTCGGTCTGCGACGTTCGCAGTATCGTCTGCCCACACTTGCATTAGTCTGGTGATGTGATAGAATGTTCTAAAATGTGATTCAACTTCCCTACAATTTCCTGATTCAGGGGTCATAACAAGGTCCGTCTTTTTTCTTAACTATTCAATACATTTCAACGATACTTCCGCAAATAAATTTATCTATTAAGGTTCTAGAGGCATTAATAAATGAAAACTTAACGGGAACTGATAAAAATTGTTGGTATATTGGATAAAAACCAACAATTGGTTCGAACTTCTGCGCTTTTCTACGATTATCGCGTAAAATATTTACCATGTCCTTCGGTTTTCTTACCGTTTTGTTTATATTAAATATTCTCGAACCAAATATGGAAAATAAATAAAAAATTGAGCCATAACTCAACCTCAGATTCATAATACAAAGTAAAAAGCTCGGATCCAGTCTATTCAATCGAGTCTGCATGGACTATAGAGGGTGCATGTATAGATAGAGGTACACATGGAGGTATAGATAGAAGAACAGATAGAGGCATAGATAGAAGGACAGATAGGGGGATAGATAGTAGTATAGATAGAAGGATAGATAGAGATATAGATAGGAAGACAGATAGAAAATAGAGGTATAGATAGAAGAATAGATAAAGGTATAGATAGAAGGATAGATTTGGTCACGAATTCGATCAGCTCGCGCGTGTTTATTTCAACTGCAGTTCAATTTTCAGGTTTGTTCACCCGTGAGTCAGTTTTGTTTATTTGATCTTCTCGTGCATTAGCGTTGCTGATTTATTGTGTTTTGGTCTTTGAACAAAGGTTCGATGGGTCTGCGTTCTCCATTAAATGTTTCGCATCAGTTTAGTTAAGTTTTTATGGTTACTTTAGGGTTTGGATTACATTTTTATTACAGCCTTACAGTATCTGCAATAAGTTTTTTTATTATTTTTGTCGGTAATTTTAATCCTAAATATAATACGCCCTAATGTGTACCTGTAATTCTCACAAATTTTATACGGAAGAGGAAATCTGTATAAATATGTGCCCAGGACGACCACATTTACAATTAATGAATGTTGATCGTTTTTGATCTGGGTTCACCTGTTTTAGTTATTCAAGGATTTTACCCTGCATCTTCAGTATGTGCCCCCCCACCCTAAACTGTAGATGGGGTAATATCCATTCTTATACTTTGATAAGATTATTACTTTTTCAGAATACTTGTATTGGTAGTGAATAAACTGTCAGTACCTAGGTACTCTTTATGATAAAAACAATTTTTGATGTTGATCGTTTTTGATCTGGGTTCACCTGTTTTAGTTATTCAAGGATTTTACCCTGCATCTTCAGTATGTGCCCCCCCACCCTAAACTGTAGATGGGGTAATATCCATTCTTATACTTTGATAAGATTATTACTTTTTCAGAATACTTGTATTGGTAGTGAATAAACTGTCAGTACCTAGGTACTCTTTATGATAAAAACAATTTTTGTTTTTTTTTTCCACGAATTATTGAATGAGAGCTGTCTAAACAAAAAATATATCAGCCTGTGATGTGATGATATCACAGTCTTAAAATATCTCCCAAAAATGTACTTTATGAAAAAGAAAACAATGGTAGTTATGCAAAGAATTAGAAAGTTATTTATATAATTTTTTTTATTTTTAAAATTTACTAAATCCATCTATGCTTATAAAAGACTCTGATTCACCAATATTTACCTGGCACTGAAAGTGGTTTGCTCTGTGTGCGATTGTATTGACACGAGCTTCTGACTGACCCAATTTGGGTGAATAGCATTGATTGAATCCAGGTTTTGGCATCACTAGTCGGAAACTATTTGTAAAGACTTTGTTCCAATTTCTCGCAGAGAAGTGGTATTGTGATGTATTGCGATTAATGTTGGACTAGCGACCCGCCCCGGCTTCGCTCGAGTGCAATGCTGTAGGCCAAGCACGGGGATTGGTCTCTAGGGTAGAATAGACAATAATGGCATCGCGTCGCAATACATTGCGTACATTATTGAAGTTGAAGAAATTAATTTCAAATTATTTACGCATTCGATGACAAAGTGACGTAATTTTTCTCTATTCTACCTTAGACAAGAAAGCCCGTGCTTGCCCTACTGATACTAATGCATATAATACCTACATATAAATGTTCCTCTTGAATCACTCAACAAAAAAAACCTCAACAAAATTCGTTGCGTACAGACAGACAGCGGGAAGCGACTTTGTTTTATACTATGTATGATTCAAGAAGAAGGTTTTTGTATCAGCATTGCACCCGTGCGAAGTCGGAGCGGATTCTAATGTCAATAGAATTTTTCAAATCGGTCTAGTAGTTTCGGCGCCTATTTAATTAAAAAACAATCATATCTTTCCGCTTTATAATATTAGTATAGACGAATAAGTAGATACCTACTACCTACTTAAGATTTTTTTGTGCCTAAAGTCCTATAAATAATTAGATTCTGCTCGGGGCTTTGCAGGAATAAAAAGATTCATTTAAATTAAATTCCAGACTAATCAATCTTATACTTATTATTTAAAGTCCTTACAAAAAAATTCAGTAATGAAAGAGGCCTCGCCTCTTTTTTCAACTGATTTTTCGGTAAGGTGTTAATGTCTAGCTCTCACCGGGAAAAAACTAGGCCATCTTGAAAGAAATAAGTTCCTACTCACAGTTATTTTGTTAGAGTTCGCGAATCTCTGGTTGAAAATTTTATATTTCATTCAACGTGCATGTTATGGTAGGTACTTAATTGCAAAGTTTCCATCATTACCATATATTCTAAGGACGATGTGTACGATCTCCAGATATTTGTTCCGGGTGTTCTAGTCGTATTCTATGTATAATAAAAATATACATCTGTTTAATAGATTATGACTGATATCAGTCATAATAATCTAGAGGTAGTATACAAGCTATTCACATCACTCACTACCAAGCCACAAGCTATTTTTATAATAGCTTATTGGTAATGAGAGCCCTAAATAAGTGTTTGTTACGTTATTGAAATAAACAATTTTTAATTTAATTTAATTTAACATAAGTCGCAGAAGCGTTACCGTCGTAGTTAGGAATGACGATGCGCTGATAGTTTAGCTCTAATAACCAACGGGCCGATTAGAAAGTAAGCATGGATGATAAACGCGCATGGAGTCATTATGTTGTGCCATGTCTACAGTTTCTATTCCAATGTCTGTCTGTTCTGTTACAGTTGAGAGGTCTGATTGTGTTTAGGTAGAGGTAGCAGAGAATTACCCCCATATCTATAGTCGTTACACTAGTCGACCTCGACTCAAACTCTACTCAACCTCCAAATGCATATCGGTATGCTTTATCATAAAAAAATCTCCACTCGAACTAATAAATAGTTTTCTTACGTGTGTACTCGACCTCGACTCGAACTCTTTTGAACCTCCAATTGAATTTCGGTATGCTTTACCATAAAAAAAATCTCCACTCGAACTAATAAATAGTTTTCATACGTGTGGAGAAATGAATGACAATTCAGTTACCTCGCGATCTACCTTGAATACTCCTCACAAGTTTTTAAATTTTGACGACTATCTTGATTATATTTACGACGATGAAGCCTACAACTAATAATGGTAACGCATTGATCGATTCAACCCTATTCGAGTAGAGTTGACAAATTGACGACCAATAATAAGAACTCGAGTATGTTTCGAAGGAATGCTCGAGAAATCCTCTGACAAGTTTGAGTGAAGGATTAGTTGAAGAATTTTTTAAAGTTAATGGGGTTAGTTAGCGTATACACTTGAGTATAACATTACTGTGCTTGAGGTAGCAGAAGCAAAGGTACTGATTTTGAATGGTCGATGTCAGTTACTGTCGATCTATGCTTGCTGATTCTATTTTTGCTGTTTAGGTACTGGCTTTATTCAGGATACACGCACAAAAAGGAACCATCGAGCGGCGAATAGATCTATGTATGCCATTTATTGTGCTCATTAGGGGAGGCCTACGTCCAGCAGTGGACTATATAGACTGATGATGATTATGATGTATGTAACTAGCTAGCTTTAAGCAACGCCTCCCTGAGTGGTATAAATTGAAATACCTACAGTTACCACGATATAGTTAAGTAGGTAGGTACCTATTCAAAAGTATCACTTCCCTCGTTAGGATGTGGGATATCAGTGTCTAATAGGTAGGTAACTAATAGTAATAAGCTAATAAGAAAGCCAATGTCATCGAAGTCTTCTTACAAAGATTTGCGCAAGTGTGTACCTACGAACCTTAGATTTTGTAAAGCAGGTTAATTTTAGGGTAGGTAGCCTTTCACCAGAGATGACCTACGTGAACAACGCCTTTTAGATGATAAGACCGAAAATTCAGGACCAAAGTTTGCCTACCTAAAAATAGGTAGGGGCAGGATAGTATACAGTCAGCGTATTTATAGCATTCCTATACATACTTGATGGTGTAACTATTTGTTTCATCTTTGATACCTACATTGCCTTACCAAAGAAACCACGCACTGGAAAAATCAATACAGCTGACAGGTCGAAAACAGGAACAGCTGATCCGTAATAACAAGACAGGAAAGCACTTACCATGACTTTTGATGGCGGTCATCAGTGTTAAAGTTAGTTATAGCGGGATATCTGCAATAAAAACACTCATTCAATCACAAAAACAACTACAAAAAAGCGTTAGTTTACTAGTTAGTAATCATTGTAGTAAATAGTCCGAGGCGTTGCAAGCGAACAAAGGATCTTGTTTATTTTGCAACGCAACTTACCTTTGCGAGGTGCACTCCAAAACCTTCTTCTTTTCCCAACCCTCTTGAGTTTTCACCCACTCTTCACCAGGCGAACGCCAATCTTTCGAAATGAATGGCATTTTATTTTTCACAAAAACACAAACAAAGTTCGATAGATGTGCGCAGTGAATAACGCACATGCAACCACTTCGAGTGCGAAACGAAATTTGACGAACAAACAAACCAAGTCGACAGACTGCGAGACGAGTTGACTGTAAATTGCGAGGTTGCCACTCTGTCGTGTAAAACGCAACAAGTGCGAAGGAGTATCACTGTTCGAGAGAGAAAGCTGCGCGCATGCCCTTTGTCTTGTTTTCCCGGAAATCAGCTGTAGTTATGTTTTGAAAACAACATCAAACAAAAATCAATTAAATCATTTCCCTTATAATTTTTATGTCGACTTTGTAAGGATTTTAGGTCGTACTATGAAAAATAATTGTTTTGGAAAATTTTGACTAAGCTATCGAAATCTAAAAACTATAATACCGTAGAAAAGAAAATAAAAAGATGTTATTCTGATCCAGAATGGCAACAATATTTTTAATCGGACCACGTTAGACATGCATTTTGTTCATTCGTTGTCTATGGTAAGGATCTCGTCATTAATCAAATCATTCGTTCATGTTTTTTTTCAGTTTCAGTCAAAGAGAAGAAAGAAGTTGTATTTGAGGTTATATTTTACAAAATATTTCGTTCGTAATGGGAGATTCGGATTTCAAGCCGAAAATCACCGGCACTAAACAAGATCCTGTGCTGAAAGAGGCGGAACTCGCTTACATGCGCATAATTGAGCAGAAGAATCGTGAGCGAGTGAAGAAACTCCAGCTGATCGCGAAGAAAAACAGACTGGTTGGTTGTTCAATTGGTCTTGGCGTATTGGGAGTCTACGCGTATTCCATCTACGCAGTGAAGCAGGAGACATTCCTAGACGACTTCAACGAGCCCGTAAAGATTCAACAATAATGGCAGTAGCCAGGAAAGCTTTACATTTAAGGTTGCCTCCCCTACCAAGCATCAAAGATGTTATTAGACTTTACAAACTTCGTGCCCTCAAGGAGCTATCTCAAAACTTCCTCATGGAGCCCCGACTGATAGATAAGATAGTTCGCGCAGCTGGCCACATCTCCGGCAATGTTGTCTGTGAAGTGGGGCCCGGCCCAGGTGGCATCACTCGCTCCATAATACAACAAGCTCCAAGAAAAGTAATTCTAATAGAAAAAGATAGACGCTTCATACCCTCACTAGAACTTATTGCTGACGCTTGCAAAGATAATGTTGAAATGGATATCATCACTGGAGACATACTGAAGACTGATCTTACAAAGTTTATACCAGCTGACACAAAAACAGACTGGACCGATTCACCACCGCCCTTGAATCTTATCGGGAACTTGCCTTTCAGTGTCTCCACAATTCTAATAATCCGTTGGCTTGAAATGATGTCTACTCAAAGTGGCCCCTGGGCTTATGGCCGCACTCGTATGACACTAACATTTCAGAAAGAAGTAGCGGAACGGATGGCAGCTCGCATACTGAGCAACCAAAGATGTCGACTATCGGTGATGTGTCAAAGCTGGTGCAATATAAACTACAAGTTTGATATTCCTGGTGCTGCATTCTTACCAAAACCCGATGTTGATGTTGGAGTTGTTACTCTTACTCCACTCAAATATCCATTGATGAAGCAACCTTTTAAACTGGTTGAAAAAGTTGTTCGCCAAATTTTCTCTATGAGGCAAAAGTACTCAATAAGAGGGGCCCAGACTCTGTTCCCTGAAGATGCGAGAGTGGAAATGGCATTGAGGATGTACAAAATGGCTGAAATAGACCCTGTCACTAGACCTTTCCAAATTGCTAATATGGAGTTTGCCAGAATATGTGAAGCCTACAGTGAAATAATCAAGAAATATCCTGAATTTGAACATTATGATTACAGAGCACCAAAAAACAAAGCTACTGTAGTTGATAATGCTAATCTTAATGGCGAGGTTTAGTTTTTGTTTGTAAATATTATTTGTTTACTTGTAGTGTAATAAAAAATATATAATTACATAATATTTTATTGTTAGGAACACACACAAACACACTAGACATGAGCAGAACATATATTATGTACTGTCTTGCCAACAAAACAAAAACTTAAGTCTAATTTATTTCTTTTGTTTCACGTATTTCAACATTAGTTGCTTTCAACTTTTCTTGTTTATTTTTCATTTTTAACACTTTATTATGTTTATTAGACTTCAAATGGATCGCATAAATATGATCGCCCAGCAATATTCTATTACAAACATCACAGAAGTTGTAAGAATGAGCATCATATGGTTGGTTTCTTCTTGCAGTGTGTGGTTTCAAAGGTTCAAAATCACAAGTTGACTTCTTGATGTAGCTTTCAATGATATGTATGGCTTTATTCTTCACGTTTTCGTCCCATTGAGTAACATTGGTTGTGTCCAACTCATAAATTGGAGGAATCTGCAAAGAAAACTAAATTATTTGAGAAGTTACTACATTCTACTCAACACTAGATGGCGCTGTAACCAGTTTCTTTTTAGTCAAAGCGAGAACCATTACATTACCCGAAGAACCAAGGTTCAGACGAAAATATGGTGCTTGTAAGAACCACAACTCCGTAAAAGTTCGTCTACTCCCCGCTAGATGGCGCTGTTTCAACTTTTGTGTTTTGAGAAAGAAAATCGGGATAATTAGATAAAACGTGTAAGCCATAAAATGTTTCATTCCTTGAAAACGTCCTCTTTTATTACGGAGTAGGCATAATATATGGGCAATAAAAATAATAGCACGCAATCCATTTAAGTGGGGTGTATACACAGAGAATAAATGAGCTTTGATCTATTGAGTGTTTGTGTACACCATACTAGCTAAATAAACGTTATTTTTTGACTATAAATGAACATTCGCTAGATTTAATGTTTTACCTCATAATTAGTTCTCAAACCTGAAACTTTAGTCAAATTCTTGGAAAGCAAAAGGATTCCCGCCTTTGACAACATTTTCCACTCCTCGAAATTAAATAAGTTTGACTTGACTTCTTTGATATGGCATTAAATAAGTTAACAGAAGTCATTTAGTTAAAGTTTTCCATTCAGTCAGCGTCAGATAGATAAGCATTCAGCCAAAATTATGAACTTAAAACGGTTTCTATCTACTAAAATCTGTACCTACCTCTATCTATGTCTTGTAGTCCCTACACACTATGAGTAACATCTGGAGTTACCGTATATTCAACTTTATATTTACAATTATACGGTGCACTTGACTACTTTATTCTTTATTTACATTATATTATTATATTACATTATTATGTATCGTTTCTCTGCGAAAGTCTATAGTAGAACTTTTGAAAGTTCTATTTTTTTAGCTAGGCTGAACTCCTAGAATTTTCTAACGCTTTATACTGGAGTGACGTTAAATTTTTTATGGACAAATTTAATGCATAGTAGCGGTTCGCCCTGGCTTCGCACGGGGAACCAAAAATCATATTTCCCTTCCCTTTTTAATTGATCTCTAACTTTTTTGTAAATATTCTGCCTTTATTCATCAGGGAATTTACGATTCCAATAGTGAAAGAATTTTTCAAATCGGTCCAGTAGATTCGAAGCCTATTTATTCAATTCAAAAAACAAACAATCATATCTTTTCTCTTTATAATATTAGTATAGAAATACGTAACTCATAATTATTAGTACAATTGTAACGGGTATTTATCGCGTTTATTTACATATTTTTCCCGACGTTTACAGGTTTACACACTGTCGTGTCATCCGGTGACTACGAAAATAAAAAATAGTAAGTACTAATAATTATGAGTTCAAATCGCGTAAGTTTAAAAATATTTATACGTAACTCACTTCTCGTGTAGGGTGCTCTAAAAACCTGGCTAGCACCATCTTGTTCTGTCGTCTCGCATATCGCCTCGTGCCAGTCTTCATGCACTCAACGCTATCTGCTAGAAGTTTCTCCGCTAGTTCTGTCTCCCTCTGTTCTGGAGTGAGCATCAGGTATTTGTGGAACTCCTTGAACCCGAGGGTTTGGAAGATCCCTTTCGTGTAGTCTGGGGGCCTGGAATGTAAATAAATAAAATTCGTTTATTTCCGGCAAAAAACCCGTATCACACAAACAAAATTAGGTAAACTGATTTAGAAAATATTCAATTAAATAATACCTCACAAGAATAAAATAATAATAATAAAATAAACATATTACACGGTCTTTAAAAGTACCGCAGGTCACTTTCTGTTTCGGTCCATATGAAGGGTAATTAATATAATAAAATATAAGAGGAATAATTAAAATAAATCAAAATAGTGTGCTGGCGATATCTCGCGAAGGGACGATCAGTGGCAAACGTGTGGGGTCCGCGACTCGGAAAACATAGTGTAGGATTGAAATGAACAGAAAATCAATAACACCTGATTTCTTATTTTATAATAACTTATTGTATGAAACTTGACTTGTCTAAGTTCTTATTTTGGTAGACTAAAGAAATAAAATTGTTTGAATCTGAAACTGCGGGACATCTTCGATACAGCCAAACCAATATTGTCTGAAAATAGGTACCTGACCTAGGATACTTTGACGACTAATGTATCGCGACCCTGAATATCACCCAACCAAAAACCCACCTTTACTAGTCGGTTAGTAAACAAACAGTTATTACAATCATGACATACGAGCCACCGGCTACCGTGCTACGCAGTGGAGTGAATTTAGGCGTGAAGCAAGTGTCAATGTCTGGCTCATCTTACACCCCAAATGTGCGCCTGCCCTAAACGTGTAGGATGCCATGACAGTTATAAGTCTTTCCACGCCAGTTCTGACAGTTTGGGAACTTTTGTCGGTCGTGGTTTTGTTTGTGGTTGCGCCACTTGAAAAGTTTAACGTATCTATTCTAAGATTTATGCCATATTCGTCCCTAGTTTTCGGCCCACGTCATTTCAAAGTATTTATACGTCCCGCAAGATGATATTTACCTCTATATAGTTATTAGGATTTAATATTTTGTATGCATGTTAGTCTTTTTTACCATCTTTAACTTTTCTTATGTTGCCTGAAATAAATGATTTATTATTATTATTATTATTATTATTATTATATTTGTCCATATTCGTCCCGCATACCAAAATTATTGTAAGTAGTTCAGCGTCAATAAATTGAAAAACTTGTAACAAGCGACGACACCGTGGCAAGGTCCATCTATAGGAGGATTCGATTCCTGCCTAGGGACAAAGTTTGAGCAAACTGCAGCGATATTGTTTTAGGTGTACCTACCAGGTGTAATCATAAATACTTCCTATCATATAATATAACGCTAGCGGTCCGCCCGGCTTCGCACGGGTATTTAACAAAAATTGAATTTTTCATGCGGATCCCTAACTTTTTTTGAAAATATTCTATAGCCTATGTTCATCGGGGAAAATTTAGGACTCTAATGGTGAAAGAGTTTTTCAATATTCAATTCAAACAAACAATCTTTCCTTTAATTATTATAATATAACACAACACAAGCTCTGCTTAGCTTGGGCACAGATGAGGTAAGGTAACTTGGTGCTAGATGGTGCAGTCTGAATGGCTATTGAAAATTGCGTTTGAATTGAATAGGCTCCGAAACTACTGGACCGATATGAAGAATTCTTTTACCATTAGTTTTACATTATCCCTGATTAATATAGGCTATAGACTATTTAATATTTTTCAAAAAAGTTTGGGTTCCGTATGAAAACATCAATAATATAACCCAACGTGCGTAAAAATTTATAATTTTTAAAACTTCTGTTAAAGACTCGTGCGGACCAAGTCTATACGGGCCATCCATTGTTTTTTTTTTGTTTTGGTCTATTTAGTAGTTTATCATAAAATCTAGCATAGAATCTTATTGTAACACCTTTTTAAAATATCCGGCATTATCTATTTATTTATAGTTCAAAAACCTTCGACATCTAATGCTTGAGATGCTAGTTACAAAATCTAATCCTCAAAACCATAGACATCTTTGCATCCGTTTTAAAACGAAAGCAGGACATTAATATAAAAATGGCAATCCATCAAAATTAATTAGAAAAACAATGAAGCAACAAACAATGGGAACTCGCCGCATGTAATATGAAACCATAAACCGCAGCGTAGAATGTGCTAAAGTAATAATAATCTCTTATTTCACTTCTATCTATCCCGCAAGTCAAGAAGGCAATTAAAAAAACCAGACAGGATTTCACGTTGTTGGAATTAAACCATGGCGGACTACTTCGTACAAACGGAAAAATTACCTAAAAAGCACTTTCAAATTTCATACAGTTAATGTGATTGATTTTATCTTTACTTCATTTTTTTTTTCAGTAAAACAAATAACAAAAAATAACACAAAATGTTGAGTAAATTAAAAAGATAATAACTAATTTACTATTTTTTAACAATTGAATCGACTGTTAAATCCGTATCAGGCATAAGGACATAACCAATACCTAGATTGTGACAAAAGCTGTCAAAAGTTTAATAAATTAGTGAACGGAGAATAGGCTCCTACCTAATCCCAAGAAATTATTTTGATTTGAGCCAAAATAATTTCTCTAACGTTTACTCGGCACGTACACACCAACTAAGAAGCCTTGAAAAAATAATAATATACTAAAGTCATTTATAACGGGATATTTACCATGATTAGAGTTTTGAGTTTTCAGAAAAAAAAAAAATAATAATAATATAAGTAATAATATTTTTGCATAGTATTATTAATTGCTCGAAAGTGAAATAGGCTGAGAACATAGACGCATGGCAGGCCGCCCGGGCGTTGACGCCCAACTAACACTTAGGCGCTAAGACAAGAGCTATATTAGATGTATAAGAGCGCTAACCAGATCTTACAGTTATTAATAAGTGTTACTATTTGGAGTTAGAGCGCACTATAACTCCTCTATACCCCCGAATTGGGCACACTTTTATATCGCCTTGGGTTATTTAATGGCTGTACAACAGAGTTACAGATTTGGTTGAGAGGTATAATAGAGCTATTAGAGAGCTATAATAGCGAAAACTGAAACTACAAGAGATAAAAACGCGATAAATAAGCGGAAGTTAAGTCCTTTAGTGGTACAATAGATTAATATAGCGTTTATTAACTCTTTGGGTGCTTTGAGGGCTGCAAATAGGTGACTACTAACTCTTTAAGGGGAACAACAGAACTACAACGTCACTCACTATGTCTTTAGGTGGAATGAGGGTGGCAAATGGGTGATTATTAACGCTCTGAGCTCCAAAAGGTATCTATAAGAGCTATAAGGTTCTTAAATTTTAACATCACGATATTCTTTTTTTTATCAACAGAATAATTACTTCTAGTTTTGTGTGCGTAAAATGTTTAGATATTTATTAATCCAAAAGGGCGCCTCGTTTGTGAAACTGAAATGAAATCGTTTAGTTCCAACTTATTGACTACAGGAGAGGTTGATTTTTCACTGCGAACGTAAGTACATTGTGATTAAGTATATGTATTATTAACAAATTATTCAAGCGCCCGATGACTAATGTCTCTTTACTGAAAATAAACAATGTATTAGATATGGAGTAACATAAAAGTTTTCGAAGAATCGAATAAAACATTGTTTATTCCAGTTTAAAGTATCGTGCTAGTCGTAATTAATACACATAATGAAGCATAAGTAAAATACTTTATATAAATCATAGTTGCTTCTGTTTTTATAACCTTAGTCAGATCAATTCGCAACCTTTAAATGGTGGGCAAACAAATTTAGGGATCCGTAGTACTGTCTGTCCGTAGCTTTTTGAGTGACATTCATTACACTTCTATTTTACAGTAACGCGAAAGTAACGCATACTGCTACTTTAAAACCACTCAAAAATAAGAAAAAGGTCCTTTATATCATGTTTATGTTTAAAATTTATCAATTATTTAGAAATCAGATATAGATTTCTGTGTTAGGCTTATAAGTACTTATGATAGGATGCCGGCATAGGAGATTCAATTTTATGCATATATTTTATTCACTGTATCTTTTCTCTCTCCTCTCATTCATCTCCTTCATCCTCCTTCATCTCCTCTTTTCAGTGACGTCATGAAATAACTTGTATTTTAATTTCAGAATGCCGTACACAACAATTGTACAAACTATAGAAAAAGGAAAATATGTGCTGTGCACTGCATGCTCCATCGGATCCATGGAAACATAATAATAGTACTAAAATGGCCTAAATGCAATGCGTTAAAACTTGTAAAATCTACAAACACCTTACTACAACTTGATGGGCGACGAATAAAGTGTCAAGTAAAAAGAAGAAATATTTCAACTTATGCAGAAGCTGAACGCGAATTAGATTTTTTGTTATAACGATATGAAAACGTGTAAAACTTGACAAAAAAAAAACAAAGAGAAAGATGATGTTGATAAAGGACTTGATAAGTCGGAAGGCGGCCTCTGCAAAAGAGTACCTACTAGTACAAGCTGTAGGTCTGATTGTGAATGATATGATACAAATTAATAACCTCTTGATCTTGACTATATTTTTATTGATTTATTACTATAAATCTTGATGATAAGCTGAATTTCATGAATCTTTATCAGATAATTTTTTTGCTTTATAGTTTTTAAATGACAAATATAAGGATTCAGTGTGATAAATAAATATATTTGAATATGATTCATTTAAAGAAAAACTAAGTTAATTTACTTTGTAAAAAAGAATAAAAGAAATGTGATTGAAATATTGTGTTTAATTTGATTTATTATTTAGAAAATTATGTACGGGACCCAGATTGACATTTTCGCAGAAAACTCCCGCTTGACTACTTCTAGTACCTACTATCACTTCGCCATTGCTCTGATGTCAACAAGTGAACAAATAAGGGTTACAGAAGAGGTATTGAGATCTATTACTCTACCTAAACCTATACAGAAGTGACATTAGGCACTAGAAGTTCTATGATAGCGAAAAATGTTCCCACTGTTACAACTTTAAGTAATATAAGAGAGTATTGTACCTCTTTAGGTATTTGGTGCTATAATAACCATTGTATAAGTAATTATTGCTTTTGTACAACTTTTAGTTCTTGGCAAGAGTTCGTTAGCGCTTGCATAGCACTTTGGGGGGTTGTAGTCAGTGCTTACTTCTTATTTAGATTCTATGGTTGTAAGATTCACTTACAGCTATAAAACAAGATGCTTAGCCTGTATTATAGCGTTACAAATTGCTGCTGTATGTCTTTAACCTTTAAACTCATCTTGTTATTACCCTTAAAACTATGCTGTATAGCTCACAGTGGAATATTTTGTTAGACTACACTCTTATGTTGCCAAAAGTTGTTATTGCTGCTGCTATAGCACCTTTATATCACGTTAAGGTCTAAAATAAGCTCTAATTGACGCCAAATTGTTTATTGGGCGTTCCCGCCATTTTGTATTTTACGCGCCTTTTTTCACAGAGCTTTTTATTTACTCTCTTTGTTGATTACTTGTTTGACGAAAGAAGTTGATGTAAATTAAAACATCCAATCAGTGCAAAATGGATGCAAGTCTTTATTGAGATTCCCTACCATCTGATATCTTTATTCTCAACTATGTACATACCTACCATCATTATGTAGCTTATGTACCACTCAGTAGCTTACTTTGTTCTAGTATTTAGTATTAGTTTGTAAGCATTCGTATAATTATTACTGTTTCTGTTCTGTGCTGTAACTGGGTTGTGTCAATAAATGCTTCTCTATCTCTATCTATTATGTAGGGTACGGCGTCGTACAATGAACCGGGTAAATTTTAGGAGCCTGTAGTTTTTACATTTTTTAGCTTTTGCTATTGTTTTTTACCCTATCTATGCATATCATATTATGCAGAATTTATCCGACTATCATCGTGCATACTAGTTTTTTGACAGTTGGGCCTAGTTTGAGTAGGAGAAATGTTTTTTCAAAAACTCAGCTTTGGTTCATTGTGTCCACTAGGTAGTACAAATTGAACCGCGGTATTTTCCACATTGAACCACCCTTTACCGCCTACCTAAATATTGGTATTTATCAATTTCAAAGCATGGCAAATAAAACAATGGTAAATTTTTATGATTTGCTTTATTACCGAAAGGGCCAGTCTTATAAATGTTAAAAAATAACTATAAAATTACACTTCTGAAGTGTAATTTTATCGGTTAGTGAAAAAAATTACAAATATATTGAGCTAAATGCTATTATTAAGAGATCAAGTTTCTTATGAACACAAACACTATAATTTAACTTAGTTTTAACGAATTATTTGAACAGTATCTTCTATATCAAAATGCAAACATACATCAGTACACTTCAGTGCAAAAAAAATTGCTTACTATGACAATATTTGTGATTTGGCATAATTGTTCGTTGCAGCTGTGACGTCACCTTTTATTCTGGAAGTTACTTTGGTCCGCGCCATCCTAAAAAAATTCCTTTTTTAATTTAATTAGTTTATAATTTCCAGTTAATATGCAGTTTTTTTGTGACTTCACACAAAACAGTACAATTGCACGGAAGTGTAATAAGTTAATAGTACACAGTGAACTGTGGTTCAGTCTGTACTTCATGTATGTGGTTCAAAGAGAGACACCGCACGTGCTTCGCAATAATCTCAAAATTTCACCAGATAAACCAGGGCATATTAAAACCAAATATCATACATTAGAAAGCTAAATATGTGCACTATTACACGTAATTATTTAAATACTGACATTCAACACCGAAAACAAATGAAAAATCAAAGAAAACTGATGAAAAAACTTACTTTTCCGATCGATTTTAGTAAAAGTCCTCGCCCAACCTTCGTCATTCACGGGATCGCCGCGCAAACTCAGCGGTGGGTAGGGGGGCTGTAGGGACCTTATTTACCGGCACAAGCGCGAATCGGCAACGTTGCATATTCGAATACTTTCGATGGTTCAATGTAGCTGTCTGGTTCAATGTACGACTACCGACCCTACTATCAATCAGCCTTTTAGTCCACAGCTGGACATAAGCCCTATCATGTCTCATGTCTCGTATCATGTCTATCCGTTCTTAGGACCTAACAGCGCTAGGTATTTACCCTTTGTAGGGTGATGTTTATAGGATCTTGTTCATGTTTAGAGGAAATTTTATATATTATAACTTTCGTAATCACTTTCGTAATCAATAAATAATTTGTATTTGTATTTGTGTTTGATCCTCCAATTTGTAGTCTTGCTAGGGTTGATCGGATCTATAGTCGAGCTTAGAGTAAGCTGCAAATTTGTCTTTAATTAATATTGTTGTTACTTTTCTGATATACCCGTGGAATTGCAGAAATCATGATTCCGAAAGGAAGGCCAGACTCATTTGACATGCGCATTAGGTGCTGTACAAGCCTCTCTAAAGAACAGATTATGGATATTCTTGTCTGTCTCCTCCTGTGAACTTACTTCCCATCCTGGACTCTCTGCTGGTTGTGCCTGACGTGGAAGTCAAGCAGCTCCTGCACCAGACCCTGCTCTACCATCGCGTCCACGCGCGCGTTCAGTCGCTCGTCATGTATCGCCTGAAAAACGGGGAAAATGGCGCTGGTAATCATTTTTTGTAATTAAAAACCTTGTTCAATTTCGATTTGAAATGTCCTTATTATTCACAGACACCCCCTAACACAGACGCCTCACTTTATTAAGGGATGCGCCCTTATGAGTTATGAATCACTTCGTCCAAAGTGAAATTAAAAGCAAAAAAAATTTTTTTACTAGCAAAATACTTCTAAAGTAGCAGGGCCGTATGAGAAACCGTTGGTTATCGCATTCAAACAGACAGAGGGACACGGCACGGCCGGCGGCGGGGAACTTTTTTAAAAGTACTAGCTTTCTTTTCTTAGTCAATTACTAAGGGTTTAGAAACAAACTAAACTAAAATGGTCATGGAAACATGAAACTAAACTTCTGATAGAGCTTAAAATTTATTGCTTATATCACAATTAGGAGTAGGAGATACTAGTTTTTGCACGCTGCTTTGCACCTTTCAAGTAACCGTGTCCGTCTCCGGAGGATTACTTTATCTCCTTGATAAATTTCATTACGATCCAGCATATACATACCTATCATAAATCCCTCAATTAAAGTTTGAAGTTTTCTTTGTTTAACGTAATAATACGATAAATGGGTGGCCCTTATTTGGGTCCGGGTAGCGTCTTAATAAAAGCTTTAACTGTAAAATTTTTGTCTTTTAATTTTTCTTATGTGGTGATAACCAGTTTTAATCTCACTTTTATTTGGATAAATATATACAATATTAATTCTGGTCAATCCACACAGAATCATCTAGCCCCAAGATAAGCAGAGCTTGTATTATGGGCAGTAGATGACTGATATACATAATACAATATATTAAATTGATAGATATTTTTCAGATATTATATAGAGGAAAGATTTGATTGTTTGAATTGAATAGGCTCCGAAACTAATGGACCGGTTTTAAAAATTCTTTTAACATAAGAATCTTATATTTATAAATTAAATTTTTGTTAAATATTCTTGTAAAGGGGCGGACCTCTAGTATTCGACCAGAACACCCTGTACAAATATCTGCATATCATGAATACCTTCATATAGTCAACAAACATGCATACAACCTGTAGTTATGTCATTTGGGTCGTGCATGCATATCCTATGACCTCAACGCATGCGTTCTATTAATACGAATGCAGGTGCAGACACAGAATGCAACTAGTTGTGTACTGTCACACACAAAATGCAATAGACATCACATAGTACACAATTTGACCAGTAGGATAATGGTCACATCTTTGTGTTTATTTTGTTATACATACGATTCAACCTGTTAAATTGCACAGATAGTGACATTGACAGTTGTGTCCAAAGTTGTCGTTTGGTAGTTCTACCATTATGTTTCATTCGGTAAAAAAATACTTATAACTTTAAATTACAGTGTAAATTTTAAGTTAATATGTGACAACGCAGGCGCTTTGACAAATTATAAATGACTATTATTATTAGTAGGTACTATTCAACCGAATATTTAACGCGTTCTTCTCCAACACGAAATTTCGTGTTCGTATCGGCCAATTGGTGCACTCTAATACACCGAAATAGAGCACCAATTTGCACAAAAATGTGAAACGCAACAATCGATTGCGTACCTATTTTAAAGAATTAGAATGAAGGCCCGGTGTAGGTACCGCCTTTTGGCCTTTGATCCAACTTCCTAGCGAAAGTCTATATTATTATATCTCTTATCTAATAATAATTATTATTACTAGCGACCCGCCCTGGCTTTGCACGGATACAATGCTGATACAAATGCATGTTATACATATAAACCTTTATCTATTTAAAAATCGCATCGAAGTCCGTTGCGTAGTTTAAAAGATCTAAGCATACATGGGACAGACAGACCGCGAGAAGCGACTTTGTTTTATCACAGTACACATAATGGACACTGTGGTTTTATACTATGTGGTGATTACTTGTAGTACTATCGATATAATATATCGAATTTTTCTTACCATATTATGGTAAGAAAAATTTCATATCACTTACGCCACTGACTGTACACACGCTATTCAACTATCCTTGTACCAGATATGGCTGTGATAATTTTAATGATCGAAATTATTTTGTACCTACCTATGCGCTTGCGCTTAATTTGTGCTAGGGGCGTGTACCTAAATACTGAATGCAATTATTCTTGGAATAGAACAACATAGGTATTATTATCCGCCGTGTGGTGCCGGCATAGAATTTCACCACCCCAACTCTTCCCGTGGGTGTCGTAAGAGACGACTTAGAGAAAAACACCGGGGGGCGGGCAGCAGCGCCCTCTGCAGAACAACTCCACCGAACTACGATCCCCAACTCGCATGCCCAGCGTGGGGATTATGAGCAATAACCCCCAAATGATAAATAATGCCATCTATGGCGCTCATTAGGGGAGGCCTATGTCCAGCAGTGGACTGTTATAGGCTGTTGTTGATATATTATGTAGTACCAAAACGTATAAGTTAGTTATAAAAAAGGGAGGTGAAAAGTTAAAAAAAAAACAATAAGGTGTAAGTGTTACACCGTAAAATCCCTCATTTTTATCAAAGAACTCCGCAACTATATAGAAGGCTTGCTCAATGAGCCATTTCTTAATTTTTTTAAAAGATTATAGGATAGAAACAACAAAAGCGCCCAGAAGTAGATACAACATCCAATTAACTATATCGTGAATTCCCAGACTACACAACAACAGTCTTCTGTGTCCAAGTAGTTCGGTACTAGTAGTTCAAACACTCCTTGAACCCGCGGTTTGAGTTTACAATCACTATTGCATTGCATGAGTCACTTCAATTATGTCATCCATTGAGACGGGTGCAACGGTGCCAGTGGGTTGCGACACAGCACGTGACGGAGAGCTGGTTTAATTTACGCCCAACTAACACTTAGGCGCTAAGACAAGAGCTATATTAGATGTATAAGAGCGCTAACCAGATCTTACAGTTATTAATAAGTGTTACTATTTGGAGTTAGAGCGCACTATAACTCCTCTATACCCCCGAATTGGGCACACTTTTATATCGCCTTGGGTTATTTAATGGCTGTACAACAGAGTTACAGATTTGGTTTAGAGGTATAATAGAGCTATTAGAGAGCTATAATAGCGAAAACTGAAACTACAAGAGATAAAAACGCGATAAATAAGCGGAAGTTAAGTCCTTTAGTGGTACAATAGATTAATATAGCGTTTATTAACTCTTTGGGTGCTTTGAGGGCTGCAAATAGGTGACTACTAACTCTTTAAGGGGAACAACAGAACTACAACGTCACTCACTATGTCTTTAGGTGGAATGAGGGTGGCAAATGGGTGATTATTAACGCTCTGAGCTCCAAAAGGTATCTATAAGAGCTATAAGGTTCTTAAATTTTAACATCACGATATTCTTTTTTTTATCAACAGAATAATTACTTCTAGTTTTGTGTGCGTAAAATGTTTAGATATTTATTAATCCAAAAGGGCGCCTCGTTTGTGAAACTGAAATGAAATCGTTTAGTTCCAACTTATTGACTACAGGAGAGGTTGATTTTTCACTGCGAACGTAAGTACATTGTGATTAAGTATATGTATTATTAACAAATTATTCAAGCGCCCGATGACTAATGTCTCTTTACTGAAAATAAACAATGTATTAGATATGGAGTAACATAAAAGTTTTCGAAGAATCGAATAAAACATTGTTTATTCCAGTTTAAAGTATCGTGCTAGTCGTAATTAATACACATAATGAAGCATAAGTAAAATACTTTATATAAATCATAGTTGCTTCTGTTTTTATAACCTTAGTCAGATCAATTCGCAACCTTTAAATGGTGGGCAAACAAATTTAGGGATCCGTAGTACTGTCTGTCCGTAGCTTTTTGAGTGACATTCATTACACTTCTATTTTACAGTAACGCGAAAGTAACGCATACTGCTACTTTAAAACCACTCAAAAATAAGAAAAAGGTCCTTTATATCATGTTTATGTTTAAAATTTATCAATTATTTAGAAATCAGATATAGATTTCTGTGTTAGGCTTATAAGTACTTATGATAGGATGCCGGCATAGGAGATTCAATTTTATGTATATATTTTATTCACTGTATCTTTTCTCTCTCCTCTCATTCATCTCCTTCATCCTCCTTCATCTCCTCTTTTCAGTGACGTCATGAAATAACTTGTATTTTAATTTCAGAATGCCGTACACAACAATTGTACAAACTATAGAAAAAGGAAAATATGTGCTGTGTACTGCATGCTCCATCGGATCCATGGAAACATAATAATAGTACTAAAATGGCCTAAATGCAATGCGTTAAAACTTGTAAAATCTACAAACACCTTACTACAACTTGATGGGCGACGAATAAAGTGTCAAGTAAAAATAAGAAATATTTCAACTTATGCAGAAGCTGAACGCGAATTAGATTTTTTGTTATAACGATATGAAAACGTGTAAAACTTGACAAAAAAAAAAACAAAGAGAAAGATGATGTTGATAAAGGACTTGATAAGTCGGAAGGCGGCCTCTGCAAAAGAGACCTACTAGTACAAGCTGTAGGTCTGATTGTGAATGATATGATACAAATTAATAACCTCTTGATCTTGACTATATTTTTATTGATTTATTACTATAAATCTTGATGATAAGCTGAATTTCATGAATCTTTATCAGAAAATTTTTTTGCTTTATAGTTTTTAAATGACAAATATAAGGATTCAGTGTGATAAATAAATATATTTGAATATGATTCATTTAAAGAAAAACTAAGTTAATTTACTTTGTATAAAAGAATAAAAGAAATGTGATTGAAATATTGTGTTTAATTTGATTTATTATTTAGAAAATTATGTACGGGACCCAGATTGTCATTTTCGCAGAAAACTCCCGCTTGACTACTTCTAGTACCTACTATCACTTCGCCATTGCTCTGATATCAACAAGTGAACAAATAAGGGTTACAGAAGAGGTATTGAGATCTATTACTCTACCTAAACCTATACAGAAGTGACATTAGGCACTAGAAGTTCTATGATAGCGAAAAATGTTCCCACTGTTACAACTTTAAGTAATATAAGAGAGTATTGTACCTCTTTAGGTATTTGGTGCTATAATAACCATTGTATAAGTAATTATTGCTTTTGTACAACTTTTAGTTCTTGGCAAGAGTTCGTTAGCGCTTGCATAGCACTTTGGGGGGTTGTAGTCAGTGCTTACTTCTTATTTAGATTCTATGGTTGTAAGATTCACTTACAGCTATAAAACAAGATGCTTAGCCTGTATTATAGCGTTACAAATTGCTGCTGTATGTCTTTAACCTTTAAACTCATCTTGTTATTACCCTTAAAACTATGCTGTATAGCTCACAGTGGAATATTTTGTTAGACTACACTCTTATGTTGCCAAAAGTTGTTATTGCTGCTGCTATAGCACCTTTATATCACGTTAAGGTCTAAAATAAGCTCTAATTGACGCCAAATTGTTTGTTGGGCGGGATCATGATATCCCAGGGATTGGCAAGCATGGGCAAGAGGTTCCAGTGACATTAAAAAAGAAAATGCAATTCTTATGTATATTGTCTATTGGATATTTATTATTTTGTTTATTATCAGCAATTTATTTGCTTGAAAAACAGGTTTTTACCTAGTTCAGGTTCAGGCACATACATTAACTTAGCCCATAAAATATAAGATTAAGTACCTACTATTTGTGCAAATTGGTGCTCAGTTTTGTTAGCCCTAAGTTATCATGAATAAATTATTTTATATTTATTTATTTTCCATGACTGACCTCTGTGACGCGGTGGGTATAGGACCTGCAAGGCAGGAGGGTGCGGATTCACTCTCGGGATAATGTTTATAAGTTCTGCAAATATTTGTACCCATGTTCTTATAATTTTGTTTGTATAATAAAAATATCTATATATGTAATACATTGAATTAAAAATATATACACAAGCTCTGCTTAGATTGGAGCTAGATGATGCTGTGTCCAGCGTTATTATTTTATTTTTTATATCTTAAATTCTGTTTTTATTTCTTGTTATGGCATAGACATTTTAGATAATTCCTAATTTATTTTTTATAGCTAGATGACCCGAAAGTGTAGGCAATTTTTACTTGACCCGACTACACCGGACGAGGGTTTATCTATGTATGCGGCAGATTTTATGTTCTCACGTAATTCTTCAATAAAAAATCCGCAGAACGCTGGAGATAAAGGTACTTAGTCATAGCATAAGTTCTTCAACTTCTGAGCCTGATGATTCAGTGGGAATTATCCAGCATTTGCAAGTTAAAAACGCGAGTGAATAAGCGGCAAATTTTTGACAGATTAACAATGAAAACTGTCAAAAAACCGCGAAGTATTATGTCAGTTTCGTTCAAGAATTCAGGGGCTAAATGAACAAGCCGTTCATCAGTCACTGTGACAGCACTATCAATGGAGTGGATAGTAATGCCCGTCTGTAGTAGGTTGGGTACGGTGGGTGTCGCGTGAGCGGTATCCGGACTAAAAGTTTTAGATGTGGTCCAACTTTACGAGTACATCGTGGGAGTGTCGAAAGTGTTTAAAGTAGACCTACTTAATTACGGCGAAAGGTGGCAAAAATCAAAACACCTAGGTACCTGATTCGTTTTTGCGCCAAGCCTTTGTCACTTGCATGACAGCTCAGAAAGTTCGATTTTAGTTTTTACGGTACAGGGCCCGTCAATCAAGTTTGTCTATGGAAAGTAAAAATATGTAATCCCTAGAGAGATAGAGGGCATAAATGACGTGACGTGTAAAAAGCCCTAAAAAAATAAGTTGAAGTTGACGTGTATAAAACTATAGAATTTAAAATAACTACCTACTACAAATAGGTTTCCTACCATAAATCTAGGGTAGGTAAGGTAGGGCGCTTCTTCGTCAAGCATGCTGCAATGTGAAAATCTAGGAATTAAGCGTAAAAAAGAGTTAAGTTGCGCTTTAGAATGTGAACGAACGCAGCGAACGCTGCATCGGTATTAACGCAATGGTGCGGATTTTACATTTTCATCGGCAATAATAAAATAATTAGAAAGCACTCCAGTTTGCCGATGACGTCAATCGCAACAAAATTCTAACGAGGAAATTGTTACTGATGACCTACAGAAATACCGATCTCGCTATGCATAGAAACCTATTACTAGCGTACCTCACTGCAAAGCATTGAATCTTTTCGCTCCGTTCCCGCCGTTCGATGCAGTGGAAGCGCAACTTTAATCACAATCCATTCACACTATAATATGTAGCCAGCCATAGATAATGTTTTTTTATTTCTAATTTATGATAAGGGTTACACTTTATGTTATCAAACCTATGCACCGAAGCATTATGATGGTTCTAAATTCAAGTTTTCAACTACAATTTTATGCGAGAAACTTGTTGTAATCTATTGTAGGTAAGTGGTCTGTGTAGTCATTGACGAGGCGAGGCGTCACGTCCCATTGAAAACTATTTACGGTTATTGTCTGAACTAAGTAGATATTTTCATTAATACTACATTCATGAGGTGATTATTTCGCAACTAAAATAATGCTTATAACGAAGCGTTTATTTTTTCAAAGTAATATGTAATATCAAACGACGACTTGTGTATCAATTTTCCTTTCCGCGAATCGATTTGAATTTGGAACGTGTTTGCATTCCAAATTCAAATAATCTTGACCTTGGCAGCTAGACGATTACCTTCGTACGTACAACGCACTTTTAGGTAACTACTCTACCATGTTAATTTTCTATTAGTATGGAAACTATGCAGTTCAATGCACGATGAACCGTGAAAAAAACAAGGTTTTATGCAAATCTGATCAAGTCACGCCTTCGGTTTCACTCGACTAGACTAACATAGGTAATTTGAAAAAGTTTTGATTCCATAAAGTCCTAATATACTAGAGTCGGGTTTACTGACTTACCATAAAGTACAGAAATAAGAAGTAAATTACAAACATAAATTTTTAATATGAGAGTACCTGACAATTAACTTCATAATCGCTTTGCCGAATCATATACTTTGGCGCCAAAAGCCACCGTCCAATATAGCATTCGATTTTACACCATCCACAATACCTAATATTTACGGTGTGTTAACTTCGTATATTGTCGGGTATCATCGGTTTCCGAAAACTATGTTAAACTTGACTCAAATACGCAAAACTGAGTCCTAACTGCAGACTACAGGTCGCTCAACTGATCCATACCAATACCAGTCGGTAGTGTACCTAAGATAGTACATACCTACTTTATTTAACTCTGTTTGTATAATTCAGAACATTTCTTAATTTCCGCCGTGTGGTGACGACATAGAAATTCACCACCCTCATTCTTCCATGGGAATCAAAGGCGACTAAGCACACCGGGGGGCGGGCAGCAGCGCCCTCTTCAGAACAACTACGATCCCCAACCCGCATGCCCAGCGCCGGCAGTAACCCCCAAATGATAAATAATGCCATTTATGGCGCTCTTAGGAGAGGCCTATGTCCAGCTGTGGACTACTATAGGCTGATGATGATGAGAGCAATTCTGACATCAGAATTGCTATAGTGGATAGTTCATTTTATTTCGATGCATCGTTCGAAAACGCGCATAGTTTTTATAACCTAATTAATTTCTTCAGTCACGCCTTATAAACCGTCTTAACCATCAAAGTCCGAGACTAAACTCATACGTCTGTCTGACCTTGGCACCCAGATATTCGGTAAGTAAATTATGAACAGTCTGCTACGAAGATAATTTATGTAAAACTATAAAATGTCTGCAAAATGTCGCTGGCAGAATGAAACAACAATGTTCGTTGCTAGTAAATGAAAAAGAAACACAAGGAAAGCAAGAAAAATACTGTCAGATTTGAAAATAGAACTGAGAAGGAACGAAGCATCTAGACAAGAGAAACCATTGATGCATAGAGCTCTAGAAACGTCATGGTGTTAAAGATATACTTACATCAAGTATTTCGAATAAATAATATCATCATAAAAATGTTGTTTAACGAAAAACTCATTTACATTATACGCCCGGAAAAACCAGAGGGAAATTTTAATTACCTGATGAAACGTTTTTAGATGAATCTCTTGATTTTTGAAAACCTAATTAAGTCTTTCAATTGATTAGTATAATAAGGTAAACATCCCGTCACTTCCAGACAGAAATCTAATTTTGTGGCAATAGTCGGATATTTGCAGCGTTCTATTTTTAAAATTTGTTAGCTTCAGAATCTGTAGATGTTTTATTTAGGCACAGAAAATTCTTCACTCAGTTAGAATACTTAAAACATCGAGTACGTATCCAGTAGAGTTGAAATGTCAGATATGATTGTTAAGAAAATATTCAGCCAAAAAGTACACAGAATAATAAAAAGTGTCAACTGTTGTCATTGGCCGAAGCAATGTCATTTGATAAAAAGGGATGGGGTAAAACTGAGGGGTTATTCCCGCTCGTCCCCTCGCTTCGTCCCCTGAGGGGACCAACGGGAAGTTTACTTCCCGCTCGTCCCCACATTCATATACGTGGGGACGAGCGGGAAGTAAACTTCCCGTTCGTCCCCTTTTTAGAATTGGCACCAAAATGGTTAACACACTAGAAGTGAATATTACTAAGTAAAAACAAAAAGCTTATATAATACGAGGTATTTTATTTATTGTAAAAGTTTACTTTCTATGTTTGTTTGTATATTATGAATGAAAATGTATGCAGAAGATTGTGTGTTCGATTCTCGCCTCGGGACAAATATTTGTACTATTTGCAAATAATATGTTGAGGGAGTTGTGGTTGTCTTCTATGTATAATAATAAAAATCTATGTTCTCGTTTATTGTTATGTATATTTTTATTAAGCACACAAGATGATGTTGTGTGAATTGTCCAGCCAACAAAAACTGAAACAAACTACCATCAAGATGAAACCCAACAGTAGCAGTGCTACTATTGAAAACACTGAATTCATTAAATAAACCCAAATAAAAGAAAGTTTTTTTAATAAGACCACCAAAATATATTTAGAAGGACAGGTTCATACAGGAATGCCAACCTGCATTGGGAAATGGAGAAATCATAGTTGGCTTTTTCTTGGAAATTGTTAAAAAAATAATACAATACATACAGTACTCAATGCTATTTTACACCAAAAGAAAATATAAAAAGACATAACATAAAACAAGTAAAATGGGCGGCTTTATCGCTTTGAAGCGATCTCTTCCAGGTAACCTTTGGATGGAAAGAGTTATGATTTGATTGATTTTGTATGTTCATTGTTAATAGTCTATACAAATTTTAGACATAGGAAAGATTTAATTATTTATTTGTTTGAATTGAATAGGCTCCGAAAGTACTGAACCGATTTGAATAATTGTTTTACTATTAGAATCCTAAATTTTCCGTGATGAACTATATATATTCAAAAAAGTTAAGGAGTTCCGCATGAAAAATTAAATTTTGTTAAATACCCGTGCGAAGCCGTGGCGGACCGCTAGGAATAAATAATAACTGAACTTTACACTATAATAAGTACCTACACGTTTATCTTTAACTTCATCATAGAGCATTTACGTAATACGTACGTTCAAATTTTATTTTGCATTTCTAATCATCATTCATCATAATATATCTTCGTATCATATAAAAATTGTACCCAGTAAATTAAGATTGTTTATAAATCATGTTTTTGGTTTTAGCGTAGGAGATACCAGTTGTATATCAGATAGATAAGAAAGTTCATAAACATAGACAGCATACAAATAAACATAGAAATACCTCGTGTTATATAAAGCTTTTTGTTTTATTTTCTAGTGTGTTAACCATTTCGTTATTTTTATAATGTTGATTATCCTATACTATTATTGTAAAATAAAAACAATAACAACTTGATTTAAATTGTTCAAAGTTCAGATTAAAATGCCTTAAGATATTTAAAGATATTCATTTAAAAGTTAATGTAATATTAACTTTTAAAAGAATAGTACCTAATTAATATTTATGTTTTATGTTTCAAGTTGATTACTAAATATGTTCTGATTTTATTCAAAAATATCCGCATAATATTTTAATGGGGACCAACGGGAAGTAAACTTCCCATTCGTCCCCATCGGGGCCAGCGGGAAGTTTACTTCCCGTTCGTCCCCTCAGGGGACGAAGCGAAGGGACGAGCGGGAATAACCCAAACTGAGTCTTATATCGATATTTTGGCGAGTTTCATATGTACGATTCATGATTTTTAATAAAATAGCTCATTTGTTTATGTTTTAAACTGTAAAAATTCTACTTTGTTTAATTTAATTACTATTTCTCTAATAATAATAATGAGTACAATAGTATTATATATTATCGTGTTATTATAAAATGTCTTTTCTTGAAAATTTCGAGAAACGACGGTGTCTTACTTCGTCGGAATCCAGTTTTATCGTCTTGTAGGCTTTACCAAATATCTTTCAATATATATTGTGTTGGAAATCTTTGAAAAAAATGTAATCCGATGTAATAATAGATCCTCAAAGTACAATAAAATTCTTACGAGACCGTTCTACACATACTAATCAAAAAAACCTAGATAAAAAAGTATTTAAAAAAGTACTTATTTATAAGTTTAGCTAGCAATAAACCTACTCAATCGTTCAAATATCACAAGCTAAAACATTACATCTTAATCGGTATTGTGTTATATCATGCTTGACCTGAAGTATCGATATCGATAGCCTAAACTAGCAAGTTCCTTCTCTAAATAAGTAAGTGCTAAATCACAGACGGGTGGCAGAGATTCGCGGTTTTTGTATGGCGCCTCTACGGGATATGTACTCGATGACTTAAAATAAGAGAAAAAGCGTCGTATTATAAAGAACAACTTATCTATAGGGACTCGTTTTTATAAAAAGTTCACACTAAAAACTAAACATTTCTTCAAACTAAACATTCTTATTCTATTTATTTTTCCTATCAATTTTTTTATACTGGTACTTATCCTAACCATCCAAAGGCTGCCTGGAAGACTTCGCTATAAGCGATAAGGCGACCGATTGTGCCATAGTATTAAGATCGTGTAAAATGGTAACCTTTTAACTGTATTGATGGTGCAATAACGTAATATTCTATTCGATTCTAATTATTTAAGTAGCAAATACATTTTTCATCCGAACTTTTTAAGAGGAACCTCATGAAAGTATGAATAAGTACGGAACTAGTTTCATAAAAAATAAAAAGAAGCACTCGGTACTCTGACATACTGTCTATGAATCAAATAGTATGTCAGTCGCCGCCATAACGCCCATAGACACGAACCTAATAACATCATATAAACAAATCAAAACAAAATGAAAAACGCCGTCTTGTGTGGTCAGATGTTGCCAAAATCACAATGCGTTTGTCAATAAAAAACACCGGATCACATTTCGTAGATAAATTTCTTATTTCACCAACTTAATTTTTCGATTTAACGCAAAATTATTATCAACATAAAAATCAAACTATACGCACAAAATCTAGCCAGTGTTGCCAACATGTAAACATGTAAATTTTCCAGTAAGTGTGGGAGGATATTAAAAATGTTTTAATTCTCATATTTCATTGACTTTAAATTATGAATTAAGTAAATAGGCATTTCATCATTCTGGTTATATAAAATAATATGTGTTAAGTATTCGAAATATAATAAGGATATTGAATTTCAGTTTGTAATATCTATACAATAGCTTAGCTTTAGGGATACGAATTTCGAAATACCTATGTTTGTTTTTTATTTGAGCTAACCTCCAAAATACCTAAACCCATTTGGATAATACTTTTATTGACGATCATGCTACGCAGATCTTATATCGAGATTATCGATAGCCGTGGGGCATTACTAATAGTCAATATGTTTTTCAGATTTCTGGGTGATGAAAATTGGAAGTTAAATTGAATTCGCATTATCAAAGAATCTCATAGTTAAAATAATTTGAATCCCACTAAATCTAGTGTAGCATGCAGTGTGCGTTAAGATTCTTCATGTAAAAGCATTCGGGCATTTTAATGTAGGTATACATATTTTTTATTTATTATGTATCAATAAACAATGAATATGAGCATAATGTATATTTTTTTCATTATTAGGAACGTTTCATTGATCTTCCCAGTAACAATCATAAGATATGGCTGCAAATGTACATTTAAATAATTATAATTTTTATTTGATTTTTTTTATTATATTGGTTAGGCATTTCCGTTATGAACAACGTATGCGAAGCCACAGGCAGAAAATGTTGTCAGCCAGTTAATAGGTACAAAGAATAATTTATTCAAACTAAAATTAGACCATGGAACGGAGACTTTGGATGTGTTTATGTTTGTTACTTCTGCACACACACTCAGAGGCCTGAACAGATTATGTTGAAATTTCTTCGATTAGCAAATAGGGGTTACTATTTAATCCCGGGAACAATCAAATTCACTGCAGTTAGCACCATAATATTAATAATTAATACCTATTATAAAAATAATTTGTTGAATTATTATTTTTATTAACATAATCCAGATTTTACTGTCACTTTCGTGCGATATTTATTGTTTTAATTAATTTTTATTAGTAAGTGTAAGTGGTTGTATGACCGTTCCAATTAAATGAATAAATAAAAATAGAGCGCTGGCGTAAATTGAAAGTTATAAAAATTAGGACTAATAAACACGATTACCGTGGCTAAAGCAGTACCTAAAATGATTCATTATAATTTACATATTCATATGAAAACAATTATTAGGAAGAATATTTATAAAAATTATGGGTAATTTTTTCTTCTGTTGGCAACTCTCTATACACTGACACTCAATGTCATTCCGCCATTGTTAGGATTCATGTTCGATTTGATAGGATTACGTCTGAACTTTTTCCTATGTCTATGAGGAACCTCTTCCTATCACAGTCAACGACCGATTCAGGGTGACCATATAAAAAATAGAATCGCTATTCGGCCTCCAACTTCCTCATTTTTTCACACGCTTTTCCTAGAACTCAAACCTTGAGGCCCACTTGAGGCCACAATAAATTTTCGCATCGTTTTCCTAAATAACACATTTTTAGACTATGCGTAGTTTAGCGTTTGACCTCGAGAGCGGTCGTGAACCTGCCATAGACAATACTATAGTAACAAGCTTCGTACTAATCATACAAAGATTACCTATTTATTAAACTGTGATAAATGACGACCTCTGTGGCGCGGTGGACGAAGGTCTGACTACGACGCAGGAGGTTGTGGGTTTCATTCCCGCCTCGGGACTAATGTTTGTACGATCTTCAGATATTATTTTTTTATACGTTTTGATGCTGCGACGTAACGAAGATAACCCTACCCAAGTACCCATATAGACTCTAAATAAATAAATAAAGATATTTTAAAATGAGACGCGCCTATTCCCAACTCGCGATCACGAAGAAAACAGCATCCTGATTTACAATCTTCATCAAGTGTACAAGTGTACAACTAGTATTCTCAAAAAAGGACAGGCCGCGAAAGATCGCGATGGTTAGAATAGTAAATAAAGTACATATAAGAAGAAAACAGTATCGTGATTATGAAATGATATCTTCATCAAGTGCTGGGACGACTTGTATTCTCAAAAGGGGATGAAGAATAATAGAATAAAGAATAAATCATTTATTTCAGGCAACTTGAACACTTAAGGATGATAAACCGCGAAAGATCGCGATGGTTAGAAGTATATGAAGTTCCAGGAACAGTAAGGAGCCTATGTCCAGTGGGACGACAGTAGGTTTAAGAAACAATTCGATCTTAGAACCTTTCGTAGAAACGATAATAACAAAAAAGAAACACTAAAATGACACCCTAACAGAAATATAAACTTTTATTTACATGGCGGGTACAAAAAATAATTTTGTCAGAGTAGAATTTTATCACCTATTGATGAACGTACCTAAAACGATTTTAAACAAGTAAATCTAATGAAAATAATTTTATTAACACGTTCGTTGTCGAGGACATAAGATAACACGTCTCAATAAAGCCCTTTGGCATTCACAACATCATTTCCTCAATGACCCTCCTTATATGAGCGAATATGTTGGTCCGCAGGTTTGCTCGTTGCTCCACAGAAGTTAAAATAACGCTATTCAAATCCTTTTGCCAATCATTTTACACGAGCAGCCTGTGGTTCACTTATACGAAGAAAGCTGTCAATGCTCTCCGTGTCCAGTACAATAATGCATTCAGGATGCTGGTGGGACTTCCGCCATTTTGCAGTGCCTCCGGCATGTTTGCTGAGGCTCGAGTAGACGGCTTTGCAGCCTGTATGAGGAAGAAGGCAGCTTCTCTGCTTAGTAGAGTTCGCGGGAGTACCAACACCATCCTGACAGCAATAGCCGATAAATTAAATGGAGTGATATATAAACACTCCATCTCTACATTAATTAATTAAAATGTTTAAATTTAAATTAAATAATTAATAACTAACATAGGCTAAGACTTTACTAATATATGGATCTATGTAATCTGAACAATAAATAAATTATTATTATTATTATTATATTTTAAAGCCATAGATCACGCAAATCTACTTTATTGGTGTTAAACATTGTAATCGAGTTAGAGTGCCACCAACTTGGATAAATAGCCCACACCACTTGAAGACTGATGGAAAAAAACCAGTTAGACAAATCTTTGTAAATCATAGAAATTTTTGTACCGCGGAATCTAATTCGCAACTTTATGCATCTCAAGCCAGTAGGCTTGATGCAATAGCGTCGCTAACTATAAACTTTTATGTTGACAGCGGCGTTAACGAAGACTCGAAGAGTATTTTGTTTTCTTATAACTAGATAGTAAATTTTAAATGTTTTGTTCACACAGGCCTTAGCAATATTGTTCACAAATAATTTGGTAAGACTGTAATCTATAATTGAGATGTAAACTCAGTTAATTGAAATTGACGAATCGCGTGCGCTGATTTGCGTAATCGAAAATGATGGAGCAAAAGTTGGAAATTTTATTATGTAATTTTTTTGTACTATTCCCATTTCAATGAGTGGAAAAGATAGAACTTTTTGAGGAAATTGGCAATAGATTTAGCAATCATATAGCATGAGCTAGGTACTGTACTAGGGCTTGCATTCGAATATATTATAATAACCGTATACTGAAATTGCAATAATCAAATAAACGAAAATGTTGTACTCCTATTATCTAACCACTGAGTGAAAGATACACTCAGCCAGTGGGTACATACAGGCTGATGATGGTGTGTAGCTACTTAACTTATACTTAATATAAGTGTTAAGTGTGCGTAATTCTATAAAATAAGCAAAAATATTATAATAATATTGAAACTATAACATCTCGTATCGGGTGACCCTTTATTTTGGTCTCGGAAGATTGTTACAAATTACTGCAAGAAACCACTATATACTAATCAATCCGGCGAAAGGGACCGCGGTCCCTTTACCTAGCGGTCCCAATCGCCGGAAGCCTCGTATCATCAGCATAGTTTTCGAATATTTGCTAACCTAACCTAACATAAAGCAGTGTTAAGGCGTAATGTACGTGTAATGACTTTACGTACGCCCCGGCCGGCGCGGCGCGGCGGCGGCGCCGCCCGCCATATTATGCTAAAATCGGTCTTGTTGCAAGTTGCGAGCGTCTTTCTTTCCCCGTACTGACTTCACGAACGTTCGTTTCGTTGCGTAACACTTTATTCTTTTATATCACGGTTGTCTGGTAGAGATCGCTCTTGAGCGATACATACCTTGAAATTTTTAATAATTGTTTGCTTACGTGTGCTGTAAAGAATTTTCTATTTTTTCTATCTATCGCTCTGTAAGAACGGATAGTGATCTACCCACCTTACATCCAAGGTATTAAGCAAAGTCGTTTAAATGACAAAAAAAAACTAATAAGGCTTTACCTTGTTTTGGTACAAGTAAGCAAAGAAGTTAATCGTTATAAACTTACCCCCACAATACATGAAAATGACGAACAACTTCTACGTTAGAGCATTGTACTCACGTATATAATTATGTCATCTTATCTCTAATACACTTCTGCTCTCCTGGTACTCCAGAGGCATTTATGTACGTAAATTTATCTTAGAAAGATGATCAATGGACATTTTTTTATACAATTCTGGTCACTTGCGCAGCCTCCTTTATATTTCTGTTGTCCTGGTAGTTTGGATGAGGAACTCGTCTTCAATAATAGCGTTTTTGAAGTTTGAGTTTATTGATCTGACGTTATAAAAAGACTTTATCATGATTGCACGAGCTGACGACAAAAAAGTAGGTAAAAGGTAGGGGCTTGTGGAAGGTGTAAATTTTCAACTAGGGCGGGTCCTAATCTATGTAGAAGTCTTCGTACAAGTCTGAACCTTATTCCAACTGCATAAGTCGTCGTCGCGTCGCTAAAACTAAAGCAAGCGATTTGACGAATAAGTCAACTTTGTTAATCATCTAGAACATACTAGTTCATCAAGTCTATTCTAGATGATTCTTTAACACCCAAAGTCTTTCTTTTTGCTCCACTGTTAAAGCTCCCACGGCCATGACAGGCAGTCGCAGGTTCACAGACCTCACAATAACAAAAAGCCAGCGTGGTTTGTAAAATACAAAAACTAGCATCGCTTGATAAGGCCAGATTTCGGCACGATTTCAATAAGCGACTTCAATATGTAGACTTTTGATTAAAGAAAAAAATATTTTAAAACATCCATGCCTTTCTAAGAAAGAAAGGTTTAAAAACTACAAAGAACCCTCTTTTCTGTCTAATAGAAGTACTTGCATATTTGTTTTTGAAAACGACACATTTAATAGTACAACAATACCAACGAAACGTAACTAAAAATAAAAATGCTAAAAAAGAAGTTGAAATATGCCATGACTTCAAATAAAATAAATTAACGTAAGTTGAAAACATAGGGCAGCATGTGCATCAATAAGTTTCATATATCCTATTAAAAATACATAAAAACATCCACAACATAAACCAAAGAAACGATAAACGAAAAAATAAATAAACGGAATTCCAAAAAAGCCGGATGTGCAAAAAAATAACTTCAATAAGGTTAAATACAATGCCAAAATGACCTACCATAATACAAGGCGACTTGTTATGTTACACTCGCCAAGTTAGGGTTAATATGGAGACAAAGAAAAAAAAACAGGAAAATTGGCAGGTGTTCCGCCGCAAGTTTCGTTTTGTAACATGTTTCTACAGGGTGTTGCGTAGACCTTTTAACATCTGTCGAGTAAAGTATTGAGTGAAGACAGGAATTCATATTTTATTCGATGTTTACGTTGTTTAGAGGTACCTAGTTATTTATGTAGGTGATGGGTACCTAAGCATTTTTCGCTACTAATAGAGGCAATATTAATAATAGGTACATAAATTAATAAATAATGCTGGACGTTCCACACAGCCGTGTGGTGTCGGCATAGAATTTCACCACCCCATCTCTTCCCGTGGGTGTCGTAAGAGACGACTAAGGGAAACACACCGGGGGGCGGGCAGCAGCGCCCTCTGCAGAACAACTCCACCGAACTGCGATCCCCAACCCGCATGCCCAGCGTGGGGATTATGGGCATTAACCCCCAAATGATAGTGCCATCTTTGGCGCTCATTAGGGGAGGCCTATGTCTAGCAGTGGACTATTATAGGCTGGTGATGATGATGGTGATGATCCACACAGCATCATCTATCCCCAAGCTAAGCAGAGCTTGTGTTATGGGTACTAGATGACTGATATACTTAATAGAATAAAAATTATATTTATATAAATATTATATACTAGCGGCCCGCCCCGGCTTCGCACGGGTATTAAACAAAAATTTCAGAAATTATACACACTAAAAAAATTAAACGATGGGTTTCACAGTTTTCATACGGATCTTCTATGGAAACGTTGAAAGGTTATTTCTATACATGGAAACTGATTTATGGTATAAAAATCCTATTTGTGTAATTCAGCTCGATCCATTTCTTAGTTTTGACGTGAAAAAGTAATAAACATCCATTATGTATCCTTCTAATCTAAACTTTACAATTATTTTATTATTTCATCTATACTAATATTATAAAGACGAAATATTTTATTGTTTGTTTGTTTGATTTGAATAGGCTCCGAAACTACTGGTGTCTATATAAGGAGGAAAGGTTTTATTGTTTGTTTTGATCAAACAGGCTCCGAAACTACTGGACCAATTTGTAAAATTATTTCACGATTACAATTCACATTTTCCTGATGATAGAATATTTTCCCATAGACTATAGATAGAATATTTTCAAAGAAGTTAAGGATCCGAATGAAAACTTCAATAATGTATACCAACGTGTGTTCCCGGTTCGAAGCTGGGGCGGATCACTAGTTTATTCATAACTAGCGGCCCGCCCCGGCTTCGCACGGGTATTAAACAAAAATTTCAGAAATTATACACACTAAAACGATGGGTTTCACAGTTTTCATACGGATCTTTACTTTTTTTAACAGCATTGGGGTTTTTGACATTGACTCGACATTCCAAAACACACTGGCCGTAGAGAAAAAGCAAGCACCGTGCGCTATACAACCTCTTTTTCTATTCTGACGCGCCATAATAGAAAAAGAGGTTGAATATACAGCTCACGGTTCAATTATTGAATTTTTCATGCGGATCCCTAACTTTTTTGAAAATATTATATAGCCTATGTTCATCACGGAAAATTAAGGATTCTAATGGTGAAAGAATTTTTTAACTCGGTCCAGTAGTTTCGGAGCCTATTCAATTCAAACAAACAAACAAACAAACAAACAAACATACAAACAAACAAACAATCAAATCTTTCCTCTTTATAATATTAGTATAGATAATTTGTTAAATAATTGATATGGATCAGTTGAGCTACCTGTAGTTTGTTTGCAACAATCTGCTGTTAGCTCAATTGTTTCAACTGTAAAAACTTGCTCTAATTTAGTTATATAATTTTTATTTTGTTTGTAAATAAAGGTTTTAATTTGATAATTATATTATTTGTGAACAGATCACTATGGATCCGTGCAGCAAAGGACAAGACTAAATGTAAATCTTTAGAGGCCTATGTCGGAGGACAAGCTGTCAGACAAACAAACGTTTGCCGATTTAGAATAATAACAAACATAGAAAATAACTAGTTAGTATTATTACTAATTATTTTCAATAAAGCCTTACATTATTAGATACTTACGCCTTTATGAAATTTTGTAGAATTTAAGATTGGTTCTCATGCAAGTGAATGTAATATTCTTTATGAGAAATAAATGTCTTTAACCATATTATATTATTATTTGTGAACAGCCTGTAACGTGCTAAGGGCGCTTACACAACAGGTGTCCGACGAGTGCATGCCTCGCGTGCCCACAACAACAACGGCCCGATTTGTAGACCTGCCTCAAGTCGAAACCCCGCAGCTGATGTGCACTCACCTTAAGGTTTTATGACGAAAATTAAAATAATTTAGGGCGATTTCAGTTTTAAATTACATAAAATGACAATTTAATATTGACATATAGCAAAAGATCATGCGATGAGGTAAAAGCTGTATTATCAAAGAAAATTTGAATTAAATAGACAAATAAGAACAAGTATTTACTGCACAGCAAACAAGCTACAGGTGCTTCAATTGATCCATAACAACAACAGTCGGAAGACGTGAGACCCGACAACTGGTCAGTATCTGGCGTAGCGCATCAGCTATGCCAAATTTTTCAAAATTTCGCAATACTGATGATTATTTTTCAAATATTTCGAAAAGTTTAAAACCTACCGAAATTTTAAATAGTGTTTTGGATGTACAAACCGATACCTTTCATTTGACAAGATTTAGTACCTAGGTCCCTTAAAATTTCCACATCAAAATTAGTACCTACTGAAAATCTTAGTTTTCATTAATAATTTTTAATTCTATACAGGCGCAAGAAACGTATTATTATTTAAAATTGCAAATAAATAGCTGCAGTAGTTGCTGAGATATTAAAGATTGAAAACAGGACAAAAAAAGCGAGACCAGGGTTTTGTGGTCCTTTCAAAACCCTTATGGTCTCACTTTTTTGAACCCTACTGAAGACAGCCAAACAGGCTTTAACTAACATTCAGACATCCCCTTAAGTCCTTGGAGGGTAAGCAAAGTATCCCCAACATTTCTGCTGAACAATTACTCGGAATTCCAACGAAACTCGATATTTATAAGGAAAACATTTGTTTAACCAACCCTCGTCAAGGGTTATTTATACTGATATTATAAAAGAGGAAAGGTTAACTGTTATTAATATATATTTACATTGAAACGGCTCCGAAACTCCTGAACCGATTTGAAAAAATCTTTTAATATTAGGATTTACCCCTGATGAACTTAGGCTATAGAATATTTTCAAAAAGTAAGTTAGAATTCTAAATTATACTTGATGAACATAGGCTATAACATATTTTCAAAAAAGTTAGGGATCCGTATACTTCAATAAGGTAACTGTGTGTATGTGTACAAAAAAAAATTACATTTTTGAATTGTTTGTTCATTACCGCGCGAAGCCGGGGCGCATCGCTAGTTTATAAATATTTGCGGTTACTTGATGGGGGCTTCGATTGAAAGTTTTTTGTTTATAAACAGCTGATGGTCAGTTTAACGTAAATATACGGACACAACCTTTATCCGGTCACATGTTACTGTTGTGCATGTAATGATATCAGTTCAATAACCTCATTTGGGCCCACAGCTGGGCACTAAGAGGTCCAGAGTGAATATAATCCTGAGATAAATATTTTTAAACTTACGCGATCTGAATTATTAGTACTATTTTAACGCGATAAATACCCGTTAAAATAGTAGTTTTCATTACTATTTTTTTCTTATTATTATTATTTTATTTTTGGTAGAAAAAATTCTACTACCCAAAATTTTTCGGTAGTGTTATCATCTTTCGATAACCAAAACTAATCCGTTAACTGCCACAACTTTCGTTCTCCCGAACGCGCAATAAACGCCCTCCTATAAGTACATCCACTTTATTTTCTAACATGTCTATAAAAGCTATTAGTACCTTTATAAATTGTTTTCTTATAAACTTTAATGTCCTAATCAGACTTCACACGTCTATTTTATACATGGGCGTATTATTCAGGGGTGTATTAATTGGACAACGCCTTTACACCTGTCTTGGAGCGCAAGTGCTCTGTCAACGCTGCAAATGAGACTATTTATGTCACCCGACTTAGCTTGATTGCTAGCCAAGCAGCCCAGCTTTAGTATACAGGGTGGCAGTCAAACTTTTAACACTTTTATGGTTAGCAGAACTTAAAAACCTTGTCTTCCTGGCCTTTGACCTTTGACTTGGCCTTTTTGCATCGTGACAACGATGCACACACCGACCGATTCACACACACACACACACAATCTCGCAATCCTACAACGTGATATTTATCAACGGGAAAACCACGGTTTATGACGCATTACGTAAAGTATCCGCATTATTTTCGATAATTTTAATGTAAATAAAGCGATAATTCCTTTGAGCAGCTTTTGAAATTATGTAACACAAGTTATATACTGTGGTTGCCCGTATATTTTTGTACGATAGTGTCAAAATCAAATGTTTTGTTAATTTTCGACTATTGTACCTACAACCAAAAAACCTGAATTCACAATTCACATGTAGGTACCTTAACTTCGTATGTTTTCGTTAAGCTGACCTCAGGTTATAAACGAAAAAGAAATATTCACACGAACTTCCCTTTTACCCTAGTCTAGTCTACACACGGAGTACAGGAATATTTTAAAATTACCATCTGCTTAGACATAAAAAACCACGTCTATAAAAGTAGTCGTCATATGCTCGCTCCATGCACTTCAGTATTCGTTTCTTTTGTTCAAGAATAAAAGCATTTGCATACAAACGCGGTTCTAGTTTCGTACAAAATAGATGGTAATAGATAAACCATTGACAATCTATGGTAAAAACGTCTGTTTCCACAATGATCATTATTTTCTTTTGTATGCAGATACATTTTGTAAATAGTGAGTACGGTAATTTTCACGCGCATTCTAAGCAGGGTTTCGATATGTTATGTTATACATAAAGCTCTGCTTAGCTTGAGGCTAGATATCTGTGTACATAAATTGTCCAACATTAATTATTTTTATTAATTCATATAACCACAGATGTTGATAGATTGGCAGCAGCGTCTTCAAGTCTTCAAATGAATACCATTACAGAGACCAATAGGGTCCTTGGGCCTGAATATGCAGCCTTAGCTTGCTATCAAGTTATATTATAAGGGGATTAGGGTGTCTTTAATTTAAACTTGGGTGTCTTCAAAGGCAGATAGAGTTATATCCAACTAACGCCCCGGCTTCAGCATAGGCTTTTGTTTTATTAAAAAAAAATCTAAAATAATACATTTTTACACACACTTTCACGCTGGGTAACTTCAATAATGTATTATTGAAGTTTTCTTATGGATCCCTAACGTATTTTTAAATACCTACCTACGTTCATCACGGATAATAAATGAACAATTTATCAAATCGGTTCAGTAGTTTCGGCGTCTATTCAAACCAAATAACTAGCGCCGCTACACGTCCTTTTTTTAATGGTTTGTAACAGTTATATTTTGTTCAGTTTAGGCAAACATACGAAAAATGTGTTTGGTGGCCAATAAGAGCAACTTCGCATCCCTGCCAAACTATACCAAAAGATCTATTACAGATGTATCAAAGAGCTTTTGATTTTAAATTCCTTTTTTAACTTATTTTATTAATAAGATAAAAGAGGTAGCGGCGCTAGTTCGAGTCGAGGTAACACATTAAGATATTATATTTAACATGACATTTTAAAAAATGGGACGCAAGGTTTAAAACCCCATCACAAGGTAAATGTACCTTTCTCGGTTCAGAATATATACCACCTGTTTCTTTATACACTTGAGCAATTCACCAGTTAATTAAATTAAAAACAAAAACCAGGATTTATGGAAACAATTAGGGGTTTAAGTAAATGGCCGACAGAAATCCTAAAAAAGTTAAAATACTTAACGAAGCCTATCACGATTAAGATCTGTTGCCGTACGCTATTAATATAAGGAGTAACACCAATTAGTAGTAACGAACACCATGTTTAAACTAGCTATTGCCCGCGGCTACGCACATGTTGCTCCCCAACTCCCTAATAGAAACAGTCAGTATCATAAGATAATTCTGCCCTGAAATCCATTTTGATTCAAAAGTTGCTGCGAATCCACTTAGACTTACAACTTACGACAACTGTCACTTTGTGCACTACACTGGAAAATTAACTGTTAAATATTGATTTATTGATATATTCTTGGAGAAGGTTAGTCATCAAAATCAAAGTAATGATAAGCGCCTCTAGATTTTATCATACCGGAGTAGTGCCCATAATTCGTGATAGACATGCAGATGAGTAATTTTGTCGTGAAGACAAACGTCCATTCAAACAAATGTTCCATTTACAATTTTTAAGTGCGCTGCAACATTGTAGCCCGAGGCATGTGCAAAGGGTAATAAAGTATGTATTATCTGTGGCAAGGGTTACGGAGGCAAAAAGGCTGGGTTCCAAGACGCAGATGTCCCGAGCGCATGCGCCGCACCTGCCAATCACGACGCGCAGGTGACGCGGTGTTTACTTTTTTTTACTAACTTCTTTCAATTTAGTCTCTTTAAAATTATTCTTCGTTCTAATTATTTTGCTACGGGGATGCCAAAAATAAAGTTGTATCATGAATTAAAGAAAATATGAATTTTCAAGTTACAAAACCCGAAAGAGGTTTAGGTACCCCTTTCGGTCAAGAGTCCAAGAAGGTCAAGTAAGGTCGAGGAAGGTCAGTTACGACAACTGAGTACTTATACTAAAGCTATGAACTTCTTTCACAAGCAGAAACGACGAATCATGAGTGGAGAATTAGTTTCATATCAGTTCAAGTAGATAATTATCGTCTTTTTGAAGCGGTGCCTTGTAGTTTTAGAACTCCATCTGATTGGATACCATAACATAATATCATATTTTTGCAAATATTTCGAGTAATAAAATATTCACAGATGAAAAATAATAATTATTTTTTCATTTATTTAAGAAACCTGACGCTTTAGCATAATGCTTTAGGATTTTTTGTATAAGTATTTTCGATCCAAATAAGGCAGTAAAAAAAACAGTATGGTAGCCGACAATAGGGCAAAACCTTTCAAACCTCTTGACCTAATTTCATTTTATGGTTTATTTATTTTAATAAAGACGAGAGCATGTTCTTTCTGTTATAAATGTTGTAAATCTAAATATACTAAAAGCACCTATTAAATTTTTCTAAAAATAATTGCTATTAACACTTCAGTGTTTTTATCGAAGATAAGGTCTTGCAATTTTTACATCCTTTAAAAAAAGGCAACACCTGACTTCACCCGTCTTTGATGTTTAATTATTTTCTAGCGGCTAAGTACAAAACATTACCCTTTCACGCGAACTAGCCTTTCATAATCTTAACTAGAAACTAAATTAAAAGCGCTAATCTAAAAAAATATAGGTAATTATTGTTCTGATAGAGGTAATCTATAATTGCAATCGGAAATGGTCCATATAAATTATTATTTAATGCTTTGTTTGCGAGCGGTGTTGAGGGAAGGGTTCGGATTAGCCCTATATTACCCTCTAATCGTTGTCTGAATAAAATAATTTGTTACGTTTCTTTTCTTTTGTGCATAGTAGTTTGTGGGTAGATATTCCCATTTTTATCGCAGAACTTCACTGTTAAAGAAAAAGATGGGTATCATAAATTTAATGACTAAGATTATTGTTAATTTATTAGGGTAGAAACGATTGCTGTAACGCGATCGAAACGTGGGGGAAATAAACTTACCAAATAAATAATATTTGCTGTTTGTCTATTTTTAAAGTATGCATGCATCTTTTTTATGGTAAAATATCAGATATAGAAAACTATCTATGTATGTACCTAATTTATATACCAATTAATAGTAAATCATTTATTTCAGGCAAAATTAGTCACGTACAAGATGTAATACTTAAAAACTACAGTCTTTAAAATATATACTTTAATCTAAAAAATACGTGCGGTAATAAATAAGTCTATTTACTCCGCACGTAATAATTAATTAAACCGATGTCTGCAATCTTAAAAGTACCAAGTGACAAATCGCTACGCGAATGGAATAACCACAGAGCCAGAGAATTGGTTGATATTTCCTATTATAAATAAAGCCTTTTACTTGATAGATTTTATATTTACATTAATGATGTTAGTGCTTGGCCAAATGTAACTCCATTCCAGACCGACATTATCATTTAAGAAACTAAATGTTGTGCTTAGCTTTTGGTAAAGGTATCTATTTAAATAATTATTGACATGTCAATTAATTAATCACATTAAACTTAGATTTAGATAGGCAAAACAAACATTGTATTAGACACATAAGTTACATATGCACTAGTGGTTTTATTTTTATTTCTTCCACTAGTGGACAGAACATTTAAATGAAGAGAAATCAATTACAAATGATTTTTTTTTATATAATAATTAACTGTACCTTTGAAATTTGACTTGTCTAAGTGCTTATTTAGTAAGCCTAAAGAAATAATGTTATTGAATAAATGTTGACCACTTACCTGATCACATCTCAGCCAGAGTATGATGGTGTCATCTGGCTTCCGGAGCTCGCCTTCCACCAGCCTCTGCTCATCCAGGATCTCGCTGTGCCTCCGACCAGACTTCAGCCAGACTTCCATAGACCTGGAGACAAATATACTGATAACATATGGGCTGGAGGAGTGAACGGATTCGTTGCATTTCGTGCGTCGTCATTTTGGAGTGAACAAGGAATTCGTCGCAGTTCGTGTGTTTTTTTGTGTGGCGAAAAAATACCTAAACGTTTGAACCGGTGTGTTCCTGATACACCGTAAACGAATAAAACTTAACTTGTTTTAGGCTAGGTTGTGGTTATACAAAGCGTTTCTTGGCGATTTTGTGATCCCTGCTTTATACCTAAATATTTTTTTCTTAATAATACCTATATCTATTTAATGTATTGTATATTATCTACAACCATAACATAAGCTCCTTAAGGGGCCCGATGTTGCTTTGTGGATGGTCCAGCAAGGCAAGCACGGGCTTTCTTGTCTAAAGTAGAATAGAGAAAAATTACGTCACTTTGTCATCGAATGCGTAAATTATTTGAAATTAATTTCTATAACTTCAATAATGTACCTACGCAATGTATGGTGATGCATTCTATTCTATTCTTCTATTCATATTCTATTTTCAGAGAGCTACGCTAGCTACGCTAGCTAAGATTGAGTCCCCAATTTTTTAAGCCTCTTTCTCTTGCCTGCTGGCTGCTATATAAAGCTATTGCCTAACACCAATCAGAAAGTGAAAACTTATAATGTAAAAATAAAAGCATAAATCTCTAGTTTCCTACAATTTACCTACTGCACTTAACTATCATCATTCGACACCTCACCTTGTCATCAAAACATAAAATAACGGTCAACTTTAGTGTTACTAACTTATCTTTTCCGTTGTCAGAGGGGTTAAAGGTAAATTTTATTAGATACAAAGTAAAAAATAAGGTTAACAAGTATAGTTTGAATTTTACCCACTTCAACATAAGTTGGTGGACGTTATGTGTCGAAATATTCTCACAGCGCGTCGTGTTATCACAATTATATCAAGTTACAAGCAACCACCTTTTGTGGTAGTTAAAAAGGAGTAAAACTAATAGTAACACAATCTCTCGACATTTCATACTTTGTCTAGTTTCGTGTTGATGCTGTGTTCAGATGTGACAGTGTAATGTACTCACTGGCAAGAAATGTCTTTTCAATTACGAGTTTTATCAAAAGAGTGGAAATAAAGTCGTTATTTTTTAATGTAGTGCAATGTTCTCTATTTTTATCTGAAAAGGCATCCACTAAGGATTATTTGTCGGTGGACAGATTTGTGACAGTATTTAATGAGCGAATTAGCTTGAGCAAAAAAAATTGTAAAATTAATCCTATCTCATCTCTAGAGGTTGAAGGGTGTCGATGGAAGCAGTCTGTATAAGGCCACGGAGGAGGCGTAAGCCCAGCAGAGAAAGTTTGTAGGCGGATATAATAATATATAGAATCCTATGTTTTAATGCTATGTCTATTTGTTTACGTTTGCTCATCACTGTAAATAAATAAATAAATAATGCCGGACAATCCACACAGCATCATCTAGCCCCAAGCTAAGCAGAGCTTGTGTTATGAGTACTAAATGACTGAGAGACAGCTTTTTATGGAAAATGTAGTAACCTATTAGCAACTATCACAAAACTAGCAAAGGGTAATCAAAGTCCAAACGAGGCATAACAATTTTCCGTATAAAGCATCGAATAAAGCCATTAAGTACGGCCCTCCGCGATATAATGAGCACTTAAAAACTCATAAAACAAACTCTAAGCTTTACCAAGTTACTGATTTCAGAACGAAACTATTAGATTAGTTAGAAATAGAGCTACAGAGTAGTTTTGTATCATGCATGATTCATTATTGTACCGGCCCTATGACAGGTTGCCTGGAAGAGATCGCTGTAAGCGATAATAGCCACCGATTGTGCCACTATTAGATATCGTTAGTCTTAAGATCTTGTATAATTATAACCTTTAGGTATTGAAGGCGCAATAAAGAAATTTTGTTTTCTATTCTAGTCTTTGCGCGAAATGATTCATTAGGATCAGTTACTTAGGGAACGTACCCATGATTAGGGACCCGTTCAGAGGTTTTTCTAAATACTACGCTTGGTCACAGTTTTAGGTTTTCGTCTAAAACTTATACACGAATAATCTCAAGAAAATTCTGTAAAAACGAGTCACGTAGTATAGGTACGTTCCGTTACCTGTCTCATTTCAATTGCGCGTTTTCGGTTAACCTCTAGAATAAAGAAAATGTTCGTAAATATTAAAACTACGGTTAGACAAATTGTTAAGCGTCAAGTCAATGGATGCGCAGGATTGTATTTGAATGCGCAAACTTCGGAATTATGTACAATGACAATATATGACGCTTAATACGACAGTAACAAAAATATTCAAATCAAAATGTGTTAATTCAACGGAAAACGGGATTGAAGAGTCTTATAGAGTCATCAAACCCGTCGACACCTCAAGAAAAGCTAAAACAAAGCTGTAAATCTCCAAAAGCCCTGCTCCGGTACTTCAAGGAGCTAGGCTGGTTAGGGCCTGTTTAGGCAGGGGGATAATGCACAAAACACTCCTACGCGAGATGTCAGTGCAGATCTTAGTTCCCCCACTTAGAATTAGAATGTGTTAATTGGGACACTGAGTCCCAATAATTTTTGTCCGAATCGACAGCAAGTCAGATTTTTTATTTGCTCTCATTTCCCTTGATTATTGAAATATTTGATCCACAGAACAGGAATGCTTTTTATTACCACTTCGTATTATTCTCAACTCTTAAGCAGTACGTGCTCAAAGATCTAAGGGCTGCAAAGACTCCATTTTATGGCCCTTCCCGGCTTATCTCACTCGTAATAAAAGACATTTTAAAATCTTAGGTGTGGTAAATCATTTTTGTGCTATGAATTTTATAGTCTTTTTCGAGGATATGTGGTAACCGCGCTTTTAAATCTAGAGAATATTTTGACCAATGATGGGCTAATGTAAATTTTCTATATAATGAGCAAATAAATTAATTTTTCTTTTAGTACTAAGGTTACCTAGATATATGATCGACGAACAGTAAAACGGAGACATGTGTGAACGGGCCGTCACTCGTAATAAAAGACATTTTAAAATCTTAGGTGTGGTAAATCATTTTTGTGCTATGAATTTTATAGTCTTCTTCGAGGATATGTGGTAACCGCGCTTTTAAATCTAAAGAATATTTTGACCAATGATGGGCTAATGTAAATTTTCTATATAATGAGCAAATTAATTAATTTTTCTTTTAGTAGGTACTAAGATTACCTACATATTAGGATAGACAGGTTTGTTGTTAAACTGCTAATAATCTCCTAGACCCAACTTATTGATATAACAATTACTATCTGTAGAAATATATATTATATATTGACTATAATATAGTCTTCTCCACATTAGCCCACCAGTATTATTATTAAACTAATACTGGTGGGCTAATGTGTATTAAAGATATATATATATATATATATATAGATAAGGTTATCTACATTATATGTTTTATTATTCCCTTCGTTTTTAAAGTAGTTATGGTAGAGATAAACTTTATATCCCTCAACTTTAGCTTTTAATGTTACTTCTGATGCATAAAAATGCATAGGAAACTATTAAAAGTTGTCGTCACTGCAAGTACTAGTTTTTCTGGATATAAAACTTGCAAGTATCTAAAACTAGCCGGATCTAAAAACTTGAAGAGTTCATAGGTAACCAAGAAGAGCTGGTAAAGTCATAAGTCGCGAATTTAAATTTAATTTAAGTTCTTAGAACCGATGGTTTCGGGAGGATTTTATGATGCGGCGTAGAATCTCCCAGTAACTTTAATTATGGTGCTACATCTATTTGTGGTTAAAAATTTAAGTTTATATAAAATAAATTCAGACTTTATTTATTATATAAAAAAAAATTGACTTGACTTGCTAGCGTAAGGAAATAAAAGTTATTGATTTCTGATTTGATATATTATATAATATTTTGTACACACATGTATATATACATAACTATATAGTCTATGCTAATATTAAAAAGAGGAATGATTTGTTGTTTGTTTGGATTTGAATAGGCTCCAAAATTATTAAACCGATTTGAAAAATTCAGCATGAGAATCCTTCATTACCCCTAATGAACATAGGCTTTAGAATAATTTCTTTAAAATAGTAAGGGATCCGCATGAAAACTTCAATAATGTAACCCGACGTGTACCTGTTATGTGTGTATACAAATTTATAATTTTAGAAATATTTGTTAAATACCCATGCGAAGGCAGCTTGTAGGTCATAAATTAATAGATTCATAGATTCATATATTTATTTGCATCAAACATGGTATACAGGTGGTATGAGAATAATACAATAATGTGCTCATGTCTGGCTGAAGTCTAGCATGCAATGTTATAATTATAATCATAGTATTCAGGGATTTTTCGGTTACCCTGTCCCAATGCTTTCCTTCTATCCTGTTTACTAATACTTTTAATTGTTAATAATCAATTGACAGCAATAGCTCAACTAATTGACCAAGTGACCCAGCTTTCCAGTCTCAGCTACGCGTCACAAAAGATAAAAGCAGAGATTTGTTCCCTCGTGATATCGAGGGGGCTGTGATCGCGAGGATTTGCAGTTCAGAGGGATTCGGGGTTCAGAGATCACGGGGTTCAGAGGGACGACAGGGGCGATCTGAAACTTTGATTGTACAGTGAACAGAAGACTGGTTCAGAGCTTATGTGAAAATATTGGACTATTTGTAATGTACGAAAAGTTATTGTATTATATTTAACTGGACTACACTTATGTAGTAAATATTTTTTTCTATATTCAGACAAATTTAGTCTATTTTTAAGTGTAGGATTATTTAAAGTTTGTGAAAGTGAATGAAGGAATAAATTATGTATATTAAAGATTTTACTATTTTTTAATTTTAAAACTCTAATTTCTAAAGTTAGAAAAATTTGAAATTAGTCAGAGAGCGCAGGACTATTATACTGCACAAGTGTATGCGCAAGCACAAGTGAACTCTCTATACCCTCTATACTCTCATAATCCGGTAGACAGAAACGACCGGTGAGAGGTCGGGCGCAGGACCAACGTTTATCTCGAATAACCATAGTAATCCCTTACTCTAGAAGACCATAACAAAGCAAGCGGCCTGTTAGTAGAATCACTCAGTATTACTTAGCGCGTAGTTTTTGTGGTCACGCGACTGAGGTCGATGGTCTAGCACCTGTCGGATACGTTTTTTAGGGTTCCGCGGTAAAAAAAGGGAGCAGAAATTGGTATAATGGAACTATGCAAATGCACTCTGCATTTTTCACAAATTACGTGCGATACCTCCGTTGAACAAAGAAGCTAAAGCAAGAAATAATAAGTAGATTTTATAAGTAAAAGTGCTTTTTTATATTATGCTTAATTGATACGCATCCCAATAATAATTTAATTTTGTGTTAAAATTGTGTGTGAATGGAGTTTTTCAGGTAAAAGGGTTTTTGGAAGTGATATTATTTTGTTGTTTTATTTCGGAAAGGTTAACTATGTAGCTACTTCTTAACGAGAGGGGTCGTTAAGTAGTAGCTACATAAAGAACGTAAATTTTCTATTATCACACTTCAAATAAATGAAATACAATGTTTCTGTAGACAGTTTGGATGCATGATTGGATTACTCTTACTGCTTTACGTCAAAACTATAATAATTTTATAATATGAATTCATAAAACAAGCAGATAAACCTGATGCTTATTGGCAACCATAGTTTTGCTGCAATTACCATCGATCTAAAAAATCAATGCTCAGAACCCTTATCGTAAACGTTTACTCGCACTTGTCTGGATTCTTTGTACTTATTTGAAACTGACTGGACATTCATTTAGCTCAGTTTTGAAGTGCCTCTCGTATTGATATACAAATCTACTTAGCTCTACCTCTCTCTTGTTGAAGATATTCCATTTTTTTGATGAGCTCTGTGGCGCGGTGGGCAAAGGTCCGCCTGCGACGCAGGTTCGATTCCCGCCTCGGGACAAATATTTGTACGATCTGCAGATGTTCAGGGTGTTCTAGTCGTTTTCTATTTATAGTAAAAAATATCTATCTATGTAATAATATTGTATTATGTATATCAGTCATCAAGTACCCATAACACAAGCTCTGCTTAGCTTGGGGCTAGATGATGCTGTGTGGATTGTCCGGCATTATTTATTTACCTATTTATTTTATTTTGATGTAATAAATGTTATGTAGACTGTTCGAATGAAATATAAACAAAGTTGATTTCTAAGTAATGCCGAGACGGCCGAAGTGGCGCGGCGGGCAAAGGTCCGTCTGCGAAATGGGGTTCGATTCTCACCGCGGGACAAATATTTTTACGATCTGTGAAAGCTTGCTCTGGTGTTCTGGATATTTTCTATGTAAAATGTATATATTACATATATCTCTGTATTGTATGGAATTGTGTATATCAGTCATCTAGTACCCATAACACGAGCTGCTTAGCTTGGGGCTAGATGATGCCGTTTCGAACTGATGACAATAATATTTTTGCTGGACAATTCAACAGCATCATCTAGCCCCTAGCTAAGTAGAGCTTGTGTTATGGGTACTAGATGACTGATATACTTAATTTAATACAATATATAGATACTTTTTATGATACCTAACAAAACGACCAGAGCACGCGAAACAAATATTTGCAAATCGTACAAACATTTGTCCTGAGGCGGGAATCGAACCCACAACCTCCTGCAGCGGAATTTAGCATAGCGCACCATAGAGGTCGTGGTTAGAGGGACAGTTAGTCATTATATTATATGTTGGTACAAACAAAATTTTCAGGTCATATATATAATTTAGGTCTTGGTACCAACAGAATCCTACATATTGTGAGTGTGTAATAATTAATAATTATAGATTTTTTTTGTTTAATACCCGTGCGAAGCCGGAGCGCACCGCTAGTTAAGTATAATTATCGCTTGCAAATACGTACATACGTACGCTAATTACTAATCCTCGTCCTTAATTCGCTCTTGAGGTCCTGACAACGTCCATATGTCCTCGACAGGGATGGATTCAGGCGGAGCTTTATGCTGTTTACTGCTTTTGAATGTTTGTTTCTTGGGTCGATACATTTTGTCGCTTTAATCGACAGTAATGTCAAGCGACTTGCGTAGGTGGAATAGGGATTTCATGTAATAAGTTTTTATATAGTTTTAACTGAAACAAAAAGTTTTTATACAGACTAAATAGTGGTTGTGTACATATTTTAAGAAGTGGATTGTTTGGCGTGTATTTTCATAACTATTAGTACTATTTTGAAGGGTATTTATTGTTTATTTATCTATTTTAGCCGAGCGACGTTTCAACAGTACTTATAATTATGTATTCAGATCGCAAATAAAAAATATTTATTTCCATAATATTTTTAGCTGTTTCTTACTTTCAATGCTGTGTGGATTGTCCATCATTATTTTTTTATTTATAAACTAGGTTTGTAGTTAAGAGTGTAGGTATAATACCTCAAACTGCTAATTTTCAACTCCGCCGGATGTCCATATAGTCTAAACTACTGAATATTTAACCACAGTGTACATATAGACAGTGTGGAAACTACCTACAAACGCTCGAAACGGCTCACTCACACAAGCATGCGCATCTACGAGAGCTCTAAGGGGTTTTCGCAGTGCTGTCAGTAGCGGTTGTCGCGTCGCGACGAGCGTTCATGCGTAATTTAGTTTTTTGAAAAATGCTCGATAATTATTGCGTTGTATACAGCTGTGTGAACTCAGTTTCATCGAAACCGGAGCTTTCGTATTTTAAACTTCCTACTGATTAAAATTATAAGAAAAATTTACTATTATTATTATTATTGTTATCGAATAATGAGTCCGTGTAATTGATCATAATGAATTCTTGAATTTATTTGAAAATCTAGAATGAAGGCGGTTTAAAGGTTGTTTAAAGTCGATAGGTAGAATGAGAATATTTTATACAAAAATTCCTATAGGTAATAATAAAGAATTCCGACGTGTCGTAGTAGACGCAAGTACTGTGAATCATTTGTAATAATAATTAAGAATAAACATATTAAGAAATGTTTTTAATTACTAGGTAGGAATCACACGCATTTTCGTATTGAAACACGGTACGGTTTGCTGCCGCTCATGAGCGTTGCCCACGCGCCACCTGCGCTGCAGTGTCTGCGCGCGCCGTAAAGTAACAACCCTAGTGCTATAATGGAGCGTAGGTATTTATTTCATCAACTAGGCTTAGTTTCGATACTGGTCATATGTGTACTGTGATTTAACTTTGAAATTGATATATGGTAAAGTTCAGGACTTAATCTATCGATCATATGTTTCGAAAACACGATTCCATAAAATTTTTCGATAGAAAAAAATCGCAAAGTTACCTCTAAATTTTTACTAAAACCTAAATTTCTCAATAAATACAGAAGTTCACGCTGGTAATATAATTAAGTACCTATAAATAAAAATGTAATATGTTTCGGTTTTTTCAAATAATGTCCTAATTAATAGGTAATAAGCTAAAACTTGATTTTTGGACTTGCGTTGCAATGCCCTGTCCCGCTCTTATGAACGCAAAATCATACGTCTAGCCTTTTCACACAGAGTTGAGGTTGTATTGGCCCTTAACCCGCTATTCATAATACAAGGGCTCACTCCGGCCCTGGACATTGATTAGACAGGAAGCAGTTTGTTACTCGGAGACAGCGATGACTTCATTTTCATTTCGGTTTGCAATTATTTTAGCTTTATCATTTTATTTCGTTACTACTTAGATGGTAATAAATTATTCGATCTCGCATGAGAATTTGTTTACGGTTTGTCTAAAGGTTTCTCGGTGTCTCCAAAGAAAAAAACAAATCATTATCATCATCATCAGCCAGTCCACAGCTGGACATAGGCCTCCCCTAATGAGCAAAAAACAAATAAATGGGACCAATTACCCATTGGTTTGAACTCGAAGAAAAAACATATGACACGTGACGATGACGATGATGACGATAAGTTACAGTAGCTAAGTTTTTTGTAATCTTATGTTAATCTATAATATTGATACCTATTTATAAGACTTTTTAATCTCTCTGATTTAAAGTTTTTATAAAGTTTGGAACAAAAAGAGCAACTTCGTCTGCCCAATGAATGTTTAGCATTTCCTTTGTTCAACATAATAAAAGGAAGGCGGGGCCTAGGTAGGGGCAGGTCCTTAATATTCCATAGTCGCAAAATCCCGTGATTGTACTGGTCTAGGCAGAGCATTAGCGCCTTCTGTTCCTGACAGTTGGCATTACGCTGGGCCCAGACACATTTGCTACGAAAACTGCATACGTTGGATACCTAGTTGATGATTAATTATAATTTACTGCTATTTCAAAGTTGTTACTTAATATTGTGAGGTGTATGAGGTGGCAAATAGCAAGGTAAGGTAAAAATATATTTATTTCTCAGAAAATGAAGAGAAATAGAAACAAAATAATAGGGCGTTCTGGACGTTTTCTATGTGTAGTAGAAATTGATATAAATATAAATTGCCTAGCTAATTGTTTACAAAAGAGACACATGGACTTTAGCTGGAGTATAGTGTGAGCCACTTCCTAGGCAGGTCGTGCCTTCCTAGCTGCTTCCTAGGCAGGTTCTATTGAATAGGAACTGTCCCCATTACGTCATTGCGTAAGAATAGAATTAATCACTAGATCAGTTCACGCGCCCAACAAGTTAATAAACTGACATTGTACTGTACATAGTAAACAGTTGTCTAGCAGTAAGAAAACAGGCTAACTATATTAGACAAAATACTAATTTATCATAGCAATGGGTGATTTTTTATTTTATTTTATGATGTTTTTATTTTTATTCACATTTATTTTTTATCTGTTTAACCGATTATTTTTTTTATTGACATTAATAAATAAGGCTAGGCAATGCACACAGAAGTTAAATATAGTCTACTCACTATATTGGCGAATATTCTCAAGCAAATTCGAAAAATAATATTTTTACTTAAAAACTAAAATCCGACTCCGTCCCAAACTAGCGTTCAACGACTGTCCTTATCATTTACTCTTTTAGTCGGAGGCCTTTGTTCCTATTTGTACCTGCCCTAGGTATATAAGTTTAGAATATTTATTTAGTTAAGTTTTTCAAGTCAACATATTAAGTTCTACTTAGTAGCCTGTGTAGCTAATTTTATTAAAGTAAGAGTAATTTGTTTTATATTCCTTTGTCGCTTTGGTGCTGCACTGTAAAGGCAATTTAATTAATAAATAAATAAGGTGTGCCGCCTACTCTAGTTTTAGTTACTAACTATATTTATTTATAAGGACGTCTACAAAACTTTTTCTTCAAAACTTTTCGGAAGTTGCGACTCTGCATTCCATTTACAAAGCCACGGTGTCGACTCCCATGGCGCGTACGCATTGGAATGCGCGCAATCTAGACAGTTTTATTTGTTCCTTGGCCTTTGTTCACCGAATTCCGAGAGTTACTTTACTGGTTATTATTTTACTGTGGTTAAGGTAAAGCGTCGAATTCTCTTAGATACTCGGTTATGCTCAGACGACCAAAGAACTATAAATAAGTACGTAGTTATGGCGGCGTGAGAATCAACCCCTAGATAACAGTAAGAGCCGACTTTGAGAACGTAAATACGAAGGGCAATGGCCGTTAGTGTATTTTTAACACCTCTACTGCGATTACGAAACTAACTGCCAAGTGTGATCGTTACCACGATTACAACACTTGGCAGGCAGTTGAATACAACTATGGGTGGTGTTGAGGCAAGCTGTTAAGCACATTATCTGTTGATGAGAAGGAGGTAGAATATAATAGAAAACATTAACATTATAAGATGCAGGTAAGTATCATAAAAGGGTGGCAGAAATAATAAAGGTGGCTTTACCTCCTTGCGCCGAAATAGGGACTGGTCCATACTTCGAAAAGCTCCAATTGAACTTGGACCATATTCTCGGAAAAAGTTTTAAGGACTCCTCGAAATCGAATCCCAGTCCATTAGTCCTGATTGGTCCCAATTATCCAAACAAAGAGTCCGTTACGGTACTTTTAATTCTTGGAATTTAATAAAACCTCAAACCTCGTTTGGAATTCGACCCTGATTATTCATTATAGGCAATTTAAATCTTAAATATTTTTAATTTGACCTTATTTTAATTGAGCTTTTTAAAATCAATATTTACGTAATCGTATCATCATTAATCATCTGATGATTTGAGAGTACACGACCTATTTGGAGCTATGGACAAAAGTCCTGACTCTGAAGATTGCAGGTTTGATTCCGCGTCACAAAATCATTGCATCATCTGGATGTTTTAACGTACTCGAACATTTGGTTAAAAAAACTCAAGCTATGCTTACTTAGGGCTAAATGAAGATGTCAAATGCCCAGCTTTTCATCATTGGTTTGTTGTGTAGTAGGATAAACCTGTGTAACATACTTTAGCAAGAACTATTCTTTAGTGCATTAGCACTAAAGAATCCTGTATTAACACAAACACCAACCAAAAAAAACCAAGGGATAAAATGGGTTTTATATTTTCAAATATTGCGCATATTGCTCTGTGGTCGACGGAGTAGGCTGTCTGTACAAAGTACAAAACCTAGAAACGCTGTCCAGTTATTGACACATAGCCGTATGACGTCACAACATGACGTCTACTATTCCATGGTGTTAAAAAACTGTTTATGAATTCTGAAAACCAAGATTTCCGAATCCTATTTAAATAAAACATACATACAGCGAAACTCCTCGTATTATCAACGTCGGTCGTTTAGAAAATAGTCTCACACATGACATGTAAAGATCCATGTAAAATGGTAATGCATTTAGAATAACTCCTATTTCATACAAATTGTATGCACATGCACATTGCACACTTATCCGCCACTGCAGTGTGCACTCAGCACAATGTACTTTATTAAGAACCCGGCGACCCTCGCTCGCAACTTCAACTCGAGGCGCGTGCAAAAATCGCCCCGAATATCGCTATCTCTGTTTAGCTGGCGCGCGCGGGACGACGACGACGCGATAGCAATATTAGCCGTTTAAAATTTGGTATGAATTTGGTTGTGTTCCGTAATACCAAAAATGATGAATAAAAACTTTTTGTATTCTTCACATAGTATGGTTATTCTGTAACTAGACAATATAAGCTATGTTCCTTAACAAACAACACGTAAGATATTGTTGTTTTTAATAAGAAACAGATAGGGAGAAAACTTGTCAATTTTGGCATAAAAATATGCAAAACGCGATTGGCTTTAATTTAATTTTAGGTAAGTATTTTGAAAAAAAAAAAAAACTATCTAGGAACCTAGATAAACACTAATCGAATACAAATAATACAATAATAAAGTGGTAATATGCTTGAATTAGAAATAATTTTGGTATTACGTTTGTATGGGCAATTCGTTCTCCGCTGGCCTCTTAAGACTTTATTATATGTGTTAAGGCTCCGGATACACTGGCAGCATGAAAGACAGGAAAATCTTTAGATCTCTTTCTAAATATTTGAAAAAGGCCCAAGGTTGGAAGGTTGGTCGCCGGAAACTTATTAATCAAATATGATCTAGTAGGTCTTTTTTAAAATTTCGACATCACTACTAATACAGAAAATTTTCATTTTCATTTTTAAGTCTGCACCGGCGCACTCAATGTAAAGTTATTTAAAAAAGATTGGGAAAAAAGGACAGTCAGGGTTTCGAAATCGATCTCGAAACCCTAAAAACTTGTCTAAGCCTCCGTGATACATCATCGCTTACCTTCATTCAGGTGAGATTGGGATCAGACGAAGTTCTATTCACTATAACAAAGATAAACGAAACGACTTATTTAATATTTGACGACCACTGTGGCGCGGTGGGCGAAGGTCCGAATGCGACGCAGGAGGTTGCGGGTTCGATTCCCGCCTCGGGATAAATATTTGTACGATCTGCAGATATTTGTTCAGGGGTTCTGGTCGTTTTCTATGTATAATAAAAAATATCTATCTATTTAATAATATTGTTTGTGTATCAGTCATCTAGTACTCATGACACAAGCTCTGCTTAGCTTGGGGCTAGATGATGCTGTGTGGATTGTCCAGCATTATTTATTTATTATAATATTAAGTGGTACGATAATGTACATATGTAAGTATTTATTTCAAGAAAAAGCTTATTGAATAAAAAAACAAAACTACAATGTTACACATCAAAACACAGAAAACTAAATTACATATTTTCATGACGATAATAATATAGAATATCAGTAAACATAATTAACACAATGAAAACTTAAACTAGGTACTTAAGACGTTCACAAATTAAAAAAAAACACTTAAATTATTTAATCAATTCTCAGCGAACAAGTCAACATCAAGGCTGTCGTCCAGTTGGGCATTGAAAGCGTCAAGTACTCGATGGTAATGTCATAGATAACATATTGATAAATCGTTACATTACAATGAATGAATTTGTTTAAAAAACGCTTATAACCTTGCTCCACCACACACACCACTTCAATAATATAAAATAAACAAAAAATAATTAATAAAGGCAACTACCACGCGATACAAAAACGAAATCACCACAAAAAATCATAACTAGAAAAACTCAGGTCAATGGCACCACGGCCTACCGTTTTAGATAAAAAAATAATTACTTATTACAAAGTAATACGGTTCTAAATTGTTTTTGTATTGTCACCCGTGGCCTGTCGACTCCGTGGGGGATTATGGGATAGATATGTATATAAATATATATTAGATGATCCATCAATCTGTCAGTCAGTTGACAGATACGTGGCGATTGAGAGATGCTGGGAAGAGATACATCTTTAATGTTGTACTATGAATAATAACCAGTCAACAAAAAAAAAAATACAATTCAATAAACAAATTAAAACAAGTATTTACAATTGAAACAGTTGATCTATCTACAAGTAGCTCAACTGATCCATTTCGCTAGGAATTGCGTAAACCAACCAGAGTTTTAAATGAAGACCGAAAGAGTGTTAGTAAACAAACGCCAATTAACCTAAAAATAACAAAATTCCATGCTGTTAAATTATATACTAGAATGTTAAATTTTTTAATTGGTGATCACTAGGTAAGAGTTGCGTAGGTTAATTACGTAAATAAAGACGTACAATTTAAACACAGGAGACTATTTTCGAAGATAAAATGAAATCTTTAACTTTTACAAATTAGGCCACTATTTATACAAAAATCTTGCTAAGCCGGATACAGTAACTAATAAAACTTCATTCCTTAAAATAATTGCAATATAAACATAATGTTTTCCTGTTCCTACTCCAAATAAATAAAGAAATGCTTATATTAAAGTATAACTGTAGTTTCAAGTCAAGAGTCTTTGAATGAAGACTCGCCGGAGCGTGGGCAGCTCAGATGGTACGATTGCCAGTTTGGGCTTGCTCTGCTTTTTGCTGAGCTTTTTAACGGATCTTATAGGGTTGGCAGCTGTACTTTGCTATTTTAACGACCTCTGTGGCGCGGTGGGCGAAGGTCCGCGAAGGTCCGCGAAGGTCCAGTCCATAACACAAGCTCTGCTTAGCTCGGGGCTAGATGCTGTGTGGATTGTCCGACATTATTATTATTTATTTAGCTAATCAATTGAGACTACATGGAAAGCATCGACGTTTTACGACACGGCTTAAAATAATCATAATTAATTAATAATTACACAGATAGCATGAGTATCAACCGTAAAGCTCTGCCGGAAGACCAGCGTTGGTTGCGAGGCACTGATGAGGCAGCGGCCATTTTGTGGCTTTGGTGCGACCTTTTATCAGTTTTTTTTAAAGTTGTTTATACTTGCCATTAAGTCTGTTCGCGCAAATAAATTGTTTTATTCTTATTCATTAATCAGGTCTCCAAATGTCTATATCGTTCTATCGCAAAGATGTTAAAAATTGCACTCGCTCGGCTTCTAAAACTTACCAGATCGCCATATTATTATTACAAAAAAATATTTTATTAAATATATATATTGATTGGCACCAGAAAAGGAATTTTTTTCATATAATGAATAAGTCACAAAATCAATAAATATCACTTTTAGAAACACAATTTCACAGATATCAATTTATTTATTCTTTAAATAAGCACGTAGGACGAGTAAAATTTCCTACAATAAATTACTATAAAATAAGAAATATGATGTTATTGATTTTCTCTTCACATCAATTTTTCTCCACTAGTGGATGAAATGAAAAACACCTCTGTTAACTTTCAGAGCTTTAGGCAACCCTAAATAACAATTCTGTTATTAAAACAACACTCCATCGATTGATCATGCTCAACAGAGCTCTGGTAACATTTTGACATAACATTACCGTACAAAAACTTTACGGGTGTTCCAAATACTAAGTGGAGGATTGCCATACAAGTTGGTTTTGTTAACGAAAAGTTATGTTATAATTAACAAAAACTATTAATTGTTATATTTTAGTTGATTATGGATTTTTGTGATTATGAACAATTGAATTTTTACCGAATGTATTTGATGTTGTTGTGTCGATTGCAATTAGTATTTTTTTTATTTATAAAAAAAATTGTGATATTATTAAATTTCCGAGAGATGACCCCGAGGACGCACTTTAACAAAACTCATAATTGAATCTATAGTTAACTTTTGCATAAAAACACTACTCTCAAATCAGGATGGTTTTGTTTAGCGCTTACGTAGCCGAAAATATCACTAAAATCACCTTTTTATAGTAACTTGTGGACAACGGGGCTCATCAATATCATTTTACGATGACTATACTAATATTATAAATACAAAAGATTTGATTGTTTGTTTGTTTGAATTGAATAGGCTCCGAAACTACTGGACCGATTTGAAAAATTCTTTCATCATTAGAATACTAAATTTTCCGTGATGAACATAGGCTATATAATATGTTTAAAAAAAAATTGGGCATGCGCATGAAAAATTCAATAATTAAACTGTGTATATTCAACCACTTTGTCTATTATGGCTCCGCTGCTTGCTTTTTCTTTACGACCAGTGTCAGTTATGGAGTGTCAAGTCAATGTCAAAAACCCCAATGCTGCTAAAAAAGTAAAGGGTCCGTATAAAAACTGTGAAACCCATCGTGTTAGTGTGTATAATTTCTGAAATTTTTGTTTAATACCCGTACGAAGGCTGGGTGGACCGCTAGTAGCTAATAAATCACGTGATCTTTGAAGTGTTTGGATGTGATGATAATATTATGTTTGCTTACGAATGCAGAATACGCACGTGCGATTTTTTTATAATCCTTGATCGATGGTCCGCGTTAGCGGATGTCTTGAACGAGTTTTTACTGTCGATATGAAGATTAAAGAGCAACAGAGCAAAGTTTTGAGGGTTCCGTGGGAATTTTTTTTTTTGAGTTTAACGATTGAGATAAAAATGTGTAGATAAAATGAACGTTATATTACGTAGAGGTCAAGCAATAGCAACGACCTAACTTACCTACTTATCGTTTGACCAAGACGTAAACCGCAAGGTGTAAAGTAGGGTCAAGTAAAGGTGCTGTAGAATGCTCAGATCTATGTGATAACTTTTTGAAGCAAGTCAAATGTAAAATTAAGATTTTATTACAACGTGCGGAACCCTAAAATTATTCCTTTCGCCCGGGATGTGGTTTAACTGACAATGATGAAATGATCTTTGCTTCATCATTGACAGGCTGGAATGGTAGTAAACTATCTTAAAAAAAATATAGGCGTGTATGAACGCAGGTGTTGTTTGAACCAGACAAAAAAATATTCGGTGGTTTATCCTAATTTTATTTTGTTAGTCATCATCATCATCATCACCACCAGCCTATAACAGTCCACTGCTGGACATAGGCCTCCCCTAATGAGCGCCAAAGACGGCACTATCATTTGGGGGTTAATGCCCATAATCCCCACGCTGGGCATGCGGGTTAGGGATCGCAGTTCGGTGTAGTTGTTCTGCAGAGGGCGCTGCTGCCCGCCCCCCGCTCTATTTCCCTTAGTCGCCTCTTACGACACTTACGGGAAGAGTTGGGGTGGTGAAATTCTATGCCGGCACCACACGGCATTTATTTTGTTAATACATCGAGGTAATGCAGCCCGCGCCTTGGGGACGCTGCCGACTGGTAATGATATGGATGAGCTACCTGTAGTTTGTTTGGTCTCCAGTGAGTTGTTTCAATTCTTAATACTACATTGTTCTAATTTGGTTACAAATTCTTGATTTTTCCTTGTTAATAACGGTTTTGTTACAAATTGTTAAAGTGAGAGTACACACCGTGTCGTCCAGATTCACAATAAAATTGTGATATGATGAGGCATATGTTAACGCCGAGCGCCCTCAGAAGCGCAGTGGGGTAAGGGTCCGTCTGAGGTCCAAAGTTAGAACTTTCGGAGAATGCCTCTCCAGGACAAGCCGGTTCAATCCGCCGCGGCGCGTGTAACAATCAGGTGTGTGATCTGCTAATGGTTTTTCCAGGTTTTAGAGTTTTTTTTTGTATAACATTCAAATTATTAAGGAAGCGATGGCGTTAAGGATTGTACGCCTGGAACCATGCTTGGGTCGATCTGGCTCAGGACCTATGCTTGGAGGGGCTAGAGGGAGGTCTTTGCCCAGCATTGGGAGGGACACATTAGGCTTAATAACTAACTTCTAAAAAAGTTTGTATATGCCGGCGCATCTATAACAAACGGCGTCATAAGCTAGATGACATTGTGACAAATAGTTCTGCAAATATAAAACCAAATTATACATGTACGGGTAATAATTTAAACAGTCATCAATATAAAATAACAATTCAATGAACGACTCGATTAATATCATTATCACAATGATACATGAAGACTATAGCAAGAGTCGCGCGTTCGATAACATTAATGCAAAAAATGTCCATACCACAAGGAAATAAGTCTTAAAATTGTTGAGCATTTTGTCAAGTACCAACATCTTGATCTTGGCAGATAATAATGGTAATGAAGGACCTATTCAAAGTACAATATTAATGATAATTAATTAAACATTAGTTCTGTCCGTGAGGCCGAGTGTTCTAATAAGAGATTTGTCAACGAAATGTTTGTGCGTTCTCGTTGTGATACGATATTCTCGTCTGTTGCTGACGAGAATCTAAAGATACGTTTGACTTTACGTAATTTAACAATCAATAATCATATTTTATAAATTTCTACAACTATAAAAACACGATCAAAACAGTATTATTATAAAAAGATAGCATCTCTTGTGCCATTTAATAAAATTCTAAGTTTAAGAATTATTTTACAACACGTATTATTATTATTATTTTAATAAATCATAGGTTTTAATATACTTGTTATAAAACCAAGCATAGGCTTGGTTTAACTAGAAACAGAGTTCTAGATACTCAGAGTAAGAGAGATAGAGACAATCATATCGTAGTAATTTCATCATTAAAAGTTGATTCACGGGTCGATAAGAAAATCTAGCAGTAATTTGATCGAGCCACAAATGACGTAGACAAAGTAAAGTAACTTTAAGTTCCATTAATTACCCTATTCAGTCACCACCAAGAAATAAACTTAAGGAAGGTTTTAGAAGTACCTTTTTGTCTATTTTTAAACATTGTAAGACATTAGCAGGTATCAGGCTGTCAGCTTTTTAATTCTTTACCTAGAAAGCATGTGAGAGGTTACACCAATTAAAAAGTGATATGACATTTCCTATCAGCGGATAACATCCGCTGACAAGAAATTTATTACAGTAGTTTTCTGATTTTTATTGTTCTCAACTTATATAAAAATAATTCTAATATGTATCGTACTAAGCCGTGATAAGCATCGTCGTGGCGGTGGCAGCAGGGCGCAAGGATCTATAGATGAAAATTTGCGCCGTAGATCATAAAAGTGTTAAATATACATATGACCTATCTAATCAAACCGACCACCAGACTTCACGATACAGTCATAGAAAACCCGTATCGTCTCTTACAATGGACACACACCGATGGCGGAAGCCTCACATATGGCTCGCATGTGACAGGTGGCGACCACACTTATCCTATAATTACCTATCATCAAGTGGGTCCAGGATAGTTAGTACAAAGGCGATTCTAACCTACTTTTGATGTTGCTTTACATTAATTTGGAGTTTTCGCGGCAGGAGAGGTATTGGCGGAAATATGAAGTTGGTCTCTATTTTAATAGGAATATGTTAAAATGCCGTGTGGTGTCGGCATAGAATTTGACCACCCCATCTCTTCCCGTGGGTGTCGTAAGAGGCGACTAAGGGAAACACACCGGAGGGCGGACAGCAGCGCCCTCTGCAGAACAACTCCACCGAACTGCGATCCCCAACCCGCATGCCCAGCGTGGGGATTATGGGCATTAACCTCCAAATGATAGTGCCATCTTTGGCGCTCATTAGGGGAGGCCTATGTCCAGCAGTGGACTAGGCTGGACATAGGCTGGTGATGTTGATGATGTTGATGTTGAAATAGTACTTAGAACATCGTTTGAATTATCCAGGATTAAATGTATACTAATAATATAATGAGGAAAGATTGCATTTGTTTTTTTGGATTGAAAAGACTTCGAAACTGCTGAACCGATTTGAAAAAATCTTTCACCATTAGAATCTTACATTATCCCTTATGAACAAAGACTATAGAATATTTTCAAATAGGTTAGGGATCCGTATGAAAACTTCAATAATGTAATCCAATGTGTATGTGTGGACAAAATTATAATATTTGAAATTTTTATAGTTATATACCCGTGCGAAGCCGGGCCGGACAAGTAAAAACCTCAGAAATATCCTTACTCGCATCCAAGTCAGTAAACGTTTGTGATACGATGATAAATATAATTCTATCAATTTGTATAGGTTCAACATTATGATTATGGGCAATAACCCCCAAATGATAAATAATGCCATCTATAACGCTCATAAGGGGAGGCCCATGTCCAGCAGTGGATTATTATAGGCTGATGATGATTACAACAAAAACCATAAGTCACGGCCATTGCCGGAATCGTTTCACGAGCTGAAATCCTCCATGGCTAACGTCCTCATAGCCGTGTAACATGGACTAATCGCATTCAGGACTAATGCGTATCAATCATTAGCCAGTCCATGTGTGAACCAGTAACAGGTTCAGAGACTTAAGCTATTTGTATGTGTATGTGTTGTGTACTTCATAAAATCAGACAGTACTTCGTACCGAAGTTAAGGTTCCTCATACACCCCAACTTTATCTCTACCTATATCAGAAGTGAGAATATTGACAAATAAATAATGCTGGACAATTCACAGTAGCATCATCTAGCCCCAAGCTAAGCAGAGCTCTTAAGGGCTTTTGATATACATAAATATATCCAAAATGTTAATTTCATTAAAATTTTACATATGGAGTTTATCTGGGTTATTCCCGCTCGTCCCCACGTTTCGTCTCTATTGGGGACGAACGGGAAGTAAACTTCCCTCCTATCTGTACTCGAAACCTCATTTTATGTATTAAATACAAGTGTTAGGAGGCAACGGTCTCCTCTAACATATTTTATTTTTCGTCATAATAGTTTCTAACAATGGCTATCGTTAATCACAGCCGTGTAGTATGGGATAATCGGATTTTGGACTAATGCGTATCAATCATTAGCCAGTTCATGTGTGAGTTACAGGATCAGAGACTCATGTCAATGTTATAAATCCCTCCTTTTAGATCACACTTTATACTTGGATGGATGGATGGATGGATGGATGGATGGATGGATGTTACTTTCACGTCAAAACTACTGAACGGATCGCGCTGATATTGCATATATTTACTTATCTTACTCAATAACACAAAGGTTTTATCCCATAAATCAATCACCATGGGATATAAACACCGCACCAAAGAAACACCGCTTGCGAAATCGCGGGCAGAGAAACTAGTTCTTGAGTGGAGACCGTGACTCTACAAACGTAGTGTAGGACTCTCTCGATTATAATATCGATTATAGGTGAGAATACCTGCAGAAGACTGCAGGCAGAAGCTGGATGTGGCAAGCTGACGGCAGGGCTCTATGGGGCTCATTATGTTGATGTTGATAGGTGAGGATTGACGATCCGAAAGGTCGCCTGGAAGCGGTCGCCTCTAAGCTATAATGCCACCCATTCTTAAGTAATGACTTTTGTTATGTTATTTTTCTGGTGTACAATAAAGCCTTTTTAATTGTATTGTATTGTATCAAGCTTAAACGAATGACGTAGATTTATTTTATTCATTTATTTATTTTATTTTTGATACCGAAGATACCGTAACCTTCAACAGCCATTTACTACCATATAAAGCCATATTCTTTAACTGACATTAAGCTCAGCGAACTAAGAGTTATTTTCAATTGACCCATCAATGAGGTGCAACCGCAAATTATCTGAAATCATACTTTAAGTGGAGTCGTTTCCTATTGCAATTTTACAACAAGTTATTTTTAAGTTTAACCGCTGCTGGACGGTCCCATAACAACAAAGGACACTTGTAGCACCTGAGTACAAGCTGAGTTAGGAACACTGTCAGCTGAGCCGACGTTATGCTAAGGTACGGCACTTTTATTACCTACTACTCTATGCATTCCTCTGACGACCTTTGTGACACTATGGGCGAAGGTCCGCCTGCGATGCTGTAGGTTTTATCTATGTAATGTATTGTATTAGTATATCAGTCATCTAGACCCATACCGTCACCTATGTTTATCTTGGAGCCAGATCTTGCTGTGTGAATTCTCTAGCATTATTTTTTATTTACTGCTTTACCATCTCAATATATTATGCACACATATACCTCTACATATAGGTTTTATTTAACTAATTAAGTGCTTATTATGTCATAGTTTTAGTAATAGCTACAAATAAAGTTTATCTTATCTTATCTTATTTAGAAAAGAAGTCGCAATATAGATTAAAACTGTTTTATAGCATGCAAGGTCTTTTGTCTGTTTTAAGTAAGTATCAACCAGTAATGTGAACAACAAATCGTCAGCATTTCTCCAATAACCTTGGATGAAGTTTCAACTTTTGCATGTTTCCTAACGGACTTGGTGGAAAGAGGCCTTATCCCTTCCTAGTTCGCAAGGTTATAATAATTACTATTTAACCTGTGGACGTGGAGGGGAGGGGTCATCGTTCTGTGCACTTGCGGAAAAAAAGTTCAAAGAACAATTATCTACAGACATGACGAGGTCTTTCTATTCGCGTCCTCACTGAGACAATTTCAGTCTGTTTGTCAGCTGTCATGTCAAGAATTAAATTAACTGTCTTTTACATAGTTTGTTTTGATGTATTAATTCCGTAGTTTATTCATGGTCATGGCCAAACGTTGACCGATCGTTGATCTTTATGTCACGTGGACAGACTTTAATCTCTGCCAAATATTAACCAGGCGCTGGTTTTAGATCTACCGTTTTCTATTTTTGTTTTGACGACATTTTTTCGGCAAATTGATTACACTGAACTTTTTAATTAAAAGATCTTTGAATCTCCCAGTTGTTTTAAAATATTTTAACTAGATTCTGCCCGCGGCATTGCTCATAAGAAGCACCAGGGCTGACCAGGGATGTAAGTATTTGGACGGGTATGTGTACTTTTTTTTTTTTTGCCGTGTGGTGCCTGCATAGAATTTCACCACCCCAACTCTTCCCGTGGGTGTCGTAAGAGGCGACTAAGGGAAACACACCGGGGTGCGGGCAGCAGCGCCTTCTGCAGAACAACTACACCGAACTGCGATCCCCAACCCGCATGCCCAGCGTGGGGATTATGAGCAATAACCCCCACATAATGATGCCATCTATGGCGCTCATTAGGGGAGGCCTATGTCCAGCAGTGGACTATTATAGGCTGGTGATGATGATGTTAATGATGTTGTGTACTTTTTAAAATAAGACCAATGCTGCGTTCCTCATAAACCCTAACTTTATCTGTATATTTTATATGTGTAGGATTTATACTCGTACAAATTAATAACGCTGGACAATTCACACACAGCAGCATCATCGAGCCCCAAGCTTAGCAGAGTTCTTTTGGCACTAGACAAATATTTTTTTTATATTATAAAACTGTATGCTTTGATTTGTGGTCGAAGTCTCCTGTTAAGAATTAATTACTTGTGTGGGAGGCAACGCTCTTCCTTATCATAATTAATTTTTAGTGATAGTGGTTTCTTAAAAAAATATATCATAAAGTTTATTAAATCAAGTAAGAAAACGATAAAATGGTGAAAGTATAAAAATTTCTTCCTACTGTTATATATTTCAACTCCATTCATAGGTGTTAGGTATGTGGTGTGGTACAAGTAAACAGGTAAAAGCAAACGGGTGCCAATTGAGTAGTTAGTATGTGTGTGTGTTTTTAGTGAATCTGTGTTTTTAAGGAGTTTCCGAGGACGCGCCGGTTACTTTTATTAAGATAGATATACCTTACGATACTGATATACTAACTTAATTTCATACACAGACATAAATCTACATGATTTCAGGAGTATTCCATAAAAAGCACATTTTATGCAAATAACAATCTGTAAATTCTAGCAAACTACTCTTTGCAAAGACAGCTCCTTTCTCTTCAACCCGCATGCAGTGTTCAATTTCAATTACCCCTTATCTTGAAGGAAAACTGGGTGCGAGCGAGACACCCTGACTAATTAGCACATGAGTGACAGAGAGCGCGATACAAACAAATCGTATGGCCGTAAAGTTGCCATATGTCTTGGTATGACAGATGGCTCGACCACGACTCAGGTTGATTTACTTCAACTCTTCAAGGTGTAGTTATAATTTAATACGAACAAAGAAGTGGTATTTCACTGTTTAGTGCCAGAGCCGTGTATTAAGCTAACGCTATGTAGAATAAAACGGGAAAGTCAAGTAAAAGACAATCAAGATTAATAGATCGGTAATGAAAAGGTGTTTGATGAGTTTCAAGACACACGTCAAACATAAACTTACTTAACATCTGTGTAAAATTCTTGTAAGGATATTGTTTAATATTGTAGGAACAGTGAAGGAATAGAGAGTGTGAATTTCGGCAGATGGAGATCTAGTAAATTAAATAATAATGTCAAAAAATTTCGATTTCGGCGGATTTTATTAATTATTAATTGAAACCGCTCAGTGCGGGATGCTCTGACCACTGCGCCGCGAAATAAATTACCAGTCGAAAATCTTAGCACTCTCTTCGGACTTCTTTAGGACTTCCTTTCTTTCTTTCTTATCTTTCTTACACCTACAACTACACCTAATCCTGTTCAAACACTAAAATTACATTTAGTTCGTTTGACGAGAGGTATCACATTTCTTTTTCTAAAGTTTTTGTTTTTGTTAAGATCAAACAAAATGGAAAGTTTTGGGATATTATTCAAACTCCTAAAGATTACCCCGTGTGCGAGGGCTTACGCACTAACAAAAATCGATAATCATCATATTAAAAACTAGATCATCATTCAGACTTCAAACACAACGTTTTCAAATGACACAAGTGTCAAAAACCGTGAGAAACAATAACTCAAGTACCGAAACAGATACCGCATCTAGTGTCAATTTTCGGTAGCGCCGCCGGTACCGAAAATTGACACTAGATGCGGTGTCTGTTTCTGTGCTGTGACAATGGTGTTACGTTACGAATTATTTAGAAGATTAGACGAGCATATATGGACTTTGTTTACATAAAATAGTAATCACTGATGCACTTCTGCGACGAACGAAACAATTCAAAGTTATAATAACTTTGAATAGTGATTCAAAAAACCAATTTTAGTATGCTTTCATTGATTATCTTAAGTATTTTTCTTTACAGATTTTTGTTATAATGGAATAAATAATGCTGGATAATTCAAACAACATCATTTAGCCATAATGGTAATAGGTGTTTTGCTATATAAATTAGTTTTTTTTATCACTTTTTTATGTTATGGGTTAGGGATTGACAAATTTGTTTTTTATTATGTACTCAAGTGTATTTAGTTTTTTGTGGAACAACAAAATAATAATTTAATATTTATTACTTAATTGTTTCATTAAAGACGAGAAAACATTAAGTTTTAGTATGACAAGCGATGCATGTTGCGTCAAAAAACTATCATTTAGGTCGGACATACTCACTAACGCAACAATGAAAAAACTTCGTATCTCAGTGTGCCCCAGCCGTGCACAATGCCTGCAGATTCGTTAAACCCCTATGCACGGCACATTACCATAAACATTCCGCTATTAGGGGCGAACCTAACGGGTTTGTCAAACTAGGTCTTGTTATTACCAATACTGAGCTCACGGGATCAGGGTGATAAAAATCTTCAAATAACATAAAATTAATCGATATATTTTTGGTTCCAAGAATTAATGTGAAACATTACATTATTGGTTCCTTGAATGTTAAAAATAGAAAGTCATGAAAGTGCACTGTTTTGCACGTAATTTGGTCGGTCTCAGAAACCCTGCAGTCTATTAGAATGACTAATAAAAATAAAACTTATGTTTTGAGCATCGGTCATTTGCTACTGGACTGGAGCACATATTGGTAACTACTTATTCTTTGATTAATGTCAATTTAATTAGGTGCTATGTAGTGGCAAATAAATGATTTGTCTATGTCTCTGTTTTGAATCATAGCTTATTAAAATTATCCGGTCATTGAACTAGTTTCTATGTTGCGTTTTTTCTTGTAAATAAGTAAAAACGGATTTTTAGGCTTACGCCGCAGTTTCAAAGACGACCAGTATTTCGCATTTATAGGAGCAGTAGCTCCTATAAATGCGAAATACTTGTCGTTTTCACAAAATGGCGCCTCCTTAATACGTGCATTTCACATGCAAATGATGCATTTCACTCGGCGGTACGGTATTCCTGTCTGCTTATGTTTCTTACTTCTTATTCGAGGTTAGTATTAGCACACTTCCCTAACGCCCGTATACTCACTCAGTGTGCACCCTCCCTTATTTATGATCCTTGCTATTGGTTCCTAATATGATAAGTGACAGTATGCAGGCTTCTTAAGCCTTTGCAGTGAATTAACAGCACCGTGCTTCAGTGGACACGCTGCTTTATTTTAATTGCAGGCTTTTATACGGCTTCTGTTTTAAATATTGTTATATTTTTTTATGATATCTTTATTAGATTAATTAAGATACCATAAAAAAAATAGACATTATTTTTTAAAATGTACATTATTTGTTTGATAACACACCAAAAAGTCGAGTCTTTATGTAAGAGGACGTATGTATTGTACTGGCTGATAAAATCAGAAGATTTTAAATCTAATTGATTCCTAAATCAACAACGCTCTATATTGTATTTTTATTTGATATACATATAGGAAAATAATAATAATTCATTTTATTTCAGGTAACATAAGTCTAGTACAGGATGGAAAATACTAAAAAACTACGGCCCATATAAAATTATATACCCTAAACTAACATACATAAAATAAACCTAATTACTAACACGTACATAATGTTGGCGACGTGTGTGAAAAGTCTAAAGGACACAAATCTTATAAAAAGTCTATCATTGTCACTTAGATTCACGTGTGGTTGTGGTCAAACAGAGGTTTTAACACGAGGAAAAAATTAAGCGGGTTAACTACGAACCATGTTTGTGGTGAATGAACACTTAGGTAAGCTTTTATCCCTAATATAGGGGAATATGATTTCAGAAGTGGATTTTAAGCTTTCAATAACTTTATTTCTTTAGGCATATAGATATTTAGACAATCAAATTCAATATTATAAATTATTATCCAATAAAAAATAAGGTGATTTTTATTTTCTCTTCACTTCAATTATAATAACAATAGTGTCATAATTGAAGTGGAAGAAGTTGTGGAAGTTGAGAAAAAACCACTAGTGTAAAAGTAATACAAAATCATTTATTATTTAAAAAAAAATTACATTTAGGTATAAGTTAAATATAGAAAATTAATTAGAAGCTAACTATAATAGGTAGGTATGTTTATCAGATTCGCTGGGTCTAGGCTCAATGCATATTTATAAGAAGACCTCTGTGGCGCGGTGGGAGAAGGTCCGCCTGCGACGCAGCAGTTCGATTACCGCCCCGGGACGAATGTTTGTACGATCTGCAGATATTTGTTCAGGGTGTTCTGATCGCTTTCTATGTATAGTAAAAAATATCGATCTATGTAATCTATTGTATTATGTATATCAGTCATCTAGTACCCATAACATAAGCTCTGCTTAGATGCTGTGTGGATTGTCTGACATTATTTATTTATATTTCATAATTATAAGTAATATTTTAACGGGTATTTATAGAGTTTTTTAATTATTATTTTTTTGTTCTCGACTTTTCAACTGGTTTGCACTCTGTCGTGGTCACGAAATGACGTTAAAATAACTAATAATTATATGTTCAGATCGCGTAAGTTTAAATATATTCGACTTAAGAGCCTTAAGTTTTATTTCGCCTAACAGAAACTTCTTCCAACATTATCTTATCTTACATTGTTAATTAGCCACACTACGACAGTTTATTTATAAAAAACTTATATTTAAGACGAGACTTAAACCTATAACGCTCTAGAAATTTAATAATGTGGGTAGGATTAAGCGATATTGCTAAACAGTTCCATATATTAAAATTCCTTGGGGACCTATCTCTTTTTAATATGAATGAAAAACGTGTTTGGTGTTTATTCCAAGAATATACAATCGCCTTGACTCCAGAATAGGATTACTTTATAGTGTAGGCTTCAGTTATCTCAAACTTGGTATGATACCATTGGTACCAAGTATCAGTAACCCCAACCTTCTCGTATCTTACAAACTTGGTACTTAAATAATGTGTCGATTTCTCTCGGGTATTGATATTGGGACTGGGTCGTACCTTTAAAAATTGCTTCATTCTCCCCCCTCGGGCATCTTAAGACCTCTGTGCGTAGCGGTTGAACGTCGGCCTGCGACGCAGGACGTTGCAGGTTCGATTCCCGCCTTGTGATACAAACATTATTGTACTAATTCAGATATTTGTTCAGAGTGTTTATAGTTTATAATTAACTAGCGGTCCACCCCGGCTTCGCACGGGCATTTAACAAAAATTGAATTTTTCATGCGGTTCCCTAACTTTTTTGAAAATATTCTGTAGCCTATCTTCATCAGAGAAAAGTTAGGATTCTAATGGTGAAAGAATATTTCAAATGGGACTAGTAGTTTTGGAGCATACTCAATTCAAACAAACAAATCTTTCCTCTTTATAATATTAGTTTATATAATGTCTAGCATATTTTTTCCATCCAAACCACAACCTCCCGCCTCGCAGGCGTGCTCACACCCACTCTACAGAGGTCGTCGACATGCAAACAGCAACAATCGAGTTAGATGCACTCTGATTTATCTCGAAAACATCAACAACCTAGTTCCCTACTATAAAATAACTACCCACTTCCCAAGTCGCCGGGTAAAAATATCCTATGATTGTATAATACTAGCGATCCGCCCGGCTTCGCACGGGTATTAAACAAAAATTTCAGAAATAATAAACACTAACACGATGGGTTTCACAGTTTTCATACGGATCCCTTACTTTTTATAACAGCAGGGTTTTTGACATTGACTCGACACTCCATAACTGACACTGGCCGTAGAGAAAAAGCAAGCAGCGTGCGCTATATATTCAACCTCTTTTTCTTTTATGACGCGCCATAATAGAAAAAGAGGTTGAATATACAGCGCACGGTTCAATTATTGAATTTTTCATGCGAATCCCTAACATTTTTGAAAATATTATATTATAGCCTATGTTCATCACGGAAAATGTAGGATTCTAATGGTGAAATAATTTTTCAAATTGGTCCAGTAGTTTCGGAGCCTATTCAATTCAAACAAACAAACACACAAACATACAAACAAACAAACAATCAAATCTTTCCTCTTTATAATATTAGTATAAATTCCACATCAAAATAAATATGCGCCGCTTGCGAAACCGCCAGACAGACGTGTCAGACGGTCTAAAATAGACAAATGCAGCGGAAAAATACTTCGGAAACTCCGGCGCAGGTAAGGCATGGTGGACACTGTAGCGCTATGCGATCATTTGTCATAGGATCGTCGCAAACTTTGTTTGTTTGTAATATAAACTTTGTATGTGTATGTGCTTAGAAAATTGCACCTAAATTTAATGAAAAATCTTTTTGATCCCGACAGGTAAAGTATTCCAAGCTTATTTCAGAAAATATTGTCAATCTAATCTTAAAACTCAAATTGATTACAGTTTTGTCTCTTTTTAAATATACAGGAGTGTTTCCAATAAATAAAATAATGTATCATAGGATTTAAAAAGGTTTTCCTTCAGGGTCCATTGATTTTTTCCACTCTGTATATGTATTAGGATTATTGAGTTTTTAAATGTTTGTATTAGATTTATTTTCGTATTTACTACCTGCACCGCCTTTCTATAATTTTCTCTAAAGCTTTGGTTGCCTGGAAAAAATCTTTTTAAGCGATAGGTAAGGTCGATTGAGTTTCTAAATGTTTGTATTATATTTATTTTCGTATTTACTACCTGCACCGCCTTTCTATAATCTTCTCTAAAGCTTTGGTTGCCTGGAAAAAATCATTTTAAGCGATAGGTAAGGTCGCCAATTCTGTTACCCTTTAGTTAATCATGTTTTAGTCATAAGTTTTTCAGAAAGTAATTTTTATCTTAAGGAAAGCTTTACTGATATACTGAGCTGCTGGTCCTATTTACAGAACTTCTATTACAGTAATTCTGCATTCGTGAATCACATGTAATGTTTTTGCTGTACGTTACTTTATACACTTTACGGTTTATTACCGTTTTTGTCACGCCAAGGTCGTGACGATGACACGTCTGACAATATTTGTATTTTAAACAAGCTTTTAACACGCAGGACACCTAAAGTGTTGCCAACTAGAAAATATAACCATTCCTATAACAGGTATTTTAAAAATTCACGGACTATGCTCTACTGTGCTACCGACGCTGTTATTTTAAAGGTAGGCCCAAAAATAGTTTAACAAGGTGGTAGCCGACCCCCTTGTGAACGATATGGCGATGACCACCTAGCCGAAATTCGACCACATCGCCCAGTCACTACGATATATAATAATGTTGCCACTGTGTATGGATGACCTAGTCATTGTGGCAACTTTTGGGGTAGCCAGTAGTGGACATATACTGAAATCATGTTGGTGAAATTTTTTGTGAAGGATAGGATTCGTAACGAATACATCCGACAGAGAACTAAAGTCATCGACATAGCTCAGAGAATTAGCAAACTGAAGTGGCAGTGGGCCGGCCATATTTCGCGAAGAGCCGGCCATAATCCGATAACCGCTGTGGTAAACGTGTACTTGTGGAGACCGCGACTCAGTAAGCGTAGTGTAGGACGCCCTCCGGCCAGGTGGGATGACGATCTGCGAAATACTGCTGGCAGATGCTGTATGCGACAAGCTGAAGACAGGGCGCTATGGCGCTCATTAGGGGAGGTCCAGCAGTGGACTAACATAAGCTGATGATGATGATGATGAAAGTTTTTAATAGATCCGTGCTTCAGTGGTCAGTAGCCTTTAGAATTAGGTAGCGCCATTTCGAAACCTCTTTCATTTGTGACCGTTTAAAAATAATAAAGGAAAAATCCAATGGAATAAAATATGTCCCACTTTGAAAACGTGAGAACATGGTTTCGTATTCTACTTGTTATTTTAATTATTTCAAAGACAGGGAAATATTGAGGCAGTTTTGATTTATGATAGGTTGAATGTTCTTTGTAGGATTATTTCTTGGAACTGCTTTAGTAGTGATGTACGAGTAAGTAAGATGAAAGTCCTTTGAAGTTTTGTCGCATTTTACATGAGAGATATTTTTATCATAGTTTTTGGTATTTTTTTGACAATGTTCTTTTAGGAGCATTTGTAGTGTTCCTATTTGATAAAAATATTATTCACTAGCGGTCCGCCCCAGCTTCACACGGGTATGTTACATATTATTAAAGAATTATACATTTTTACACTTTTGGTTAGATTATTGAAGTTCGGTATTGATGTTCGTTCATACGGAACCCAACTTTTTTAAAATATGATGTAGCCTATGTTCAGGGATAATGTAGGATTCTAATGGTGAAAGATTTTTTCTAATCTGTGCATTAATTTCGGAGCCTATTCTTTTCCAATAAATAATCAAATATTTCCTCTAAAACTCTATACAAACATTATGTAGATAAAAAATGCATAAGACTAATGAGAATGATGTAAAACAAACAAACAATCAAATCTTTCCTCTTTATAATATTAGTAGGTATAGATTTTATTTTATTTATTGTGATGTGTCATTCCAGGCTAAATCAAGCGAGGTGCTGAAAGCGCTGGCGGAGGCGGCGGACGACCGCGACCCTACTAAATTATTCAAAAATTTTATTCCAAAAATAATGATTATATGTGACCTAACCAATAAGAATTATGTACCTAATAAATTATTTTTAAAAAATCTGTATCTATAAATACCCAGATTTTTTAAAAACTTGAAGGGAGAAACTACAATTCAATTCAACTGAAGCAAGTAAAAACAACTCAGCGCACATTTTGAAAAGAATACGTGAGCTTCGCGAAAAGTATTTTCACAACAATTCTACTTAACTTCACAATGAAACAACGACACGCCATTCGCTACGCAGAACATTCACTGAAACGTATCTTGAAAACTCGCATTACTACATTTTCCTACGAATCTACGCTGGCTCTAAGGAAATCCTATTTGAGAGGAGATCCTGCGGTGCGGAGGGCGACGGTCCCCCTACGACGTAGGAGGTCACGGGTTCGATTCCCGCCTCAGGACAAATGTTTGTAAGGTCTGTTGATATTTGTTTCGGGCGTTCTGGTAGTTTTCTATGTATAGTAAAAATAATTCAATATTAATTATATCAGTCATCTAGCTAGTACCTATAACACAAGTTCTGCTTAGCTTGGGGCTAGACGATAGTGTGGCTTGTCCATTTCTATTTATTAATATAATATTGAACACAATGTCATGGATACTACGGTATTTTCTAAGTTGTTTAATTCGTTTTAATTAAACAAAATTCTCAGTTTTCTTCAAGATCTACATTTTGATCTAGGCTATGCTCATGCAAACGTCTATACAATAATTAAACTGAGGTAACAGTTACGTTATAATAATGCGAAAACTTGCCGTGTGGTGCCGGCATAGAATTTCACCACCCCAACTCTTCCTGTGGGTGTCGTAAGAGGCGACTAAAGGGAATACACCGGGAGATGGGCAGCAGCGCCCTCTGCAAAACAACTCCACCGTACTGCGAGCCCCAACCCGCATGCCCAGCGTGGGGATTATGGGGAATAACCCCCAAATGATAAATAATGCCATCTATGGCGCTCATTTGGGGAGGCCCAGAATAGTCCAGCAGTGGACTATTGTAGGCTGATGATGATGAATGCGTAAACTCTCGGGCTTGGGGTAATCTCTAATGAAATCAAATAATATACCAAAAGTCAAGTCCCGCCGAAATATACGTTTTTTCGGAAATTATTTAGTTTTTCTACTGCTGTACCTACTCAGTACCAAAACCGTATATGTGATCCTTCTGGAAGAACTCCAGCTTTGGCAGTCTGTAAATGGTCTGTAATATATTTCACGGTTTAACACTAATCAGAACGTCTAGACCGAACAGCCTCTGAACCTTTTCAAACCCATTCAGCAAATAACGAAAAAGCCAGCAAAATATTTACCGCAGTTTTACGTATTTACGAATCCAAGCATAAAAGATTTACTTCAACGCAAATCTAACAATTTGTCGAAAAACCAGACTGATATTAGACAACAAAGAAAAATACTACAAAAGCGTTCTCACGAAAAGCCTAAAATACTACAAAAGCGTTTTCACGAAAAGCCTAAAATCAAATGCTGAAATCAGATTCTTTTTTATGCGAATGATTTTGTGGTTAACATGCCTTAACAATATGGCGGAGTTGCTACCTACTACCGTGTCTTATTAAATCTAGGTTTAAGAAAGTTAAACTGTATAATCGAGTTCAAGTAACTGTAACATAGGGTTAAGTAAACTGGGGATACTATGAACATTTCCAAAAGCAAAACGATACAATAATTGATTATTTATTAAACACAATAATTGAAACAAACTGTCAAATATATTCTTTGCAAAATGGTTTATTATAATATCGAGTACAAAATATCAGATTCTCTAGACGATAAAAGAGCTTGGGAAGATTTTAGCTCCAACTCAAAAACTAACAAGTTAAAAGTCACTTTATTTCCCAGTATAACTTATGTAGTTTGTATTTTGTGACGTGTCGAATAGTCCTGTCAGGTCTAAAGGGAATAAAGCACTTCGATATTTGATACCAAAAAGAGAAAAGGCTTCGGCTAGACATTCTTAAAAATCTTTTTAGAAACTTTTCAATCCCAGTATCCTTACTTTTAAACATACAAAAAAAAAGAATTTGAATATCCAATCCAAGTGTCCTTCCTTTTAAAAATAAAAAGCAAATAGAATAAGAACTACCCAGTCAAAACATCGCAATCAATGCACCTGTTATGCCAAGAGCCCCCGGGCGGCTTACGCATCGCCAACTTTTAATTCCTAGTTCGTTTCCTCGACTACGCAGTTAGATTAGAATAAATGCCAGACGGGAGGGGTCGTCTGCGCCCTCGCCCTCGCCCTCGCCGTAGATTTGGCAGGGCGGGTGCAGATAGGGCGGAATGTTACGAAGTTATAGTTGTTACATACTTCACAAAAGTGGCATATTCCTTATAATATAATATTTATAAAAATAGTATAATATATATATTTATGGTATTATTTTTAAGTTAAATGTGTAATTAATAACTTTATATATATAGATTTCTGTGAACTGAAAAAATTAAAGAAATCGGCGAAAAAAAAAATCCCGCGTTTTTAAAAAAATCTTCAATTTGAAGATTTTACGAAAGTATAAATTTTGGTGTCGAAATTTTAAGTGAGACTAACTAAAAGTCAGAACAAACGAAAGGTTTTTACATCCTAAATCTCAATTTCAGTTTTAAAAATTGCGGTATATTTCCTACTTTTAAAATATTTTCAGAATGATCGTAAAACCTACTACTTTGAGTAGGTTACAAAGGGCATTTTTTCGCCGTGTCCCATCTACCCTCAAATCACTCCATCTGGCTAAGTACAGCCGCACCGAGCGCGCCCTTTCGTCCTCAAGGGCCCAGGATCCAGGAACAGTGGAACGTTTCGGTGACATTGAGGTCTGTTTGCAGAGCTCCCGGGCTGGGTCGTCTGAGGAGTTTCCACGGATAGGTTCGGTATTGTCGAGGCCTGGCTTTGTGTCAAGGTAAATATAAGTACAAATATTATTGAAAGTCTTACGAGCTCAGTGGCGTAGGCGATGTTCCGACTGCGACGCGAGACCTTTGCAGGCAGTGGGTTCGATTCCTGTGTCGGCGCACAAATTTGTATGATTTGTAGATATATTGTACCGGGTGTTCTGGCCGTTTCCTATGTAAAATAAAAAATATCTATCAAAATCAAAGTGCTTTATTTCCTTTAGACCTTACAGGACTCTTGGTCATTGTATATATTTATTAATTGAATAATTTTAATATTGACCTAAAATGTTTATTATCCTTTGACATTACACCCTGCCCTATTTGTGTAACATCTTTTTATATCTTCATATAAAAACAATATCTAGGCACACAATACTATCTACCGCGGATAGGCAAGGTTCCAGAAGTTCACCAGACGGTCAAGAAACCCAGGTGGCTGCCAGACCAGCTTTGTTGTCTGGTGGGAGATTCATCGCAGCTGTTTGAAATACTCTGCTTATTGTCATTGTTATACCAAAATAACGAAGGGTAAGCCCTTCGTTATATGTTTTTCAGCATCCGTATTTAATCGTATCTAGGGTACTTACTCCTAAAATGTAGCCTAGTTTAGCGTAGTTATTTTAAGAATAAAATAAATAAATAAATAATTAATAAATGGTTTCAAACAAAAATCCACTGCCACTTTAGTAATCCATCAAAAATGCCCACAAAAGAATAGTGACTATTTTGCTTTTCTCCTACCGAAAATTATCGCGATTCTACTAGACCATGCATTCTAGGTACAAAGCAAATCGGCCTTTATCCACCCCTGAGGGAAATAGGCGTGACTTCTGTAGAAATCGTCCAGACCTGATTTACATATAATTTGATTTGCCTCTGCAATATGAATAAAAATACTGTCTACTTCTGGCTAGGGTATATAATAAATATGTCAAGAACATTATCCTAAAAAAAAGGTGTATTTTATTTGTTGGATTCTTATGGTGCGTACAGACCAAGCGAGTAAGAGCGAGCGAAGGCTAACAATCAAAGCGAACGAACCAGTTTTTTTGACGTTATGGCGAAAGCAAGCGAACCCGAACGAGGGCCCTTCGTTCGCCTTCGGCCGTCTCCGCCCACGGTATTGCATCCGTTCGTTTGGTGTGGACACAATAACGAAAGCGAGTGAACGTTCGCTACCGATCGTCGAATCGCACTCGTAGCGTTCGCCCGCTCTCGTTCGCTTAGTCTGTACAAACATCTTTTAAAATGCAATTAAGGTATCGGATAACACGATTTCCATACTTAAAAGTCCATCTGCTGTTGTTCGATCCCCGCGGTGCAATAATACACAACTATTCATAGGCAGATGCGTTGAATGTCATAAACTCATAAATAAAGATTCTGCTTTTTTTATTGTCACAGGAAAATAAGAACAGCTGGTTTAATCATTTGCGAAAAGTACAGTTCAATAAGAACTGTAGAACTTTCGTGCAGTCACTCTGGCAAATAAATGAATATGATAAGAATAGAGAGTAGGTATGTAGGAAATCCGATTACATTGATCTTAACAACGATAAATAAAATAAAATAAGCATTTGTTGCTGAATTACATTCTTTGTTTATTAAACCAATAAACCTAAGACAGTAAAACTTGCAAGCCATATCTACACTACACTAATATTATAACAAGGAAAACTTTTAGTGTTTGTTTTAATTCCTCTGAAACTACTGGACCAATTTGGAAAACTCTTTCTTCGTTATAATCCTACATTATCCTTTTAAACATAGGCTATTGGATATTTTTAAAAATAAGTTAGGGATCCGTTTGAAAACTTTAATATAATATATCCCAACGTGTAAATTTGAAAAAGATAAAACTAGCTTCTGTTTGCAGTACGCGCTTTCCTATTGATGTATTATAAAAGTAAAGATAGTTGATAAAGAGGACTTTTTTTACAGTTCTGTACCAGCTTTTTGCAACTGAGCCTGTGTTTCCGTATTGCGCTGGGCTTAAGCCGTAATAAATACGAGTTATAATGTTATTCGCGTCGTGTCGTCTAGGGCCGGCCTACGCAATCGATTCCTTGCTGGGAGTGGCTACGAAACGCAAGGGTAGATTAGCGATTTCATATTTTTGCCTCTTTATATAATATCCATAATAATATAGATAGCAAGGATGGATTCGCGATTTCATAATTTAGCCTATTTAATTATACCACAAAAAAAGAACATTAAAAACAAACATGCTTAAAGTAGAGAACGTATAAAGGGCGGCGTTATCGCTATGAGCTCTCTCTTCCAGGCGACCGTGGGATGGACTGGACATGAAGGAACAGTTTAGACGGTGGCATCTTTAAAGACTTAAAATGTGGCATCAGTCTGGAGTAGGTCTATTTGGGAGTGACAGCATGGGCCGTATGACTCGGAGAATTGCGATTTACCAATTAACTGCTGTGGCTCAACGACCCAAAGTAGCTCTTAGCTTCCTACTACTTTAATATATAAAAATTTGACAAATGAACCAAATTTTGAAATAATGTAATGACCCACTCTTGACCCGACATTCGTTCCTCTGGTCGTTTTCTAGGTATAATAAAAATATCCACGTAATATATTGTTTTAAATATATCAGTTATCTAGTACACACAAGCTCTGCTTAGCTTGGGGCTAGATAATACTGTGGATTTGTTCAGCAATATTTATCTTGTTGGGATTGGCGTTGTTTATGTATTTGGGCTGATATAATAGAATTGAAATAGAAACGTTTGTAACTCAGGCACATAAAGAAGAAACAATATTAGAAAAGAAAATAGTTTGCTAGTGACACCACTGACCCTGTCTTAGTAAGTACAACTAACGCTGGTCTTCCGATAGAGCCATTTTGTGACGTCACGTAATACCGAAACCGTGGTCACCGATGTCTTCTATATTTGGAGGACACCTGTTATTAACACCTATATTTAAAAAAATACATTTAATTTAATTCGGTATTGTAATTTAGTTCAATAATTTAAAGAATGAAATGAAGTAATGGGTTAATTTTCGTTATTTTTGGTTGATTTTAATTGTAATTTATTTTAAGAATTTACTAACAAATTATGGATCATTAAAATCCGAAATATTTTTTTTTACATCTTTGATTTTAGTGCTTTAATCAACACCGCGATGCCGAGCGTAATTTAACCAGGTGTACTGGTTTCTTCCCCATGTCTGTATTTGTATTAACCTACCTTAACATACGGGGCGGTTTGCAACAGCTGCTAAGAAGGGTTCTTTACAATCGCGACAAGTAAGGACAGGAAATATCGTGCCCTGTCAGCTAAAGTTCTCAAGGTAGGTACCTGAATAATAACTCAGCAGAATGGGTGAGTTGAATATAATTATATGTATTTTTGTTTTGATGTTTTACTTAATCCATATTCAATGCTTAATCACTTATTGAAAGCTTAATGGATTGTGCCTGAAGCTAGATTGGGGAACATGGAAGGGATGATGGCATGGTTAATAAAAAATTTCAACCTATGAATTAATTTATGTATGGTATTACATATTATGCATATAAAAACTTTTTAAACTTTCACGATTTTTTGACATATTAATGAATATGTACGCGATAAATAAATAAATATTCTTTAATATATTATGTTAGTTTCTAATAAGGCCGCCCATTGTACTGTCTTTTATAATGTCTCTTTTCAATGTACCTATTCTCGTAGGAGTTTAGTACAGCATTTTTATATGCGGCACAAAATACGTATACATAAGGTATGCATATTTTGTGCCGAAGTTTGTAGTGTAAATCACAGGAAAATTCTACTAATATCTTGAATGCAAAGTTCACTGTTATTGACTTTCTTAGCTTTGCCAGAATTTTTATTAAAGATGTTATCCCGGAAAGGATGTTATAGTACGAATATGTACGACCATAATAAAATATTATACACCACTTTTTTTTACTGGAAAATTGCTTGTAAATCCACAGGCAGAAGACAGTTAAAAATTAAGATATTTATTATTAGAGAAGATACATTTTACGTATATATATGTAGGTATCAGGAAAACCAAAAAAAACTTATAAAAGAAATAATCAGCGAATACAAGGAATCGCTAATTTCGTGGCCACAGCCAGTGTCGCGAGAATATCTCCGCGGTGCGGATTAGGCCCGCGGGCCGTGGAGCCACGAAAAAACCGCGGCGTTATATCTGATAGATACCGCGTGTGAGGGGAATTCTAATCACTTGAATTAATACCTACTTCCGCGTCTTTTATGATTTTATTTATTTTAGCCATATTTTTACCGACCAAAAATTTACATTCAAATTTACGACATTTTTAAAGGCTGGTCCTAGTTACCTAGTTATATAAATAAATATGAAATAAGTATTAAGCCCAAGCTTAGCATAGATTGTGTTACGGGAAATAGATGACGTATATATTACATAGAAATATTTTTTTATACATAGAAACATTCCAGAAAACGCTGAAATAAATAGATATGAGAGTTACGCTAGTGAAACCGCAGGCACCCAGCTAGTATGTTTATATTTGCCAACGGGTTTAAATGACCTGACTTCTACCCCGGAAAATAAAAATAAAAGAAAAAATCAACTAAATAAAATAAATACGAGAATTTTTAAGAAATCTCCGCGATTTTTATATCGCATAGTGACAAGATTAACTGTTAACATTTTCTCGTAAAATCGTAAATTTACGATCAAATAGTAATGTAATAAATTTTGAAAAAGCAACTGGTTCCTCGTATAAACTGAATACCAGTGCGGCAGGTCCAATCAACTGTCCTTTAAATAACTATATACAAAAGAAAGCGAAAGTTTGTTTTATTTAGTCAAACATCATCAAAAGTTATAGAAATGATGTGATGTTTCTTACAAAACTTTAAAAAGACTTCTGCATATTAGTTCCTGAATATTAAAATATTTCACGTATCTTGGTATAATAAATCTATACTAATATTATAGAGGAAAGATTTGATTGTTTGTTTGGATTGACAAAGTCCGAAAAAACTGGATCGATTTGAAAAATTCTTTCACTCCTCCAATACTACGTTATCCCAGATGCACATCATCATCATCATCATCATCACCAGCCTATAATAGTCCACTGGCTGGACATAGGCCCAATCCACAATGGCTATAAAATATCTTAAAATAATTTGAGAACTGTATAGAAACTTAAATAATGAAACCCAACGAATACTACAATTTTATATACTTATTCGATGTCGGGGCTTTTTTACGAAATCGAGGATTTCACGGATAAATAATAACCCAACATTCTCAATTTCGGCGGGACTTGAACCCGCGACAATCCCACATTATCTGTCACATAATTTATTTAACTAGCAACCCAACAAGCTTTTCTCGGGTGTAATGCTGATATTGACATGCTATGGAAATAAATCTTCCTCTTGAATCATTCTATCTAAAAACCGCATCAAAATCGTATATTCAGTTATTTATTTATTTAATTAAAACGGTTATTAAAACCAATTACATTAATTAAAAAAAAATCAATATACTAATTTCTTCTGTATCGTATTTAGAATAGATAGAATAAAATAAGAACTTTGTTTGTAGCTTAAAAAACTAATCCAATATTATACATACTAAAACTAGAATTAATGTGTATCCTATGTCCAGGAAGGACAAGGACCAAGAGAACGCAAGAGAAGCCACGTGCAACTCCTAGTGACAAACGCTAGATACTTCCTGATCTATAAATGGTAATTAGTCGTTGATATTTGGCAAGGCGACGGTTACGCCCCCTGCGACTGACCACAGATAACATTTGCAGAGTTTGACACGTCATCTAATGCGAATTTTATGGAGCCCTTATGTTTCTGGTTAAAATGTCATACATCTGGTTCCCATATCTATGCTAATATTATAAAAAGGAAAGATTTGATTGTTTGTTTGAACTGAATAGGCTCCAAAAATACTGGACCGATTTGAAAAATTATTTCAACATTAGAATCCTAGATTTTCCGTGATGAACATAGGTTATAGAATATTTTCAAAAGAGTTAGGGTTCCGTAAATTTTTGATACTTGTGCGAAGCTGGGGCAAAATGTAAATAAATGAATAATGTTGGACAATCCACTCAGCATCATCTAGCAATCTAGGATGGTCCAGCTTATATATATTACTTATTGGTTGTGTAAAATTAGGTCACCATTCTTGGACCATCTTTCTTCTTGGACCAATATTGGTACGATCTGAAAATATTTGTTCAGGGTGTTCTGGTCGTTGTCTATATTTAAAAAAAAATATATCGATGTACTCGTATATTATTATGTATATCAGTTATCTAGTACTCATAATACACGCTCTGCTTAGTTTGGGGCTAGATACTGCTGTGTGAATTGTCCAGCGTTATTTATTATTTATTTATTACTATTATCTTAGGCACTTTGCAGACAGACCCAATGCTAACAACAGTGAGTGTCTTTTCATACAATTATCGACGCTGACGTCACAAATCCAAGCCTCCCGTATACGAAAAAGAAATAATGTCCGCGCCAGCTTTTAAAAATTGACCTAGCCCGTGCTTGTGTGCTTGTATGTTTGGTGACGCAAGTGGGCGTCGCCAAGGACGTCGCCAAATCACCATATTGAGACATCAGGAAGTATTTAGCATTTTTATTGCTTTTCATTTTCGGCGGTCGCCATTTTAGATTTTTATTTCTCCAGCAAGTACCTGCCAGTGCCAATAAGGAAACATCATCATCGTCATCCGTAGCCCGTAGACCACAGTAGGTAGCTCAACTGATACATATCGATCAACAGTCGGAAGCGTTCCCAAGAGGCTGACTGCATTGCCTCAATAAACACAATTGTATAATCTGTACTAATAATAATATAGAGAGGTATAATAATATAGAGAGGAAATGTTTGATTATTTGTTTGAATCGAATAGGCTCCAAAACTACTGGAACGATTTGAAAATTCTTTCACCATTAGAATCCTAAATTTTCCCTTACGAACATAGGGTTATAGAATATTTTCAAAAAAGTTAGGGATCCGCAGGTTGCGGGATCGATTCCCGCCTCGGGATAAATATTTGTATGATCTGCAGATATTTGTTCTGGGTGTTTTGGTCGTTTTCAAAGGCATAAAAATTTAATTTTTGTGAAATACCCATGCGAAGCCGGGGCGGACTGCTAGTATAACATTATTCAACACAATCAAAAATCTAACCTGAAGTTTACTACACACCCTATACAGCTTGGCAACGAAGTAAAGTTTACACTCGTACCAGTAAAGCAACTCCGTAAAACTCCGGTATTGAGTTCCGCGACAACACTTGTGTTTTCACCTGCTATTTCAACAAACATTAGGACCCGCCTACACGCGGCCCAGATCAGCTACTAGGAAATTAAAAATAAAAGAGATTTGTCGGCCATTACGGATGTTTAGGATTACGGAGCTGTATGATGGGTTATACACACTGGGCGGATCAAAGAGACGGCCGCGACGTAGTGTAGGTTGCTTTACAGAGGGGCAACTTGTTATGTAGTACTGTATAAACGCTAAAAATAATAAAAATGCAATGACAATCTCGCTGAGAAAACCAACTGCAAAGTTTTTGAGACAGAGACAGAGTTAATCTCAATCAATTTTTAAATATTTTCGAAAAATATATCTATTACTCAATGAGATGATGAGACTTTATACTAAAAAGAAAATTTCCAATCAAATGATCTTATCAAATTAGATAAGCTAGCTCTGCAAAAACCTAAAGAAAAAGTAATGAATTATTTATCATCAATTCGAGTTTCATTCATAGTTTAAATTTTTTTGCAAAGAACGCACATTTCTTGCAAAAGAATTTATATGTAAAGCTGACGACAGAAAAAGTAGGTAAAATGCGAAAATGCGAGCGAGTTGACGAATAAGTCAAAAAATTGCGGGTTCACGTCCCGTGGGAGTCGATTTTTTTTTATTTATCTAAGCAATCAGGAACGTACTTAAGTATAGCAAGAAGTATAGTGTGATTTGTAATAGGAACTGGATCAAAAATATGAATGTCAGAAAAAAAGATGCGTTACTGTTGTTAATAGTATACATTGGTTTCATTGTTGCTTTATTATAGCACAGAATTATGTCATTTCAAGGAAATCATGCGTAAAATACTAATCGTAATATTTTTGCTATTTTTCCGGCTGCTCTAACTCTATTACTATAACTTTCTTAGAATGCTTCGCATAGCTAGATGATGGTGTGTGGATTGTCCAGAGTTAAATTATATTATTATTATAGCATAATAACTAATTTAAGGGTATTAGAATGAATATATTCTACGTTCGTCTTTTATCATTCAACAGTGGGACTATCAGTAAAAAGTATAAAGCTTTTTGAAAAGCTAAACAGATTTTAATTCCGAAACAACCAGTATTTCCCGCGCTACGGGTATTTTTATCCCGTACCGTTGTCAATGGTTGAAAATTCCTTCTTCTGACCCATTCAGAACTTCAGCCTATCACGTTACAGTACAATATCCACTCAATCTCTCATAATAAGAATAAGAATAAGAATATTTATTTCCACAAACTTATAAAACATTGTTTAAGCACCTACTAAATTACAATACTTAACTAAGTTTAAATAACATTGCTGAAAAAAAAACATGAGGGTACTTAAGGCGCATACAGTAGCTGATTGCTCCTCTTTGGAGGCTTTCTCCTCCTAGAGTAGTCAATTTTATGGGCTGAAAAAAATATATGTTATACATTGACCTTTTATCTGTAAAGTGAACGTACAAAAATGTTCTACGTGCTCGTTTACCTGGTGAAAAAAAATCACGAAGTGGAGCTGTTTCTGACTGAAAAAGTGTATCTACTTCTAAACTACTTAGAATTTTATACTTTTTTTTTCACCATCATGTCGGCAAAGACTTTATCTTCAAACTGAACGTATGATTTTGTGATACGACGGTTTTTCACATAGAAAATCATTATTTTAAATTTTTGCGTATGATTAGTGGGCGGTAACCTTTGAAGGTAGTCTGCGCGGGCGACGGGCGGCAGTGAAACCCTGACTGTCGTACGGGGAGGTTGTGTTCGTCTGCCTCGCGCTCTAGGTGAGCGCGAGGCGTACTTTTGCTTTTTTACTATAATGCTATATTGATGCACATAGACGCTTTATTTATTATTCAAAGTTATCCGCGCATGGACGCTTTATTTGGTGTAAGACAGTTTGTAAAATATTGAAAATTCCGAAGATCAGTAAGCTGAAGAAAGCCAGAGCTCTGAAAGCTCGTTATTTTAGAAAATTTATGCTATTGTAACTACCTATAAGCAATCTTATGTAGATTTTACATATTTGTATATTTATTTTAGGAGATCGGGTAGGTACTAAACTAGGTAGGAACAAATGAACGACAATGTAAGTAAATACTCCTTAGACCTACCCATTTATTTGTTTTATTACTAATCTTACATTATTATTTATTTATAGATTTACAGTGACCGGACAAGTTGAAACTGGAGTGAAAATGTTTTATTGTATTGTGGTAGCTAATATTAGGTAGGTAGCTATGATGTATTATGCGACGAAATAAAATATGTACGTACGGCATTCTTCCTAACGCGGTTCATGATCGTCTTCAGAATTCTAGTATGGCTGTAACAGTTCTATGACTCTCCGAAGTGAAGCACTAGGTAGGTACACCCCCACCTTACTTACTGTTATGAAATGGGAATGGGATTCAAAATGTAAAGGAGACTGGGTAAAAATGGTACATAGCCTTTATTCATCTTCTAGAGCTCGGATATTTTTAAACTTACGAGATCTGAAATCATAATTACTATTTTAACGGGTAGGTATTTATCGCGTTTTTACGGGTATTTTTTATTTACGAGTATTTTTACGGGTTTTCTTCGCGACGGCCACCCTTTGTACATGTACATAATTATCTAGAATTCTAGATAAACAAGTACGACAATTGCGAGTGTAACTCGCGCGCCGAGGGTTTTGAACTTTTGTCGTTTAGGTTGTTACGTTTATTGACGACCTCTTGGCGCGGTGGGCTTACAACGCAAGAGGTTGCGGTTACTACAGAGATTAGTGGGTAGGTAAATGCGTTGGTACCTACAATTTTTTTTAAAATTTTTTTTATGTTTTTCTGTAAAATATAGATATACAATGTGTCTGATCACCGGTGTCGGAGACTTTGGGGGGGGGGGGGGGGGGGGGGGTGAAATACGGTAAATTTTATCGACAAATCACTATTCTTTTATCCTATTTTTTTTCTACCTCCATGACAAAATGGCAGCCATTTTGTTTTCTTTTGCCTCGAAGCACGGGTGCTTATACTGATTTAGCTATAGCAACCCATGTAGAGGTCCTAGGAAGACGATAGAGGGCTTATTTGATAGACAATAATGTGGACAATAAAGCAACGATAACATTGTTTCCATTTCCATTTTATAATAGAGGAAAAAATAATTTATGAAACCTAAAAAAAGAATTTTTGAAAAAAAAAAATTTGAATTATTAGCTTTTTCATAGAATCCAAACTGTCAAGCTACATGTTTTTTGTTTTTGAACGTTAGTAAATACTGTGTGCTTCAAAATAGGTCTTGTATCTTAGCTATAAGTAAGATAGTTTAGAAGTTTATTCAAAAATTTAAAAAAAAAATCTTGTTTTTGTTTTATAAATTATTTTTTCCTCTATTATAAAATGGAAATGGAAACAATGTTATCACTGCTTTATTGTCCACATTATTGGCTATTAAATGAGCCCTCTATCGTCTTCCTAGGACCTCTACATGGGTAGCTATAGCTAAATCAGTACAAGCACCCGTGCTTCGAGGCAAAAGAAAACAAAATGGCTGCCATTTTGCAATGGAGGTAGAAAAAAAATAGGAATAGTGATTTTTCGATTAAATTTACCGTATATCACCCCCCCTCCCCAAAGTGTCCGACACCGGTGACCAGACACATTGTATATTTATCTACAAACGCTTTGTACATTTTATATCGATCACTCTGCAATCTTCAGAGATAGAGGGGGAGGAATGGCCAATTTTTCGACCTTTATCAAAATATTTCGAAAAGTATAAAACCTTTTGAAATTTCAAAACCTGCTTTGGAATGTGCAAATTGATACCCCACTCGACGGGGGTAGTCTCCCCTTTAGAAATCCCCCCCCTTTTTGACCATATTTTTAAAAGTAGTTTTGTTAACAGATTTCTCTGGTAGTGACCCCTTTAGAAATTTTTCCCGCCCTTTTTTGACCATATTTCAAAAAATATTATTTTTACAGACTTCTTTATATTTTTCCTGTAAAATATAGATCTTCAAATACTTGGTACATTTTACATCGATCGCTCTGCAATCTTCGGAGATAGGTGGGGGGGGGGGGGGGGGGGTTGGGGGGAATTGTCATTTTTTCGACCTTTCTCTCAAAAAGTATAAAAATCAAAATTTCCAAAACGAAATGTACAAATCCTCTTGGCGCGGTGGGCTTACAACGCAGGAGGTTGCGGTTACTAAAGAGATCAGTGGGTAGGTAAGTGCGTTGGTACCAACGCACTTATTTTTTTTTTTTTATGTTTTTCCTGTAAAATGTAGATTTACATGTGTCTGGTCACCGGTGTCGGAGACTTTGGGGGGGGGGGGGGGGTGAAATACGGTAAATTTTATCGACAAATCACTATTCTTTTATCCTATTTTTTTTCTAACTCCATGACAAAATGGCAGCCATTTTGTTTTCTTTTGCCTCGAAGCACGGGTGCTTATACTGATTTAGCTATAGCAACCCATGTAGAGGTCCTAGGAAGACGATAGAGGGCTTATTTGATAGACAATAATGTGGACAATAAAGCAACGATAACATTGTTTCCATTTCCATTTTATAATAGAGGAAAAAAAAATTAATGAAACCTAAAAATATATTTTTTGAAAAAAATTTTTTGAATTATTAGCTTTTTCATAGAATCCAAACTGTCAAGCTACATGTTTTTTGTTTTTAAACGATAGTAAATACTGTGTGCTTCAAAATAAGTCTTGTATCTTAGCTATAAGTAAGATAGTTTAGAAGTTTATTCAAAAAATCTTTTTCAAAAAAACTGTTTTTTTTTGTTTTGTAAATTCTTTTTTCCTCTTCTACTATAAAATGGAAATGGAAATAATGTTATCATTGCTTTATTGTCCACATTATTGGCTATCAAATGAGCCCTCTATCGTCTTCCTAGGACCTCTACATGGGTAGCTATAGCTAAATCAGTACAAGCACCCGTGCTTCGAGGCAAAAGAAAACAAAATGACTGCCATTTTGCAATGGAGGTAGAAAAAAGATAGGAATAGTGATTTTTCGATAAAATTTACCGTATTTCAACCCCCCCCCCCCAAAGTCTCCGACACCGGTGACACATTGTATATTTATCTACAAACGCTTTGTACATTTTATATCGATCACTCTGCAATCTTCGGAGATAGGGGGGGGGGGGAATGGCCAATTTTTCGACCTTTATCAAAATATTTCGAAAAGTATAAAACCTTTTGAAATTTCATAAACTGTTTTGGAATGTGCAAATTGATACCCCACCCCACTCGACGGGGGTAGTCTAGTCTCCCCTTTAGAAATCCCCCCCTCCCTTTTTGACCATAATTTTTAAAAGTAGTTATGTTAACAGACTTCTCTGGTAGTCACCCCTTTAGAAATTTTTCCCGCCCTTTTTTGACCATATTTCAAAAAGTATTATTTTTACAGACTTCTTTATATTTTTCCTGTAAAATATAGATCCATATCTTCAAATACTTGGTACATTTTACATCGATCGCTCTGCAATCTTCGGAGATAGTGGGGGGGGGAGGGGGAATGGTAATTTTTTTCGACCTTTTTCTCAAAAAGTATAAAATTTATCAAAATTTCCAAAACGAAATGTACAAATCAGTACCTTTCATTTCATACCACCTTAATTTCTGTAGGTCCCATTTAAAATTTCGATTTCAAAATTTGTACTGAAAATCTTCATTTTAATTTTTTATTTATTTTTCTATAAATCTGTGCGGGCGCACTAAATGTATTATTATTTCAAATTTCAAGTCAATAGCTGCAGTAGTTTCTGAAATATTATGGATTCAAAACACAAAACAATCAAAGTCATAAGGATCCCTGGACCAAGAGACAAAATTTATATATCGTAGATTTTTTTTCTTTTGTTTTCTTTCTGCTGGTTTTTAGGGTTTTGACCTCGGTTTCAAACCCCTAAAAAACAGCAGAAAGAAAATAAAAGAAAAAAAATCTACTATATAAAAGTAAATTTGTCTCATGGTACAGGATGCCCTTTCTCCTCTTGCTTAGAAATTTACTGTTTTATCAAATCTTTACATCCGATTTCTGGCATCATTTCTTTGAATAGGTGTAAAAACCTATATGTAAATACCATGTAATGGTAATTTTTTTCTCTTGGTCCATTATGACCTTTTTCCTTTAGCTCAGAGATTTATTGTTTCAAATTATTCCACCCGTATAACCTACCTTTCATTGATATCCTACAAACATTGAAAATTAGAGAAGCTTGTATGAATGTTTGTTACCATGTACCTAACTACTAAACTGATTTGCATAAAACTTTCGAATGATTGGAATATAGGCTAGTTTAGAAGGAAATTACCTACAACGCGAACGCCCCGCGCCGCGCGGGTAGTAACAAGAGGCGGTAAGGCGGTAACATACATAGGTACTTATTACTTACCTAAAGTACCGAGTTCTGTTCTCAGACCAAGAACAAATACTTGCAGAGTTTTAAAGACAAAGATACATTTATTTAGCTTCACAAGAACAGCACAGACATAAATAAAGATAGACAATTTGTAAAAAAATATCCCGCAGTGGGAATTGAACCCGTAATTATCGCGTGTCAGCCGGCTTGGTTTACCACGCCGCGCCGCGCGGCCATGAAGGATTTCTATTTATCTTTTGCGGCTTACGCGCGAAATCTATTTCATTTTCTTGGCTATGCGGCGCCGGCGGCGGGGGGCGCGCGGAAGGGTGCGGGCCGAAACCATAGCCCCGCCCAAATTGCTCAAGGTCATTCGCTCCTGTATGCGCCTTAAAAAAAACAGAGTCTTTACTTTCCGTGCTAGTTTAGAACTGTGTTACGGCAAAGTAATGATTCTCATCCTATAAATACGGGTCATATTTGCGTGCGAGCGGCTTTACAACAAAGTTATGACAAAGTGACCAGCAGTTAAGTAGGTCTATTGTTTTAGATGGTGAGCGATAACAAGTTTGCTCGTATACTGCAGTGCACAAAAATAGAATGCACTAACGCTAATTTAATTCTAATCAAAACAAAACAATTTTATTAGAAGTTACGAGTATATGAGTAAAGATATTATGAAAGAAGATAAATAATAATTATTATGAATATTTATAGAGATAAAATAAAAACATATTAAAAGAAAAATTCATACACGATTTATTCCAACACAATATCAGAGATATTACTTATATATGTATATATATATATATATATAGATATCCCCACGGGCACTTAGTTGATCAAACGTGCCATATAGGTAGTAATTATTTGATCCGTTTTCACTTGTTGATCCGGTTAGTATTTGTTGATCCATTGCCACTTCACCGTTAATACGTGGCTCCAAACGGAGCCAACAGTGTCACCATCAGTAATAATAATAATTACATGGTTTTTATACAAATCCACCTTTTTGGCATTTTAGCACAAGTTGATCCGATTCAAATGGGCCAATCAGAGCCCACCGAGCTCTGTCATTGGTTACTTGCGGTCTTAGCCTTTCGTTTGACATAAATCTAACATTTTATTTTGTAATCAGTTTAATTCTCTGCTGGTTTTATAATACCTCTCTAGCAGATTTGTTTATAGCAGGTCTGTTTGATAGATTTCAGGTTTAACAACTAAAGCGCGGATGCAAGATCTGATATTCCAAAATAAAATAAAAAATCAAGTCAGTTCAAAGTAAATTTCAATGAGTGTTCAAAAACGTACCAACAACTTTTTTATGCTTAAAATCACTTTCTTTCGTCTTCTATAATACCTTCAGGAAGCATAAGTAAGGGCGATCTTTTTTTAAGACGCCACAGCATGGCTCAGTAATTGAGTAAGAAATAAATAAAAACATGTTTAAGGCTACAATGCTCCTACATCATAGACGACCGATGTAGCGCATGACGTGGCGGGTGACGAAGGACCGCCTGCGATGCAGGAGGTTGCGGGTTCGACTCTCGGCTTTAAAAAAAATATTTGTACCATCTGCAAATATTTGCTCCGGGTGTTCTGGGTGTTTTCTATGCATAGTAAATATATCCATGTAAGTATTAAATTTATTTTATTTAGTATGTCGGTCATCTTGTCCCATAACAAGATAATTGTCTTGCACATTTTTATGGGGACTGAGACAGCTTTATCTAGCCTTGGGGCTAGACCCTGTGGTACAGAAGCTTTAGAACGTCTTCAACACCGCCATTGACAGTAGGAGAACTCTAAAGGCGTGAAGCGGGAGTTTAATGGTGCTCTTTTTAAAGCGAGATAAAACCCTCCTTTAAAATTACAGACCCGTCTCACTCCTCAGCCACGTTTATACGCTGTTCTCACAAGTGATTGGAACCGACACAGGAGACTTCGAGTTCCAGCCACCGGAACAGGCTGGGTTCCGCGGAGGATATGGTACCATAGATCACATGCTCACAGTGAGGCAGATTGTACAGAGGTTGGGCTTCTTATCAGTACGTTGCTTTTTACAAAACCTGATCCGTTTCGACCAGATTGTGTAGGGTCTAGTCGGCGTCATCAGGGGGTTCCAAGGTAGTAGCGAATCTATCCCCAAGGAGTCTGGAACTTCTCGGTGCCCGCCATGATTTTTATTGGGTTACGTCAGAGTGTGGCCGGACTTCATCAGACGGTTTCTTTCAAGCTTCAAATTTATATTCAGAGAGCCTCGGAGGAGTCCGGAAAACTTATAAATAGAAGAAAAAGATACACTTGTTATAAAAAACTGAAATTATTTTTATTAGAAAAATGTTACTATTCTGTTCACGAATTTGCTAGCGACAAACTAATATGACATTATCCAATGAAACAATGACTAATTGACAATTCTGGCTTCTAAATTCACTCCAATCAATTCTATTTGAACCAAGCTTAATTCTATTTCATGAAATGTATGTATATTATTGTTTAAATTAATGTTAATATTTTAAAATAATATTTGACATAAATAAATCCTAACTCAGTTTTGCAGTGCCATTCCAGGGTGCATTTACCTAGTGAAAACTATACTAACCATTCAATTAGACCTAAAAATGAATGTACATGTAAGCAAAAATAAAAGAAATATGAAATAACCTGTTGATCACTGAGACTTCTTTAAATGTGTGCTTGCTATCGGTCATGATAAAGTCGACCTCATTTTGTCACAGTATCGGGGCTCTGCCATATCTACTTTCTTTGGGGCTACTTCTTTAAGAATGCATTCATTGAGAACAGCCCCTCTTTTTCCAGAAAGTTGGCAAGAATTTGCTCCTTGTGATTTCGAACACCAAAACCATGCGAGCCTATGCGGGATTCATTGCCTGTCTGGGTGTCCTTGCCGTAAAAGTCCCCCATAACAAGATTGATATGAGCCTTGGTGGTGTGATTTATCCAAAGGGTTTGATACGCTACCCTGGTCAACGCACTGAAGATATTTTCTACAACGTAGATCGTTACTAGAGAACGTTGTTAGAGACGGCCTTATTGACGAGGAAACCTACACTACCAAAGTGTTCATTAGCGCGTTGGGAGATATGTTTAAGATGCTGGACTGGAAAGATCCTGCATATTTCGAGACTAGCATACTAAACATATCTTTCATTTACCATAAACGGCGACTACATCTCACACCTGCGATTTGCTGATAACAACTATCTATCTCATTAAGACTACTTAATGACGGAGTCGCTAGGGGAGCTGAACCGGATGCTGGACAGTCTAACTTCAGACCAAAACCAAAGTTATGATTAATAGCCACAGTGATCCAGGACCAGTGGTCGTACATGACCACCTTCTCGATATAGTTTCTGAGTACACGTACCCTGGGCAAATTTTGCAGTTGAGTAAAATCAATTTCGAGAAGCAAGCCAAGAGAGTGATCCAGCTAGGCTGGGCAGCATTTGTAATCCATACCGCAATTATTGAAAACCTATGTCCGACTACCAGTCATCACATGACCTACGGAGTTAGACGCCCACCGGCCAGGTGGGATGACGATCTGCGAAAGACTGTTGGCAGATGCTGGATGCGACAAGCTGAAGACAGAGTGCTATGGCGCTCATTAGGAGAGGCCTATCTAATATGGGCTGATAATGATGATACAGTCAAAAAAATATTATTAAAGCACAAACACGATATCGATTTCATTTAATAAGCATTGCCATACAGTGATGCAATGCAGCCAGCATCTTGTGTACACTTCCAACTGGTATTGATATGGATCAGTTGAACTACCTGTAGTTTGTTTCCAACAGTCTGTGGTAAGCTCAATTGTTACAATTGTAAATACTAGCTCTAATTTAGTTAGATAATTGTAATTTTCGTTGTTAAAAGGCTTTTTTGCCATTTAATAATATGTACTTGTTTTTTTTTTATAAAATAATTAATTAGGTAAATTAAAAAGAAGTTTTTTGGTAAATATTAAACTACGTTTATTTGGTGGTATTTTCTGCTGTTACTTTATCTATCTGTTAAATCTTTTAATAAATAATGTAGTTAAAAAAAATTTATTAACTAATTAATTTAATGAAAAAGGAGTTTTTCGGTAAATTTTAAAATACGTTTAGTTAGTGGTATTTTCTGCTTTTGGTTTTTCTATCTGTTAATTCTTTATTTATAAATCTTGTTAAGGCTCCGGGCACATATGAATTTCCCTAACGAACTTAATACCAAAATAATTTGTAATATTAGGATATTTTCACCGTGATCTGCTATAATTTGTATTAGAATTAATTAATTAATAATAATTGTTAATTTTGAAAACACTCCACTGAATTGAAATTATACCAAATCGTATTTTTTCAAAGAAAACGCGTTTTCTTATTATTTGTGAGTTAAACAATTATTTCCAAAAAAGGTTGAGGAACTTCATCCGTACCCGGAGCCTTAATGTAAGTATTTATTTGCATACAGGTCTTCTATGAAGTACTGGTTACTTTCGCGTTCGGTGCCCCGTCCCCCGCGCCCTTCACATTGTGAAGGATGCAGCAATGTATGAAGCACTGCACATATTAATATACGGAGCCAACAAATACTGAACTGTATTCTAAAAAGTTACCTACGTCACATAATATACAGTTTCGTTTTGTCGGATCAAATAAAGCTCTAATTTTTATAGTATAAACGGATCAGATCAACATACGAATTTGGATTTGGTATATAAAATGGAGCCAACAAGTGACTAAGCGTTTCTGAATTTTGGTCGTTACGGAGTCGATTAAGTTCGAGATCGTTTCGTTAAAAATGTCAAGTACATCACTTTTTCGATGAATACGTCTGGCAACGTCGCGCTCAAATTTGCGCCGTTGCCACTCCGGGCAAAATCTATGCCATAGGAGTCGAGTAATAATGGGGAAAAGGTGGAATCAGGAATGCACGGGAGTCGGGCTGGATCAACATAGTGCCCAAGTTGGTATTTATATATATATATATATATATATATATATATTTTAATCGATGTATTTTTAACCAGTATATAGGTAATTATATATAAGTATATTATGTCCCTATTAAGATTAACAAAAATATAGTAGATATAAGAATAAGATAATATTAATTAGATAAATATAGCAAAATTTTGATCGGAATCATATTATAATTCATTTAATTCTCAGAAGAATTTTCTCGGTTTCGTCATAATCTAGATTTTGTAGGTACTTATCCAGTGTCTTTCTACATATAAACCTCGATTTGTTATACAAAGGTACCTCTTTACATATTCGGTTATATAGAAATGGTGCCAGGATATAAGCAAAACCGTGAGCAAAAGTCGTCTTACAATCAGGAACTTGGAATACCTTGTGCTTTATTCTTTTAGATGTCATTTGGGGTAACCAAAGGGAGTGTTGCTTTAGGGTAATATATTTCATGTACAGCTGTCGGACAGTTAGCACCATAAACTCGCGGTAAAGGGAAGCTGACGGATATCTGAAAGGCTTATAGTTCAAGACCTTTATTATGCAACGTTGTGATCGTTCAACCTTTATCATTGTACTCTTTTTTGCACCACCCCACGCCGATATACCGTAGGTTATGATCGATTGACATAATGTTAGGTATACAATTTTATTAGTATTGTTATCCTTAAGCTGCCTTATCTTTTTGAAGATCGGTATTAATTTACGTACACGTGATTTTAGACTCTCTATCTGTTGCTTCCAGCATAGGTTTTTGTCAATAACTATACCCAGGTATTTGATTTGTTCTGTGGCTGAAAAAGTGTAGCAGTTACAGCTATTATTATTATCATTATTGTTTATACAAGTATGAGCTTTAAGTAAATATTTTTTATCTGGTTGACTGTTATTATAAATAGAAAAAGTTAAATATTTCGTTTTCTTAAAATTGACTGTGAGTAGATTAGAGTTAAGCCAGTTAATTATAACTCTTATCCCTTTTTCAGCCGTGTTAAACACTTCTTCCCAAGATCTACCCCTGAAAACCACCGCAGTGTCATCCGCAAATGTGAATATACGGGTATTGTGCAGTTTTAAGTCACAAAGGTTATTTATATAAATTAAAAAGAGTGTAGGTCCGAGAACTGACCCTTGGGGGACCCCATACGTCACTGATCTATTGGAACTTAGATTGGTACCTATTCGTACCCTTTGTGATCTATCGGAGAGGTAATCCTTTAAAAGATCTAATGGTACACCTCGAATACCAACAGATTCAAGTTTTCGTATTAATAGAGGGATAGAAACCGTATCAAATGCCTTAGCCAGATCCAGGAAAAACCCTAAACACTTTTGTTTATTATCTAGATTTTCAGCAACATGAAACACAAGATTGTCAATAGCATCCACTGTTGATAGTTTCTCACGAAAGCCGAACTGATTCTGAGACAGCAAGTTATTAGTTTCTAGATAGTTGACAAGGCGACAGTTAATGAGTTTTTCCAGGATCTTGGCCAGAGAGGGAAGGAGAGATATTGGGCGATAATTAGATATTTGGCTTCTATCCCCCGACTTGAAGACCGGAATGACTATGGACTCCTTCAAACACCTTGGAAAAACTCCCCTAGCTATACATAAATTACAAAGATGAGTAATAGGTGTGCATAAGAGGTGAACGTATTTTTTAAGAAATAACGACGTCACACCGTCCCATCCAGATGAAGAAGTATTCTTTAGAGAGTTTATTATCTTATTTATTTCAAAATTATTTGTTTCTAATAGCATAAACGAATTTACAGGTGTGGTTATAGATTTATATTCTTTGGCTAGGTTTTCTTCTGATGTGTTAGTTTTAAGTAGAATTTCTGAAGCAAGGTTACTACCAACATTAATAAAACTGTCATTAATGTAATCCATTGATTCTTGCGGTGTAGTTTTGAGTCTTAATAGTTCATTTGGAGCCTGTGATTTATTAGTGTTGTTAATCCCGCAAACCTGCTTTATAACATTCCAAGTTTTTTTTATGTCATGTTTATTATTCAGGAGGTCTGCTCTATAATATTCATTTTTTAGATTATGTAGTATATTGTTGCAATAATTTCTATATCTCTTGTAAGTTAAGGCTAGTACAGCATTTCCAGGAAATTTCTTGTGTCGTCTGTGGAGAGTATCCCGAAACCTCATGCATCTTAATAACCCTGGTGTTATCCAAGGTTGATAGATGCTTTTTCTGTTAGAAACTACGCGGGAGAAAGATGCTTTTTCTTTTATTAATGTTATGGTGTCAATAAATAATTTGATGGCTTCATTAGGTTCTTCAGTTATAAGCAGATCACTCCAATCAGTTTTTGATAAGAGCTCCCCAACAAACTCATAATTGGTTATAGTCTTCAACTTGTAAGACTTAGGAGGATTAGAATGTTCAGTGTGTGGGATAGCAAGGTAGACACAACTATGGTCTGTTACAGTTGTGTCACAAACAGCCGTCAAAACTTTTGTTTTGGATTTTACAAAAGAGTGGTCTAAGCATTTTGCTTCGCGTGTGGATAGTGTGTGGCTCGGTAAGAGACCATGAATAGCAAGCAAGTCTAGGTACTCATCAGACTTGGGGTCAGTATTGTCATTACCGATATCTATGTTTAGATCACCCATTAAGTAGATATTAGGTATATGCTTGAGGCTTAATAGCAGTTTATCTAAAGAATTGATAAAATTGGTGATCGAAGTGAACGAGGGAGATCTATAAATACATACAAAAGCATGGACATTTCCAATATCAACAACAAGACAGTCAGCGTCATCAATGAGTGGTTCGTATGCAGTGACATTAGAGATGTTATTTCGAACATAGACCACCACTCCGCTGTTTTGGTTAATGTGTCTAGAAGTATAAAAAGTATTGTAATGTTCTAATAGAGGTATGTTACCGCACTTTAAGAGCCAACACTCTGATAGAATAATCAGGTCATAGATAAGATTGCTTCGTGTGAGAAAAACCTCCTAATGTTCTGTGAAATAATCTTAAGAGAGATGTTTGAATTAAGATTAATTTTATTAAAATCACTTGGTTCTCCAACCATAAACGAATTGCCAGCGTTGATCTCATGATCAACGGCAGCGGTAACAATATCTAAGTCGCTGTTAACCATTGTTAAAGACGTAAAATTTTCTTTTATAAGTATTCGTTTTAGGTTGGTAGGTATCATAGTATATTTCACAGAAAAACTTGTCAGACGACAAATAACAGGGCATTAAACCTGACCGGCACAGTATTTTATGGTGACTAATAATTCCGTATAAGAATAAATATATATGTATAACAGTATAAATAGATATGCGCGCGTAAATATAATATGTTATAATAATTATCAGATAAGATATATTATATATCGAAATATACATATGGATAAGATATTATAATATGGTATAAAATATAAAATAAGTAGTCCCTATTTGCTTCAGAGATAAAGACTAATGATAAAAATACAACTAACAAGACAGGAATGCAAAGTTTACATTCAAAATAATAAAATATTAACCTATAGAGTAGTCATACAGAGATTGAACAGCGTATTGCAGCAACTTGTTCAATTGAACTGATCACTACAGCCGGTTGACCATCCTCCTTACGTATCAGGACATTTCCACGAGATATCCAGCAGTATTTGTAGAGACCAGTCTTCACTAGCTCCTTGGCTTCTCCGTATATTTGCTTGGTTAGAGTGGTCACCGCTTCAGAGACATATACTTTAGAAATGTTACCGACGACTCCTAAATGTTCAGAGTTGAGTTTAGTCTTATCGGTGGCATTAAACTTCTTAACTGCAACCAGTAGGTCATTGCGCTGGATCGTGTTATTAAATTCAATAATTATAGGAGAGTTTACATTTTTGCCTTTTCTGTACATTAACAGATTGTCAGCCGAAGGCTTTGTGAGGCTTACGGTCTTGTATAGGTTTGTACATATGTCCTTGATGTCTTCCTTGTCTACTCTTGGAACATTCCTTATTTCCACCATTTTCTTCTTTTGTTGTTTCTGCATTTCATGTAGCTGCAGCTCTAAATCCGTCAGTCGCTGCAATGTGACCGCCTGTTCAGACTCTAGTGAAGCAATTCTCTCGTTGGCCTGAGCTAAATTACCAGCGTTTGCTTGTAGGAGCTTGATTACTTCAGTATTAGACTGTAGGATTTGAGCATTTTGCTGCTTCATTTCAGATATCTCAGCACTTAGCATAGCTTTAAACGATTGTGTTAGAGATTCTTTTAGATCTTGCAAAGAATCATCGACATCTGGGTGTCTACGCTTTCTAAGATTATGGTTTTTAATGAAATCAGTAAAATCTTTCTCAGCGTTCGTAAGATCAGGTTGAGAAGAGTACGTACCAGACTTGCCTGACTTCGGAGTGCGCAACATTTTGTGAGGTGCGGCCTGCAGTGTACAATCTTGAGTGACTATTTTGTATTGAGAACGTCGCCGCGACGAACAGTGGTAAGTGCCGCTTGGGGTTGACTTCCGAAAATGCACAGTATAACTGGTGGGAACACGGGTCAAATTCGTTTGGGTCAAACGGTTCCGTATTTGAGCGAGCGTGCACGCGTCTTTGCTGTTGAATGACTTGGACGAGAATGAATAATATAACGTCTAAAATCCGCTGAGCGATAATTTGTTTCATTCGCATTCAAAAGTCTAGTGAAACAACGACCACTGTAAAAACTGCTTTAAGATATGCTGTACAGGGTCTCAATTTCTATGAGTGGTAAATTTTTCTGTTGCGTATTCAAGTGTTTTCTGTTTTGATTTCGCGCGTATTTTACGTTAAAAAGTAGCCTATGTACTTCACTAGACACATCTATCCTCTTGTCAAATAACATTAAGATCCGTTGAGCCACCATTATGTGGATAGAAAATAGTATGTATGGAATACGTGACGGGAAAATCTGTCATTCAAATTGATTCCGAATCCTGTAAATTTTAAAGATGTTTTTGCAGTGGTCGTTGTTTCACTGGACTTTTGTATAAATAGGAATGTAACAAATGCGTAAAGATTAACGGACAAGACTTTCGCTTTTATAATATACTAGCAGTCGGTCCCGGCTTCGCACGGGTATTTATCAAAAATTAAATTATATAATTATTTTTTACACGTTGGGGTACTTTATTGAAGTTTTCATACGGATCTCTAACTTTTTAAAAATATTCTATGACTAATGTTCACTTGGAATTTTCCAATTCGGTCCATTAGTATCGGAGCCTATTAAATTCAAACAAGCAATCAAATCCCTCCTCTTTTTATTATTAGTATAGTATAGAAGAACAGGCGCAAGCTATTTAGAAACTACTGTGTTAGACTTAAAGTCTAAATTCGCGAGAAACTTTTATTAGTGTAACCGGCATAGATACAACTCGAAAATAGACACAAATTGGACACGGAATACAAATGTTGAGAATGTAGGCTAATCGTGGTTTCATATGAAATTATAGCCCAACGCTGCGTGAGCTTTGTAACAGCGAATTGTTTAATTTTAAGTGGGCTACAGTTTGCCCTTTCCTCAAGAGTGGGAGTTGGGTTAATTTAAATTGTGCCAATATAACTCTAGGAAACTGTTCTTCACTCTCCAGATTTATGCAGAAATTTTATTTATTTATTTGGCACACAAAACAGAACACTGTCAAAACATTACAAAAAGACTCAATATTATAATCTAGATTGTATCCCTAGATATTATTTATTTAAGGCAGTTCTATTTTAAATACAAATAAAATATTATTAAGGCTTGAACTTATATGAAAGTAACATAGATTGAGTCGGCTTATGGTTTTACTTTCCAGTTTAATTTTTATTGCGTATTACAATTTGTACTCTGTTCACGGTAACGTAACTCTTTTCAAATCGTTCGATAGTTGAGTGACATAAAAATATAACAATTTTGAAATTGAAATTGGAAAACGGTCACAACGGTTTTAGAATGACCGCAGATAACCATGATAGCAGTGCATGATAGCGTTATGTTTTGGCGCAGCGTGCCTCACCTATCGCCGATTTGTATTTATTTATTTAGCAATAAATACCAGTTAAATAAACTTACTTAAAATACAGTGTACTGTAGGGTACAAGTCGAGTAGAAATAGACGCATTCTAAATCGCAAGTGTCAGTGTTTCAGTTTACTTACTGTTTTTGCTTTTACTGAACATTAGTAATTCATAACGATACTTGCAGTAAGTCTACAGTCGTAGCAAGCTCTACGACTCAGCTCTACGTTTGCTACGGAGCTACGAAATGCATTCTACATAACATCATGCGCTGAGTAGCGGAAATCACTGTACTTAGTGCTGCGGGCACGGATTAATTTCCCATGATTTGTAATTTGAGCATATTTTCACCATGTACTGATCCTCAAGCTTTTTTGAAAATATTTGTCTATCTATTCAAATAAAAAGAAAATTTGTTTTCTTTGAAAAAATACAATTTGGTTTAAATTCAATTCAGTGAAGTGTTTTGACAAAATTTTGTTGTAGGTTCCTAAATAAATACTATTCTAATACAAATGATAGCAATACCTACGTGGTGAAAATATGCTCCTCAAATTACAAATCATTTCGATATTACTTTTGTATGGGAAATTGATCCGTGAGCATTAGTGAGCCTTAGTATCAGTAAAATATTAAGTGAACTCACTGTAGTATTAGTGAAGTTTCTAGTGAACTAAACTAGCAGCCCGCCCGGCTTCGCACGGTTAACGGAACAGTTATCTTATTATTGAACAGTTGTCCAGGTCGGGGACAACCTCAGCGCAACGTAAATCAAAAAGGTGGTTTCTCTCTTTGTAGTTTGTTTACTTTGGTTTTGACAGAAGCTTAGTGTTTGTTATTTTTCTGTTTACAGTAAGGAGGGCGTTTCCCGTGGAGCCCGGCCGGGCTATCACGCGTGCGCCAACCTCTGTCTTCTCTATAGTTTTAGTCTATCTAGATTTGTAAGAATTTTATTTACATTTTGTAAAATTGATTTGTGATGACACAATGCACGCAAAACGAAAGTGCCATTAGGAATATTACGGAAATCCATCCCATCGTGTCTGTGCAGCCTCTCTTAGAGTGCACACAATGTCCCCAGGCCCGCTTTTTCAAGGGACAGAGAGGCCTAAAAATTCATCAATCAAGAATCCATAAGGATCCTTTTATCCCGCTGTCTGCTCCGGTTGCAGGAGCGGTAGATGTTTTGACGCAAAATTCAGATTATACGGTTGATACACCCTTTTGGAAAGTTCTGAGTGAGTATAAAGCTACTACCCCTATTTTGAAACGTATTCCTCGTGGTGCTCGCATCTCTGTCGCTTCCGCTCTTTCACAGGCCATTAGGAATACTGTATCAAAAAACACCAAGCGAGCTTGGGAACATTTACTAGTTTTCCCTTACAGTGTACTACATGTTAAGAAAGATTTGGCCACTAAAACGTCCCTTACGATAAAGATCAAACAAAATTGTATTAGTTACACTGCACGCGAAGGGCTGCCTATTTCAATTATTGATCAGGACACACTCCAAAATTCTAAACCATTTAAATCATTGTCTGAGTCTACTATCTACAGACTTGTAGAGAGTAAACTCAGTGATGGTGATATCAAAGGTGCCTCTCGCATACTTTTTTCCAATGACACGATGGCGCCAAATAACGATGATACTCTCATATCTCTTGAGAGTAAGCATCCATCTGCAAGGGCTAATATAAAACTCCCCGATCCACCGCAAGAGAGTGATGACGCTGTGGGCGCGACTATTCAGGACGTAATTACAGCTGTCATGTCTTTTCAGAATGGCTCTGCCGGCGGCCTAGATGCTGTGACTCCACAGCATCTAAAAGATCTACTTTCTGGTGGTTCTGGTCATGCAGGTGAAGTCCTTCTAGAAGATTTGACATCTCTAATTAACCTGATGTTGTCAGGTCGAGTCAACAGCGAGATCACAGAACTCCTGTACGGTGCGAATCTATGCGCATTAAAAAAGAAGGATGGCGGTATAAGACCCATAGCTGTGGGCACCACCTACCGCCGCCTTGCTGCTAAAGTCTGCTGTCGAAAAGAAGCCGACTATCTAGGCGAGTATTTTAGACCGATTCAGCTAGGCTTTGGTTCGCGAGGCGGTTGTGAGGCCGCAGTACATTCCCTTCGTACTTTTTTGAACCAAAATTATGGGGCAGTTATTCTAAAGGTAGATGTCAAAAACGCCTTCAATTCAGTAGACAGGGGCGCCTTGCTAAATGAAATTAAAGAAAAAGTTCCCAAAATTTACCCTTTTCTTTGGCAATGTTATGGTTCTCCGTCAAAATTAATTTATAGGAATAATGTCATTTGGTCTACTGTTGGATGCCAGCAAGGCGATCCTCTTGGTCCGGCCATATTTAGCCTTGCCATCCACAGAGTTATTCAACGTCTCCAATCCAAGCTCAATGTTTGGTATTTGGATGACGGAACCTTAGGTGGCGAAGTGGACACAGTTTTCAATGATCTAAAAATCATCACAGATGAATTTAAAAAAATTGGTTTGGACTTAAATTTTTCGAAATGTGAGCTTTTTATTTCCAGCTCTTGTGTAGACAAAGACAGTATTATAAAAAAATTCAATAGTTTGGCCCCTAACATTTCAGTTGTAGAAAAACGTTCACTTCGGCTCCTTGGTTCGCCAATTCTTGATGAGTCTTTTCAGCCATTTGTAGATGAGAAAATTCAAAATTTCTTCCAAACCTCGGACAGACTTCTCAAAATTAATAGCCATATGGCTTTCACGATCATTCGATTTTGCCTTTTTGTTCCTAAATTTACTTATTCTTTGAGATGTTGTCAACTGTGGAAACACAGCGAGCTCTTGGAAGGCTTAGACAACATAATAAAGAATACTTTATCATCGGTTTTGAATATCGATTTGGATGACAAGGCATGGTCGCAGGCCTCCCTGCCTGTCAAATTGGGAGGCTTAGGTATTCGCAAAATTTCAAGTGTAGCCCTACCAGCGTTCTTGTCTTCCGTCTACAGCACTAGTTCATTAGTTGAAAAAATTTTAAAGCCTGATTTGGCACTACCTGGATTTTCATTTAAAATTTCATTTTTAGACGAAGCTCGAACGGCTTGGCAAAGTGCTTGCCCCGATGCTGCTCTCCCAAAATCTCTTTTATCCCAACGGCAATGGGACGGGCCTCTGTGTGAGCTGACACGGAATTGTTTGTTACAAACGTGCTCCAGCTCAGCAGATCGTGCCCGTCTCCTGGCCGTTTCTAAATGGGAGTCAGGACATTGGTTGCAAGCACTTCCTTCATATAATACTGGCACTTTATTGGATTCCGTAACTTTCCGTATTGCATCATCTCTTCGGTTGGGTGCAAGGTGTTGCGCGCCTCATCAATGCCAGTGCGGTACTGCTGTCGAACAGCTTGGTCACCACGGATTATCGTGTTCTAGGGCTGCCGGTCGGATGTCTCGTCATGCCAGCCTTAACGACATCATCCGGCGGGCCTTTGTCACCGCTAACGTACCAGCTATTCTCGAACCGAATGGTCTGTTGCGTGACGATGGTAAGAGGCCCGACGGTATGACACTTGTCCCATGGGAGTTGGGGAGGCCCATTGTGTGGGACGCTACTTGCGTCGACACACTTGCGCCCTCCCATCTTCCAAGGACATCCGTGAGGGCTGGTGCGGCGGCAGATTTGGCCGAGGATCTTAAGAGGCGCAAATATGCAGGTCTCGACAGAGCCTACAAATTTGCTCCCCTTGGTGTCGAGACCCTAGGTCCGTGGGGTACCGAGGCTCTCCGGGTCTTCAAAAAATTATCAGAGCGTCTGGTCGAAGCGACGTGTGACCCGAGAGCTGGTCAATATTTGGCACAGCGCATCAGCATTGCCATACAACGTGGCAATGCAGCCAGCATCTTGGGTACACTTCCAACTGGTATTGATTTGGATCAGTTGAGCTACCTGTAGTTTGTTCGCAACAGTCTGCAGTTAGCTCAATTGTAAATACTAGTGGTTTTTTTTAATTTAGTTAGATCATTGTAATTTATTTGTTAATAAAGGCTTGGCCATTTTAAAAAAACGGAACAGTTTAATATATACTTTTAAGAAGCATGATACCGCATTATATTGTTTTAATAAATCTATTGGTTTACGCGGCACATGCCAGCAAATACTATTATATATTTATATAATTTTATATAAATAATTCTGTACAAACATACAGCAACATCTAGCCCCGAGTTAAGCAGAGCTTGTGTTATGGGTTCTTGGTAACAGTCACCAGTAGGTATGGTTTTTGAATGATTTTCGCACGGGCTTTTGTCTTTCTTAGAATAGAGAAAAATTACGTCACTTTGACATCCAATGCGTAAATCATTTGATATTTATTCCTTCAACTCCAATAATGTACGCAATGTATGGCCATGCGATGTGATTATTGTATTTATATGTATATTGTATATTCTAACCATAGAGACCCAATCCCTGTGCTAGGAACGTTCGGTATTTTTTAATTTTATTTTAACGCGTTCGGTCGGACAGTCAGACGGTTGATAGTGATATTATAACTAAGCACACTCTATAATACATGGATTCTAGTTTTATCTGGGCTTAAACTAAGTTGTTTGAACTTTTAGCAACTTTTAAAAGTTTGCGGTGTTTCGGTGAAGCGAACTTTTAGAAAACCGTCGACAGTTCTGAAGCACAAACGTGTTTCGATTGTTTTAGAAAAGGTCACCTAGTTTCTAGTTTAATTTAGCATGGGCCTAGAAATTAGAATATTTATGCGACCTCTCTGGCGCAGTGGGCGAAGGTCCGCTTACGACGCAGAAGGTTGCGGGTTCAGATTCAGACAGGATGCTTTGCAGACAATAAGAATGTGTATCTTTGTTTGGTTTCATTACCACAGGATAGATATTATAAAACCTACGACGAAGTTTATCTATCTGAGGTTCCGCTGTAACATTATAACTATTCTAATTTTACACATTTAATCTACTACTACGAATATACGAAAGAGAATCACCAAAATTAATTTGAATACAAGTTGATGGTATTAAGACTTGGAAGGTGTCCCGGGCAAAGCCAGCTAATAATTAAACAGGAGTAGTAATTAATAGTCAAAATAGTCAATTCAATAGTCAACTTATGTTGGGGACAAATTCAATATTGTATACCGCGACGACCTCAAGGTGAATGATGTAAATTAGGGTTGCCAACTTCCACCATGCTTTGGAGTTTAGAGAAAATTTTTGACAAATGAATTTTGTCATCTAAAATTAGTTGTACTGATTGTTTTTTATCTAAAATTATTATTATGTTATTATTGCACATCATGCAACATTAGCAAATAAAATTGGTTTAATAGGGCACATGTACTTTATTGAGTGATTGATTTAGCGTATACAGTTGTGAGGGACAGAAATGCAGGCATGACAACGAAATGGCGCCCCCTATGATTTACGGCAAATCAGACTACGTTATTATAAGTAGGTAAAGCTAACTGTGTTAGCTGTGACAGACTGTGTTACAAAGACCCTAAGCTACAGAAAGGCTATTGAATCCTCGAAATTGAAACAAAAAACTCACATCTCAACGTAAAAGAATCCAGTTAAAACTAGGTAGTATCTATACTAACATTATAATGAGGAAAGATTTGATTGTCTGTTTGAATTGAATAGGCTACGAAACTATTGGACCGATTTCAAAAATTCTTTAGAATCCTATAATTATCGCTGATGAACATAGGATATAGATAGAATATTTTTCAAAGAAATTAGTATTCCGTATGAAAATATCGATAACGTAACCAAAGGTATATAAATATTATAATTTTTGACATATTTGTTAAATATCCATGCAGAGCCGAGGCGTACCTAGCTAGTAATAAACAACTTGGTAACCTTCCGTACCTGGTTTTTTTCCCTTATTGTACCTACTTTGTATATAAGATGTGTCGTATCAAATTTCTAACCAACATCTTTCTAATAATCAGATTTTTTTTTCAGACATTGTAACTAACGATAATTGTGACAGCCCTGCGCCAAATACGATTTCTTATTATCAAAATTCACTCAAAAATTGCCTTTAACACCGTCGTTTAGAGTAGATTAAAAACATTGACGCAATATTGGACTTTGTGACATCGAGTTAGAGGTTTTATGATGTTTCAGGTGTGTTAAATATTAATATATAAATATCTGTGTTAGTGAGCGTATATATGTATGTAGGTCAAGAATCTGAGCCTTAGTTTTGCAACTTTCGATTTCAGGTAGGCCTGTAAACCAGTTACATGTATACGCAACTTTTTACGGTCATAAACATGATTTGATCGTTTAGTGTTGCCTGCTATGATGGTATTAAATGGTTTAAAACGTTACCTATTATTATAAGTGTTGTCTATAGTAATATTATAAAGAGAAAATATTTGATTGTTAGTTTGTTTGTTTAAATTGAATAGGCTCCGAAACTACTGGACCGATTTGAAAATATTTTTCACCATTAGAATCCTAAATTTTTCGTGATGAACATAGGCTATAGTATATTTTCAAAAAAATTAGGGTTCCGCGTGAAAGAATATTTTTTTTGTTGAATACCCGTGCAAAGCCGGGTCGGACCGCTAGTTATATATATGACGATACACTTTAGTATTGACCACAATATAATGTATCGGTCAGATTTAGCAAAACATTCAACAAGCAGGAAATAAATTATGTCTCAATCACTCTGAAAAAATCTACAACCAGAAAACATATGTGTTATAATTTTGTCGGGTTTTTATGTTATTTAAACTTTAAAATAAATTAATTGATAAACTACTCGTATACCTAATAATAATATTTTATAAGAAATCTGGGTTTCCTACCTAAAACGAACATAATTATCATCACCCCGGATAAACCGCTAGATATATAAATATATCAACAAATCCGCCATTTTATTTTCATCACTCGTTAAAATTGATGGGCAGTCATTAGTTTGTCTTTTAATAAATTAGGTAAAAAAGGGACAAGAGCCAGTTGGGATTATGTGTCTGCGATATTTAAAGATACATTTTGATATAAATAAAGAAAGGGCTGGCCTGGATGTTTCTATATGTAGCTAGCTAGTATCAAAGTCTAGCAACTAGCTTTGGTCGTCTATCAATCACAAGTGGGGGAGGGGGGGAGGATAAGAAGAATGACAAAAGATCACCATTGGGGGGGGGGTGTGTTTTTTGTTAGGGTTTTTCTTTCTTTCTTTCTTTGACTTTACTGGTCTAAGAAAATCTGTATCTCTTTATATGACTGTGTACTGTCCGTCTTCCAAATAAATAAAATAATTTTTTAGCCCACGGCCGCACTGCAAGCTTATTGCTTGCAATGCGGCCGTGGGCAAAAAAATTATCTTCATATTTTTTAGTGGCTAGGCCTAATTGTGTATCTATTCGACAACTCATTTTTGCATGAAACATTTCAAAAGCAAGACGGCTTGCGGCGGCGTTTAGTAAAATTTTCAGAAACCATTGCCAAGTCTCGCTTTTTTACACAAAAACTGACAGAACACTAAAATCTGTCAACGCCCACAAAATAAAGTCTGTATCACGTTGTAATAAAGTTTAAATTAACTTCTAAATTTAGATGATACGTAAAGATTATAGACAAAGCGCGGAAGTTAGATAAAATATATAAAATAAGATTTGACGCAAGCTGTTTGAGTTATTGCAATGTTTAGCAGCCGGCGGTAGCGGCCAAAACGTTTTTCAACAACTTCCTATAGTTCTGAAACGTGATTTTGACCATCGGTTCCACTTATACCTTCAAAAATGGCTGATTTCGAAAAAAAAATATTCCATTCACAAGTGATTACCTAAATCGTGAATTTAACCTTCAAGTAATTAATAAGCTATTAGTAAGCCAGGTACAGGACTATAAAGGGGCCTTTTGAAGGTATACAGCATTTTCAGTGTAAGAAGCATACATTTAGGTTAGGTATCCTTACATACATTATACCTATCAACTTTTATTCCTCCCATGACTTTTAGTTTTTATACAACACAAGCGGTCTTCCCCGGCTTCGCAAGGGTGTTCAACTAATACTTCAAAAGATGTAATTATTTATTGACACACACACACACACACACACACACGTTGTGTGACCATATTGAAATTTTCATACGGATGCCTAATTTTTTTTTAAATATTCTTTGTACATCGGGAATAGTGAACTGTGATTTTTTTTTTTCAAATCAGTCCCACAGTTTCGGAACCTATTATACCTACTATGGATATACAAACAATTATATCTTTCCCCTTTATAACCAGAAGTTATATTATATTAAGTTAATTTTTTTTTCATATTACACTCAGGAGACACCAATATTATGAAAATACTAGTTCTACGACTACTCTAAAGCTTGTCTAAGGTGAACTGTTATGAAGCTATTTAGTTTATTTTCGAAAGTTGTAGATAATATCTCTAGAAAGCTGAAACCGGAAAGACTATTTCAAAAAGTTACGTGTGCCTAATTTTAATCATACAAAAACCCTCCTTTGTCCTTTACGTGCGTTATGTGCGTAGCAACAATTTATTGCGCAAAAAGCGTATAAAAACTTTATAGGCGCACGCGGTTTTGCTTGAAGAACAGTACGCGTGAATCTGACTTGGCTTTTTAGTTTAATTTGAGGATTTTCTCTCGGCTTTTATAAGATCTTGGCCAATATAATACCATATTGGGAAGAACTCTTCAACAAAAAAAAAAAAACAATCGTTAGAATTAAAAAAAAACAGATAAATTTATTAGGCGGGCTATACAAAGATGGATAAATAAAAAAATATCTTCCTCTATCTACTATATTGAGTGGAGCATAACTCGAGAGACCATACCTTTTAATTTTTAATATTTAAATTTATTATCTTTTAATATTAGGAACTTTCAAAGAATACAATGTTCTTTTCTGGTCCATATAATAAAAACAAAGTTTTAAAGCACTATACCAATCGCCACCAAACAGTCAAACAGATTTTCATTCACTTCGTTCTTATTGTAGTAGATATACGAAACGGCTATTATTATCTATTTTGATAGTTATTCTATAGAAGTGTTAGCAGAGGTCAATCCAGTTTACATATTTATTGAGGCCACGCGATTGTTCCTAGAAAGAGTGGAAATATTGTATAGAGCAGAGTGAGCTATGGAAAGTCGTTAGGATAGGTCGGTCTTTAGCTGGCAAATTAATTAACTCAGTACTGTGTGGTAATTCTGTGTTCGTACCCTGAGGATTTATAGACGATTTTATCGGACATCTTCTTCCTTATTTGTGTTTGTTTGTTTTTCTCTGGTCCTCGTATGACCACAATCTTGTCCGATAGAAAGTGACGATATGGCCGATATATTATATTGGATTACAAAGGATTACAAAGGTCTAGAAGACACCCATTCACTCTTAGGCGTATCATTGGGTCGATGATTTTCTTAACGGAAAATTGTAAGTTTTAAATGTTATAATTAACATAAATTATAATTATATTTTACTTAAGTATGGATTTTTGTAATTATGAACAAGTGTCGATTGCAATTAGTATTATATAAATTAATTATATTATTATTTAATTCTAATTTAACTTATCATAAATATTGACTTGCATAAATTTAATTTTTATCAATAAAATGTCTATCTTGTTTTATAGAGACAAGTTTTAATTGGCCGGAAAAACAGCTACAGGAAGAGTATCCTAAACCTTAGTGATTCAAATGGTAAAGGGTTTTTTGATATCAAGAAAGTTCAAGTACCTACTAGAGCTACTTGTCAAAATGCTCGACCGTAGTAGGTAGGTACGAATACAATGCTTTTATCTGCCGCCAAGCAGCAGTACTGTGTTTGATGTGTGTTGAAAATCGTGTTTCATTAATGTATCTATTTAAGCTCAATGCTGTCTATAATGTCACCAATACCAAATGACGTACGAACAAGGATTTTGTTCATACCGCAAGCTACTCTCATCGTTATCATCACTCTGGTGCGTATATGAATTCATTCGAATTCATTTCATGGCCCTCCTGAACTGAAGTCTCACGTAAGGTGCGTACAAGGCTGTCAGCCGGTTTTATGCAAATCCGTCACGTAAGGTGGCAACATTTACATAGTTTTGCCAACAGAAAGAGACAACAGATTGCGAACCTTGCTCCATCATAATCATAAAACATCAAACCAAATTTGAATAACTCAATTTAAGACTTTGGATGCTTGTGTCAGTTCTGACAGATATGGCCTTCTAAATTGTACCAAATGAAATCCCACTATCGGTTTTCGGGCCAGCTATTTCAGTCTTATACAAAATAGTCTGCTTAAACATTGCATTTTTAGGTTAGCAACGATATGGTGAAAGTATTATTGGGTAAAAACTGGGCAGGTTCGCACATAATCCGTCTCTATTTATGTGCTATTGAAAGAAATGATTGTCAAATATGACTATTCAGCAGTGCAATGTCGCAAAAAGAATATAATCTACGTTTATTTTATTTAATGCTGGACAATTCACGCAGCATTATCTGCTAGCCCCAAGCTAAGAGCTTGTGTTGTGGGTACCAGATAACTGATATGATAATACATAATAATATACGAGTACATAGGTAGATATTTTTTATTATACATAGAGAAGATTAGAACACCTGTTTGTCCCTGTGTATGCTTAGATCTTTAAAACTATGCAACGGATTTTCATGCGGTTTTTTTTAATAAGCTGGAGGCCGGAGCTGCTCGCTAGTAAGTCATAAAACACTCATAACTACCCATTTATACGTAGCTTCACAAAATAGATACACGATGAACTGCAATACCTTTCATTGAGTAATTTATAACACGACACAGGCGTGGCATACTAATTCATTAATATAGTTTAGGGTGAAATTCTAAAAAAAACTTATATAAATGATAGTCGACAGTTTTAAATCAAAGATTATTACACGTTAGGTAAGGTTTAACACAGCAAAACGAATAGGTACCTACCTAAATAAAAAGTACGCGTATCTTCACAGGTACAAAACTAATTAATTAAATAACACAAGGAAATGATAAATTTTTTATATATTTCTATTAGTTAACATTACCTATTTATGAACAATTCAGAACTGTTACTTCATTTCAACTCGACAAGCAAGGATTATTTTTAGATACCGCATGAACACATGTGTTAAGGCCCTGTATAAAGACAATATTTAGGTATTAGTAGTATTATTTAGTAGTTCGTAGCGCTTGACAAATAAAGTTGAAAATGGTGATGCGTTTGATTTAGTTGAATCTCTTGTTCGACAATGTCAACATTATTTATCGATTTTAATTTATTTTAAAAGTAAATACACCAGTAAATTTAAATCTTTATACATATTTCTCTAGATGATAAAATTACCTTTCTTACAGTAACAAAATTATAAAATGTTATCACTCAAAATATTGAGCATTTCGAGACGAAAGTAAGTAAGTGCTTATTTTGTAAGCCTAAATAAATAAAGTTATCGAATCTGAATCTGAATCGAAAAAGTATTTTCGTGTTCTTTCTTGCGATATTTTTTTCAAGTTCCTAGATGGTTTTTATGAAATATTTTTGTATAAGTCTTTTTTCCATACACTTGACTATAAACTGTATATATTTTTTTGGGCTTGTAATATGTCGCAGTAAGCCTAACTGTGCGACGAAAAAGTGGTCGTTTTACGATGTCTGTCGTTGGGCAGCGCCTTAAGGGACAATGGATAAGAGTTGATATTTAAGTTTAGTCATAAAAGTGTTCGTTTTCGAAATAAATCAAAATAAAATAAAAATAAATAAAACATAGTATAACTTTAAACATAATTTCTATAGAATACACCTACATAAAGATTTCATAGAATGAAGGATTTGACTAATACTTTTAAAACTGTCGAAATTCATGAGAGTCAACTGTTTTGAAATCACAGACAATTTTACTATTCAGGGTACTAGTGACTTTGGGTTTAATTAAACGCAGCAAAATGAACAAAAAAAACTTACATTTCTAACTTCACAGGCATAAGTCTAATTAATTACACATGAGTATAAGGATTGTGATTTGAAATAAATGAGTTAATAATAAATAATAAGGAACTGCTAGCACTTACATTACAACTTAACTTGAGTTTTAATGTAATTTCTAAAGAATATAATTGATTTAGTATATAAATTGATTTGTTAAGTTACAAAATGAGCACTCAGACAAGTAAAATTACATAAAGTTTTTTTTTTCAGATTCAGATTCAATAACTTTATTTCTTTAGGCTTACAAAATAAGCACTTAGACAATTAAAATTCCATAGGTACAGATAATTATTATAAAAAAGAAATAATTTGTTATTTATTTCTCTTCACTTCAATTTTTTGTCCACTTGTAGAAGAAGTAAATAAATAAAATAATGCTGGACTATATAGGAACTACATATATAAGTATAGGAATACTTAAAACTAAGCATAACATAATATTTTATTAATTTTCTGATTTGACTAACTCTTTGACTGATTACAAAATCAAAAATATAGATCGAACTGACTAACAAGCAAAATCTTAATATACGCCTCACCGACCGACTTAACTTGATCAAATATTTATGTTCAGACGATGAATCGAGTAAATTAATTAAACTCCGTTATCTCATTATTGCTTAAAGAAGTGAAGCAACCGAGCAACCATGAAATTTCAGCGCAACCTTGAACTAGAGGTGGGGTTCTAACGATAAAGCTATCGATGATTGCGCATTGACGTCAATATGAGGTTGCCTTGCCAATTAAGTAGACGAATGATATTGCGTATGAATTGGACTTTTTATCTGTCAAAGGTTATATAATTTTGTTATGTCCCGTGTACGACCCGAAGATAATATAACATGTTAAAATCAAGGTCCTGCTATTATTTTGCATTTAACACTTCTGCGTACGACACAAAACCAACTTGAAAATTCCTATTTAAATTTAGCGGTAACTCAGTTATTATAATTTGTATTCGTTATTATTATTTCTCGCAATATATCTATATCATATAATTGTCTCAAATTTGATTCTAAATTCAGAGTTTTGAAGCAACTTTCGCTTTCAAAAGGATTAGTGATTATAGGGCTTTATGTGTTTCGTCTACGCGACGATGGCGAAACGTGCTATTTTAATTTAATTCGCGTCTCGTTTTTATAATTAGAAAGGTAGGTTAACGATAAAATTTCCAGACGGTAAAAACAAAATACACAGCAATTTAGACGGTGATGCAAAGTCCGCGAAAGTGACATTTTTTTTATATACTCCAGGTAAAGAATTTGATTTGAGTTGGCTGATCGATCAGTGTAAGGAGTTCATGGCCATAAAACTGGTATTAAAATAGTAATATGAGTGGGTACTGCGTGGTTTTGGATTGATGTGTCAAGGCTCCAAAAATAGCGGTCAAACGTGGGCATGTTGAAGCGACAGCAGATCATAATCGTTGTGTTCGTGTCCAAGAGTCCTGTAAGGTCTAAAGGAAATAAAGCACTTTGATTTTGATTTAATAGGTCAGTTATAAAGTAATCGACTTCAGTGGCGTAGCGGGCATAAGCCGCCTGCAACGCAGGAGGTTGCAGGTTCAATTTCCGCCTATTCTCTTATCTGTTCGGTCCGATAACACAAGCGCTTCCTTCTACCAGATGATGCTACATAATGTTGAAGTGTCCAATATAATATAATTTATTTGAGAAATATTGTGGAAACGTACAGATGCTAAATAATGAATTGAACACTTCATCCTTCACACATTCACCTTGAACTCTTGCCGATTTGGACCAATCAAACGATTATGAATAATGCGACACATATTCGAGATAATATTATGTGTGACATTTTAACCCGCCTGTGACTTACGATTATTGTGTGACGATAAACTTGTTTAAGTTATTTATGATCGTATTGGTTTAAAACAGTGCGTATCAATTTTGCATTTAAAGTTACATTAATGAGTACTTACAATGTAAAACTACTTTACTGGTATCTAAGTTACTATAATTATTTTTTAATTTTAAGAATCATTAATTCACTTTTAAGTGTTCACTCTTCTGTTAGGTTTCTAATAAAAACATAAATACGAAGTCATAAATTAAAAACGTAATATACGGACTAAATGAGGGAATAATCTGATTTTGAGGAAGTCGATACATCGACAACTCGATATCGATGGAAAGTTGTGCTACAAACAACCCTATCAATGAAATACTTGACTAAATGAGGGGCGTGTATTGTTTTAAGTTTTATTGTCACGGTTCTAATAAGGACTTAATGCGAAATTAATTAAGGAAACAATCGTATTTTTTTAACTTTTTATAAAAACTATTGTGTCCCACATACATTGAGATAGGGTACCTATATGTGACGCGGAATGTACCTTTTTACAAGGCTCAGCTCTGTAACAAATGTATTTTCTATAGGTTTATATTTGAGCGGCCAACGTGTAAGAAAAGTCGCCGCACCACGAACTAACTCCCCATTGGGCAGTTCACGTGACGTGGACTAGTGACGTCATCGCATCAAATTATTTTTATCGATGGACTTACATAATAGAGATTGGGTTTTATTGGCCAGTGGCGAAAAGTCTCGTTTTAGGGTTCCGTACCCATTTTGTTAGCTGAGGCTTACCAAATGGATAATTTTTTAAATTGCCTATGGTTTTGTTGCATTTGCAACAAGCTTGGTCAAGTGTTGAGCTGGTTGCCCAACACTTGACAATGTCAATTACAAAGGCACAGTTTTCATCGAATTCCAATAATTATTTAATCTAGTTCTATATATTCCTACCATTATGTTTATTCAAAATACCTATCTACACAAATACCAAGACAACGTCTTCGTAGATATAAAATGGGGTTAGGTTTAATTTATTTTAGGTAGAGTATTTTGAAAAGAAATTGTGACAGGAACCTAAATAAATACTATTTTAAAACAAATAATATCAAACCATGGTGAAAATATTCTCAAATCATCTTAAAACAAATCATTTTGCTACTACGTTTGTATGAGATTTCATCCGTCGCCGGAACCGTAAGTTATCCTATGTTTCTAGTTATTTGAGTGTATAAGTGTTTACGAGCTGTTTTATCCACCTAAATAAAGAAATAATCGGCTTATGAAACCACACGCGTAATAATTTAATAATTGCGTTAAAACTCGTAACTTGATAGAATTTTTCCTATTCCTCATTAAAATCTATATCTATACTAATATTATAAAGAGGAAAGATTTGATTGTTTGTTTGTATGTTTGAATTGAATAGGCTCCGAAACTACTGGACCGATTTGAAAAATTATTTCACCATTAGAATCATAAATTTCCTGTGATGAACAAAGGCTATTTTCAAAAAAAATTGGTAATTTAGTACGACAGCACCATAATTATTTTTGAACCCGGACCTATACCACATTGTTAAAATAAATTTATATTAGCATACGTCTATTTAGCATAACAACTATTTTATATTTTTAAACTAACGCAATCGTAATGATTAGTATAGTACTATTGTAACGGGTATTTATCGCGTTTTTTTATTATTATTTTTTTAATTTTTCTCGACGTTTGTCATCTCGTGACCACGACTCAGTGCAAACCTGTTGAAACGTCGAGAAAAAAAACACGATAAATACCCGATAAAATAGTACTAACTATTTTATATCCAGAAACGTTTAGTTCAACTGATCCTAGAAGTCTTCGACCACGGTGGCCAGTCTCAATGGTAACTAGTCAGGTTATAGTGCACAAGTGAGTGCAAACACTAGTGCACTGTCCATTTCCTCCCTTTTATAATCCGATGGGACGTCAGACGGTATAGGTACATCAGAAGTTTTGGCTTAGCGACTAAATATCTCTTAGGACTTTGTCATTTATTTCTTGTAACTCTATTTTCATGGATAGGGATGAATATATGTATTTTGTAACTATTCAGCGCAAAACCTCTAATAATATTAAGATGATACTTTGTTTATGTCAAGTGTCTTCACTCTCCTCATAGCCATATCATCCCATCCTCATGACCCAGTCCATCTATTATCATCATCTACAGCCTATATCAGTCCACTGCTGGACATAGTATGTGTCCCCCAATGAGCGCCATAGATGGCTTTATTTTTCTCCACTATTAACCCATTACAATAACCAGGTTTTTTATTCCTTTCATGTAAAATAAAATCATTGTATAATACATCATTGTACATTCATGCCTCGTTTAAACACTGGCCCATAATCGTTAATATTCCCACGTTGATTATATAATATAAATAATAAGCAAATTATACTTTCACAGCATAATATTTATAATTTTGGAAGGTGCCACACGACCAGTGTAGGTGGAGCCCTAGATAAAATGTTATTTTTTATTATTGTGGGCGATATGAGGGGTTAGAGGGCTCCAAATAAAATGGTGTTGATAAGACCTGTAACTTCCTCAAAGATGAATCGGACTCAAAGAGTCGTGAGCTTTATGTAGAGTGACCATCATTCAGTGAACATATCAATGTGTCACTATACTAATAAATTTATTATAACTAGGAAAGATTTAATTGTTTGTTTGGATACTGGATCAATTTAAAAATTCTTTCACCATTAGAACCCTACATTATCCCTGATAGACTATAAAATATATAAAAAAAGTTAGGGATCATTTTGAAAACTTCAATAATGTAACCCAAAATATAGTGTAAAAATCATAATTCATTTTTTTTATTAAATATGACTAGCTGACGTTTGGGACACATTATTTTCGGACACTTTGTCCGAAATTTAAATGACCATGAACAATCGCTAGTATAATATTAAGTCAAAACAATGCTTCTATAATATTTTAAAAATTATCACTATTGGTTCAGCAATATCCCTAAAGGCAAGTAATAGATGGCCCCTAACACCTGTCGCGGCCACTTGTCGGTTACTTAGCGCGGTACTTTCAAAAGCGTCGGTTCGAGGCGCGGTTACTGTACTTCATACACGCATGCGGTGCAAGATGGGAGAATACTGGTTATTCCTTGCCAAAGACGACAATTTAATTATTATCAAGAGCCTAGCTAACCGAACCTAACCTACCCACATGCAAAGGAATAATGAGAGGTTTTTGATGTGCATTTCTGTACAGAAAAAAAATACTAATATCTTGATAGGCAGGGCCTCAACTGGAAATTAGGGTTAGGGTCAATGTCAAATGAAAGGAAAATAAACCCAAAAAAAATATGCTAAATAGATCGAAAACCACTCTTTATTGCACCAACAAATATACAACAAAGAATTTAGATGTAATTTAAGACGAGCTTAACCCTAAAGAGGGTTCTCTTTCAGCAAAAGAAGAGACAAAGTCATAAGTGATTTGATTATATGAATGTCGAAGGCTGACTGGGACCTAGGTAGTTACTTACGTCGTTTTATGTGGTTTAGAATAGAGTAATTTAATGCAAAAATAATCATTACAAATAATTACATACTCGTTACAATTTGTAAGGAAAAATCACAGCATATTTTATATAGGTAACTTAACAGCGGAATCTTGTAATTAGCTGTCAAGAAACTTTCACTGGTCTATCCAAGCACTATCTGCATCTAATTGTTTGTACACCTAACTGTAAACTTGCCAAATCTATGGATAAAAATAAATGAAACCAACATTTCAGTACCAGTCGTCGCTTCAGACTCACACTACTCCCTCATTACTTAGCTGACTGTACTCGCGCCCCTAATAAACATCTTTCACGGGGCGGCCTTACGAGTGCAAAGTTCAACTTTTAAAAGCTGATTACAAATACTTCATAAAGTGTAATCATAAGACTATACTCCATCAGAACACATAAGCCCACTGTTGAACTTGAGGTACCTATGTTCAAACAATGTTCAACGAGGTTACACCGTCACATCCTCAGCCTATATCAGTCCACAGCTGGACATAGGCCTCCCCTAATGCCCATTATCCCCACGCTGGGCAGGCGGGTTGAGAATCGCAGTTCGGTGGAGTAGTTCTGCAGAGGGCGCTGCTGCCCGCCCCCCGGTGTGTCACCCTCAGTCGCCTCTTACGACACCCACGGGAAGAGTGGGGTTGGTGAAATTCTATACCGGCACCACACGGCTTTAGCCAACCGCCTAAGTTAAGTCAACAAGGTAGTTTTGCCTTAATCACCACGGCAAACTGATAATAGCAGTGACAGTCACAGGAAGCTGGGCTTTTTCGCTTGACTATGATTTTTAATTAGATCTGATAGTTTTTTTAACGGGTAAAATTATTTACAAAGAAAATTAAAATTAAATTAAAAACTAAATTAGAACCAGTATTTACAATTGAAACGGTTGTGCTAACCTTTGCAACCATAGATTCCAGAAATAACTCTGTTTTTGCAACCAACTGTTACAAACAACTGATAGTTAAATATGTATTATTTTATTATTATGCTTTATGGATTGTGATCTGAAATAAATGAGTTAATAATTATACTATCCTTGTTCATACTCATTCTTGAAAATTTTAAATACTTGAATCATTGCTAATATTTGCAAAACTGCTGCACACTTGCTATAGTTGCATACAGTCCACTCTAGTTATATGAACTGACATGTAGTACCTACCTATAATAATATATTCGGCAAATAAATGATGTGATTGGGTCATCTTGGTACTTATACATTACATCTCTTGTTTCTTCTATCTATACTTTAGTTACTTCTTCAAGACCATAGAGAAAAAGAAAAAATCAGCCCATGTTAGTCCATTTCTGGACATAGGCCTCCCCTAATGAGTTTCTTTTATCTATAGACAACTCTGCAGCGATACCATGATGCTCGTTAAATTTCGTCCGTAAACTAAACCACCAGTTAAATAAATTAAATAACAAATATTTAGTAGCGACGTGAAAAATGAGCAGCCAAGGGAGCGAAACCAAGCTTTTGAATGACTTCCTTAAGATAACAACTAATTAGAGAAGCCGTCCATGTTTAAAATAACTAGGTAATATTTAAATCATATGATTTCATAGTTGGCTTGATAGAGGTATGGGGTTATTTATAAACTGGGGTTGATGTGACATTGTCAGTTGACGTTCTTTTTACAATCCACAGAAGGATATAGAACGGTCTTGTGAGTTTAAAGTATGTGTTTTGTGTTTATCTGTGTCAGTTAGGCCGAAATCGATTTTTCTTGTTTTCTAATCGATCGAGAGCTTTCTTGTCAATGTTTCGGAAATCGGTCCGCACTAGGTTTGATGTCAAACACTTGACGATTTTAGTATACCTACATATTTTGTAACATTTAATTTAGTCGTACCTCAAAGCCTAAGCCCATCTACAGGTTTTTTTTTTATAAAAGAAGCTATTGCAGTGTTATCTTAAAAATAAAATTTATGTGTAACAGAATGTAGTGTTAAGCGCCTATTCATTGTCCAAACATAATAAGCCGACCGTTTACTAATAACGCCGTTGTTTGGACAGATCTTAATTGATAAAATCCATTATTTTAAGCTTAGCTGAACTTTCGGCGTTGAATCTAAGATTTGATCAAAATACTTTATTAAAATACATTAGTTGTTTTTATTTAAAGTAGGGAGAGACACAGTTTTTTACTCTATGTTAAAGTGGCGATGTCAGTAAATTGAATGTTGGTACTCACTATTAATATATCAAAGTAGTTTATTATAAATATTCGGTATAAGTATATTTAGCTAGGTAGGTATTAAAAATATTTATTTATTATTTGTTTTGTATATGATAATATTAGAATATTTTAACTTATCCTTGGTACACCACCTGCCTTTCGTAATTGCAAATTATTCTTCCCTAATAATTTTTCATTTGCTTTTGCAACAAATGAGTTGCAAAAATTATCTATAGGTACTAATATTATAATGAGGCAAGATTTGATAGTTTATTTGAATTGAATAGGCTCCGAAACAACTGGACCGATTAGAAATATTCTTTCACCATTAGAATCCTACATTATCCCTGTTTATTGATTTTCCTGCCATAGCATCCGCTGAGTATTGGCCATTTTTGTTGTAACTAATTGATTTCATCGTATTGTTTTAAGTGTGCCAAAAAAGAAACAATTTTTACTTTACTTTTTAACACCCATCTTTGGGTTTCTCTTCTCTCCCTTTAATCAATTATCGTATTTATGTTGTTTAAATTGTGCAACAGAATAAATAAAATTTTACTTCCTTAACATCCATCTTTGGGTTTTTCTTCTCTACCTTTAATTAATCCACATTCACTTCACCTTTATGTGGCTTGATAATACCTTGAGGTTTGTCTAACACCTTGTTCAATTCATTAATAATAATGAGTCAATTGTAATTTTATTGAAATCCCTTCAGATAGCGTCTGTTACCCAACCTGTGTAAAGAATTTACTTATTACCATTGTTCAATATGTCAGAGGTGCACCATTGTGCACCGACAATGGCTGCCGAGGGGTACAAACTATAGTAGCTATGCGAACTAGTTTCTATCCGCGGCTTTGAACGTTGAAAAGCGATTGTTAATATCGCCTTACTAATACTCTACTTAAATAAAATGTACGGTGTTTGTAAGCAAATCCCCTATAACTAAACTAAAGTCTTTTGGGTTTTTTATATTTGTCGATGTGAGATCCTTCCTTCAGAAAATATTGCTTTGCTTATCAAAGTGTGAGCAAAACTCGAAGTCTAAGCTAGTTATGATATTTCTCCACGAGTTATTTTTTGCATAATAATCTTCCTTGTCCGTATGGCCCGCTAACTTAAAGACTTGATAAACATAGTATTATTTTTTATTTTCACTGATAGATAGCGTTTATTGATAAGAATTATGACTTTTTCATGGTAGTAGAGTCTTATATCCATATTAACCCTAAATTAGGATAATATATCTAGACACAGTTCTCTAATGTAACGATTCAAGAACACGTATAACTTCAACTTCTTTATTTATGACGCCGCTTGCTTTTACTTACATAATAAAACAGCGAGATTTTTTGTGTATACAGCGAGATTTTTTTTTTTCAGGGCAAAGGAAGAAGTCTGAACCCGAAAGAGTTATCGAAAAGTCGTGTAAGGAGTTACGTGCTCGTTTTGGAAAACAATAAGTTCTGCATTAAAATAGGACGAACATTTTTTTTCAAGCTGTGTTAACTTAGATTTTTAGCAGGAAGGTGAGTGAGAGCTCAAAATACTGGCAGCATTGCGTAATTAATGATCAATTTACCTACATCTGCTTAATTTTAGATCTGTCTAGAAGTTTTGGCGTAAAGAAGTAGAAGCGTGTAAACGAACATCCAAACAGTCGAATTTATGTGAATAGTAATGGAGTGGGTAATCAATGGGTAGAAATTGCATCTGTTCGGGTACGCCTTCTCTACAGAACTATGGAAGTTACCTAAGTACTGGTAGGATTAGTATACGAATTATGTATTATTATAAGACCTATATATTAATAAACGATTATTATTATTATTATTTAACAAAGATCCTTCTTGAAATTTATAATCTAAGGTCGTGCAGTACACTATAGTAACCACAATCGTTTCAAACTTTAGATATTTAAGAGATAATTTTGAATAAGGACTTATTGAATAGAAAATATCTTGGTTAAAAATTTATACCTACTAATGAATATTTTTTAAATAATAAAATAAATGCTTACGTGTTTATCGAAAATTACAATTAAATAACCAACTTAAAACTGGTATTTACAATTGAAACAATTGAGTTAACAGCAGACTGTTGAAAACAATCTACAAGCAGCTCAACTGATCCATCAGTACAGTACATGTCGGAAGCTCCCCAAAACACTTTGACTGCATTGCCTCGCGTATGGGATTACATGCCGAGTATGTTTGTTAATTTCGAGCACTCCTCTCGAGGCGCCGTGGCTTAGTTGGTTAAAGCGCCTGTCTAGTAAACAGGAGATCACGAGTTCGAATCTCGTCGGGGCCTTGGTGGAAAATAAACATTTTGCATTTTTATTTACATTTTCCATGATAGTATGTACGTTTTTTGTTAATTAATTAACTAATTACTATGTAAACGAATTATAGGCTACACAAAATTAATGTGTCTTTCAATGTATACGCTTCTAGTGAGTTGCAAAAATTATCTATACATAAATTTAAACGGAATGTCAAAACTGTTCTTTTCAAAAAAGCTTACCTACTATAAAGTATCAGATTATCTAGGTGACAAAAAAGTTTGGGACGAGTTTTGCTCCAACTCGAAAACTAACAAGCTAAGAAGGTAAAGGTTTCTTGTTTGCTTCTTTACTTTACCTTTAAAAGATTGAAGTGAACAATGAATCAAAGTGATCACTTTATTTCCGCGTATTACTAATGTAATTTGTATTTTGTGACGTGTCCAAGAGTCCTGTAAGGTCTAAAGGAAATAAAGCACTTTGATTTTGATTTCAGCCACAGAGCCAAACCGAAAATTTGTACAAGTTGAAATTTGTACAGATAAAAGTAAAACTGTGTTATATTTTTACGATTTTTCCCAGACATCGATAATTCGCATGTTTCCATGGCATTGGTTTACGACGTGACTTGGCCTACAATCCCGCTGCCTAAATACACATAAACATTGTAATGAGGAAGGGCGTTTAGGACACAAGTGTGGTGAAAGTGGTGCCACTCCATTAAAAGATTTTCGGTATAAATGGTTGGTGATTTTACATAATAGTTATGTGATTGGCGAATATGTAATTACTAAGATTAGGTATTTAAACTGGCTCGGTTTTTGGCGTTTGTAAGTCTCTTATTAGGATAAAGCGCTATCCACACATTTCCGGGAACTCGTCCCGGCCGTGTTCCGTCAGGGACGGGGAAAAAATCGGTTACGTACAAATTGTATGAACTTGTTCACACAGCTCCGTGTCAGGGGTCAGGAAATTTTATGAACTTGTTCACACAACTCTGAACACGGATAGCCCTGACCCGGAACTGACCCGGAAATGTGTGGATAGCGCTTAATTGTTTTTAGCTGTAAGCACTCATAGCAAGTAGGACTAAAAGTAAAAATGTAGTATCATAATGCTGAATGTAGAGAGGAAAACAGAAAAGGCCTTATTAAGAGGCATTAATGGTTCCAGAAGTGAAATAAATTTGATTTAACTAAACTTTTTAACTAAAATATTACCTTTAAAAACATATAACGTTTATCTTAAAAAAAAAAAAAATATTTTATATATATATAATATACACTTTCTGAGGCCAATGAAATCGGGTGGAAATTTTCAGAAGTTCTAATGTGTAACAGGTGTCTATGTGTAGGGTGGGTTACACTTTCTATATCAAGCCCAGTTGTTAGTATTAGCAGTGGCGCTGCTCTAACGTTAGCTGTTGCCATGTTTTGAAATGGTTCACGGCCGAGTTAGCTGTTTATAGATAGCATTAGCTACGTTCGTAATATATTGATTATATTTCACAAAATCTATTGTATGTTTAAATTCATTTATTCAACAAAAAGGGAATCGGCGCGCTTGATATACCTAATTAAATTTTAGGATTCATAAAGTGAAAGAATTTTTCAAATTGGTCCAGTAGTTTCGGAGCCTTTTTAATTCAAACAAACATAGAAACAATCAAATCTTTCCTCTTTATAATATTAGTATAGATATAGATAGAAAACGATCAGATCGTAACAAATATCTGCTGATCCAACGTATCCCGAGACGGGAATCGAACCCGATGGAACTAAGTTTATTCCATCGGGTTCGAGATAGTATTTATACACTGAGACTAGTACATATGCACTATTGATTGTAGTACAGTTTTCTATAATTTTAATTACACTAGCACTACCTATAAAATTTTGTCCACACTACCCAAAGGTTAGCAGGTAGAAAACGCTATCTGGCATTATGTTAGGCGAACGAACATAATGCCAGATAGCGTTTTCTATCGTTTTGTACAACTTTTGTGCAATAAAGTATATTCTATTCTATTCTAGTACAATGCCATAACAATTATTCTAATGTAGTGTAGTGGTCCAAACGTACCCCGTCCACGTAGACGGGACGCGGGAGGAATGGCGACGCGCGTGGGAAGGTATCGTTAATTACCAACGTCGCCACACGTTTATACTTACGAGTAAGGGACGGTACAAACTAGCGAACGCAGTTAGGAGATAAGGGACGGTATAAACTAGCGAACGCAGACGAACTGTCTAAGAATGTTCGTTGTTCGATGATAGATTCGTTCTCTATTCAAAAATTGACAACGAATCTATGTATTCAATGTATGATTTATGCTATACTATAATTATTCTAATGTAGTGTAGTGGTCCAAACGTACCCCGTCCACGGGACGCGGGAGGAATGGCGACGCGCGTGGGAAGGTTTCGTTAATTACCAACAACGTCGCCACACGTTTATACTTACGAGATAAGGGACGGTATAAACTAGCGAACGCAGGCGAACTGTTTAAGAATGTCCGTTGTTGGCAGATATATTCGTTGTCTATTCAAAAATTGACAACGAATCTCTTTATAGTACCTATGATTATTGCTATGTTCGTCATACAGTATACGACATACAGTAACGCCCCGTTGAGATACGTTATTTTATTTATGGTGTGTGGATTGTCCAGCATTATTTATTTATTTTATTTATCTTCGAATATGATATTTTTCTAGGACTATTTTCAAAAGAAAATTATAAATTTTATTGCAGAGTCCGTATAAAGCTCACCCTGTTAAAAAACTTGGTTTCGGGATATAAAATTATACAAACATTGTAGCTACCTTATTTTATACTACTTTTAGCAGTACTCCGTACGTATAAGTGCACAACAAAGTTATTTATACTAATATTATAAAGAGGAAAGATTTGTTTTTTTGTGTATATAAGTCTGTAATGAACTAACTCAAAAACTTTTATGCCGATTTTAATAATTATTTAAAAGCTACATTCATCCTGAATAACATAGGCTATATTTATTGCTAGAAAAGAAAAGGGATTCTTACTAAAACTTTAATAAACTTAGCCCAAGGTGTTAAAATTTCCATACCCGTGCGAAACCGGGACGGATCGCCAGTGTAATATAATATACTTAAAATGAATAAATCATCCCAAGTAGCATTTTACTCCATTTAAGAGTACACATTTAGTTCCCAGGTGTACTTGAAGCTTTATTACAGTTCACACGTGATGTATAAGCTGCATTACTGCAATTAATAACACCTATAGCTGTTTAAGGGACTTATAAGAGTTTAGAGTTATACTTTTATACGACTGTTGGCGTTATAATACTCTAACAACTATCCTTTAGTCAGCCGTCTGACTAAGAGCATTACAAGGGGGTAGAGATACGGCAACCGCTGTTTAACGGCCTACTTGTACGATGTTATAGAGCTAGCATTTTAATAGAACACACGTGGTCATTTATAAATCCAAAGGCTGTTATGTTTACTTGTTTTAGACTGTTATACAGCTAGTTGCTGTAGTAGGACTTGTTTGTGATCATTAAAATAACCTATTTTTACTATCTGTACAGAAGTGTTTAAATGGTTCGCATGTACACTGTAGGCTGTTAAAAGGACTACATGTGGACTAAATGTGGACTACATGAAGGCATTATTAATCATTAATAATAAACATCAATGGTAGTTTATAATTTTAATAATCAGCATATTTTTTCTATTTATTCTTATTATGTAATTATAATTAGGCAAATCTTAAAAATGATGCATAACATAAGAAACAGTAGCAGCAGTAGAATCCATTTGAGTCCGTCCCGCGTTGAAGGCACTCGGCATCTGAAACAAACAAAAAATCATAACTCTTGTCTTATACGATGATAATAAAACTTTGCAGGTTCTGTTATTTTTATTCCAATGTTAATTTTTATATAGAATTAGATAGGTGGATTTACATCCGCGGTTGATGAGTCGCTTGTTAGTTTGTTACAAAATATTAATTTTACTTCAGGTTCCTGGGATAGGCGATTTTACGGACAATAATTATTATTGCGGATCTCTAAAATTTCCAGTATATTGAACGACACAATTGACCTGAACTACATCTAAAAGCTGTACTTAAGTTCACTTTAGAATACATATAAAGACATTGGCTCTGTAGTGGTATAAATGTGGAACTCAATATAGGTAACAGCATTCTAACAGAACACATGTGAACCTATTATACGCTCACCGCATTAAATTGGAGTTATAATAGTTCACATAGCCGTATTTCATTTCCACCATTTTGTTCTACGTAACCTAAAATATTTACCAAATAAATCTCCAAAATTATAATGCAGATTACACAAAATACGCAGAAAGAGCGATTGATTTTTGGTTTCATGCTATAATTTATTACTGTAGTATAATTATAATGCCAATATAATATCAAAAACTGAAAATCCTAGATTTCCTCTCAGCCAGTTTTAAATATTTTAAAATAAATATCGCGTTTTTACAGAGGCGCGTGAATATTTTAGCTGTAAATATGTATACATTTCACGATAAAGTTGCATTCCCATGACATTTACACTATTATTAAGTATTTAAAACAGTATACTTACGTGTTATCATAAAATTTGCTATTTAATCCGCTGGAGTTATTTTGATGGCCATCAAAACACAAAACAAAACTAAAAAGGAATAAATTATTGAAATAAGAAGTAATTTAGTACACAAGTGAATTTTAGGTAGCACTGGAGTACTATTGTGGGATTTTATAACTGTGAAGGCTGTATATTTAGCCACTTGTTACTCTTTATTACACGTTGTATGGTTCACACTGCGTCCCATATAATGCCGTAAGTCAGCTTAAGGCTGACTTATGTCCGATGTTACTGCTTAAAATGCTATTATAATGCTATTATACTGCTAATGTACAGCCAATGTGAACTTAAGGCTGTCTAAGTTGTGCCCAAACTGGTTCTATAAGAGCATTATAGCAAGCTATACAGCTCTTATACAGCTTACTTATACAGCTTGTGGAGTACATGTGAACTACTAGACATCTTATATAGAACCCCGAATGCTACTTGGGATCTCTCCCCCTAATTGAATTTATGATACCAACATTTGCGATAATCTAAGTGTTTCAAAGCTTATTCTGTCGTCATAAAAACAAGGTACAAACTTTGAAAACTTGAAGTGAAAATCTAGTTTAGAACAACGCTGTTGATAATGCAGGCTGTTGTGGGTTCAATTCCCGGCTCACGACAAATGTTAGTATGATCTGCAGACATTTGTTCAGGGTCTCCTATGAATGCATACTAAAAAATATCTATTAGCGTATGTAATATACCTATTGCATAGGTATATCAGTCATCTAGTACCCATAACACAAGCTATACTTAGCTTGGGGCTAGATAATGCTGTGTGGACTCTCAAGCATCGATTATTAGTGTGTACGTAGCTTTATCAGTGGCGTCACCGATGACGACGGATCGTGCGTGTGTGCGCGGCATGATGGAGATAGTACTTGCTTTCCATTTACGAGCTTTTCGCGGGTTTTATTTATATTTACTGATACTGATAGTATACAGGGTGTCCCACGGATATGCCACGTGGAGGGAAAGTACGTTACATAATTGTAGATGGAACATTTTACTGAAAGACATATTATATTAATTAAAAAAACAATTTAAACTGTTTTTTAATGTTTACATGGTTGAACCGGGAATAGAACCCACTCCAATTCTGAATATAACCGGGTTAACTACGAGCGATACGGGCGCGACGTGAGCCGCACTCACCCTGATGAAGTCCCTCGAACGTTGGTGTTCTTCCAACACAAAATAGGTTTCAAGTTATCCCGCTAACATTCATAATGAATTATGCTTGTCTGTTTCTCTTTTTCTTGCTTATTTTAGTTATTATGTATATTATAAGTACCTACTCTTCTCTGTTCCCTGTTTTTGTACCCATAACTAATATATTTATCTATCTATTGTTACTGAGTTTTAAATAATAGATGTTTTAAAACAATTTATTTTCGTTTATTCTTTATTTTATTTGCAGACCAAAGCCCCTTTATATTCCGACAGATTATTTATTTATTCAATATTAAAACGATCACCAAAAGCCTACTCAAATAAACGCGCAATAGAGCGATTGAGGTCACACTGCCGTCAGAATTATAGTTCCATTTTGAACCTTATTAATATTCAGTAGTGCTATAACAGAAATAGGTTCGAACCTACCACAACCGTGGAAGTTTTGGCATGTTCTGGGTAGCAACAGGGCACGTGTGTCGCGGCCTAACCATATAAAATATTACCATGTAGATTCTTGTCTTAGTTGGGGCTACGATAGTCAAAATTATCCTCAATGGAAGCAGGATTTAAGATGGAACCTTGACTTCTTCGTTATGGCAATAAGATGGAACCTAATGATTTTGTTTTTATTCCTATTTTACAACATGTTAATTCCGGTTGGCTAGGACAAATTAAAAAGCAAATATCTTGCGGAGGAAAGCGCAGGCTCTACTACAGTTTTTAACTTTTGCGGTAGTCAGCTCACAATCACAATTGTACCCTATACTTAACATACTATATTACTTATTGCACCCTATACCTACTCATAAAGGTTTTTGTTGTTTTGGTCGTTTTCTTCGTATGTAATAATATATTGTATTATAATATATCACTCATCCATCTAGTAGGTACCCATAACACAAACTCTGCTTAGCTGCTTAGCTTGGAGCTAGATGATGCTGAGTGAAATATGGCTTTATTAACAAAAATAATTACAATAAAATAATAGAAACAAATAAGGTCTAGTATGTATTTAAATTGAGCTTACTCTGCAATTAGCTCACCCGCTATTGTCACCCGATATTTTCAGTTCCTCTTAGTTTGAGATTGATTTTTATGTTTTTTTTTTCTTTGTGTTCTGACAAAATAAATATATTTTTACTTTAAAAATAAACAATCAAACAGCTCAACTGATCCATATCCTATCAGGGTAGATAACAACCGGCAGAGCTTGCACAACAAGTCCTTGTCCACTAACAAATTCCTCACGCACTTGGGCGGATACATAAAAAGTATGCGTATACGCACTTGGTAGCCATTGCCGAAATCCAAGGGCACTGATGTACAGTCAGCCAAGTAGGTTAAGTGCCTTAAGATTAGGCCTATGGGTAATTCAGTCTTAAACAAAGGTCAAGAAAAAATAACAAATAGCGTTACAAGAGTAACGCCGCCGCATTCTCAACCGAATATTAGATTTAAAGCTCGGATGTTAACACGTCTCCAGTTACGATTTTTTGACAGGTTTCAAACAATTTTACTTGAAATAAAAAGTTGCGTTTGAGTATTCAATTCAATTCTTTTGACTTCGTTCGAAAAGGGAGACATGCGTCTATTTTTCGGACTATTTTTCTCAATTCGGGTATAATTTTTGTAATGGCTTCTTCTTTATTTTTTTTAGCCATGCTTCTTTTTATAGAGCAGGTGGAAACTGGAGGCGATTGATAGATTAATTATGACATAAGAAGTTTGTCTTCATTACTTCTGGGAAATAATAATACCCCAGACAGAGCAACGTCTAACGAGAAATATTTGCTGATGGACCGTTGTACTGTTTTCTAAATAAATAAATTTGGTACTAAAAAAATAAATTACAACAGCAATTGGCTCATCTTGTTTCTATCATTTAATTGTAAAATTCTTTGTTAATTAATATTGCTCAGCTGCGTACACCGCTGACTGTACACGCGTACATCCCGAAGGGCGTCGTTATCTTAATATTTAATAGCCATGTGGAATCGTCGTGTGAATGAAATTACTTTGATACGAGGTACATTATGCCTGTGACCGGATGTTATCAAGGATTTTTTAAACCAAATAGGACAAGATAACTAAACATATTATAATTTTTAAAAGTAATAAACTTACCAAAAATGGAATAGTAAAATATTATAATATTCAGGTTACAATCTAGAAAATAATATCAATGTTTAGGTTGCTGCGTCTAGGAAGCGACCCCAAGACGCTGGCTGCATTGCCTGTCAACCGACTCCGACATAATTTTTATATAATAGTTATTATTTGGTTATTTAATTATAATGTTCTATGTAAGTAAATAAATATTTAGGTCACGCAAACGAAACATTACATAAAAAGCAAGAATTGTGTGACACAAAAACGGCTCAGCGGGATGTTTATTTTTTGAATGATTCAAGGAAAAAATATTACATATTTAGGCTCGCCGATACTAGCTGGCCCAGATTAGAGGGAGTATAGACCAAAACTCAATAGAACAACTGTAAAATTGTGGTTTCTTCCCAAGACCCGGTGTCATGCCTCGAGCGCCATATTTTTATCTGTCGCTCTATCATGATTGCCAGATACGGGGAGGCTCCACTTCAGTTGTCAGTGTCATTTTGACAGAACCAAAGACAGAAGGGGTCTATATCTCTATGGTAACAGAACCCTTTCCAACGACTATAATTTCACCAGGCTACCCAAAACACCATCTGCGTCTATACGGCCTACCTGACATGCGGCCGTCCGCGGACGCTAGTCTTAGCCACCACGACCACATATATGGTAGGTACCTAGAATAACTCAGTTGTTGACCACCTTGATACTTAGCCACTTACACAAAATTAAGACAGATCCACCACACCGTCTTGTCGGAGAAATAGCCTCCGCCATGCCAGCCCGATGAACAGCCACTCTCAGCCCGGAGAAATAGCCAACAAAAATCTCGCTAGCCTGGCTCACCTAGCTGGTACGATTTGGGATCGCAATTGACTCGATGATACTCACCTTGGAGCATCCACGCTCCTCTCAATCACCACAGACAGTGCTGAAATGCACAAAGACCCGAAATTACACAAAATCGCTCGTCCAACCTGACAATAAACCTTCCGAGATCAACGCACGGATCAGTCAGACACAAGTTGGCCCCGCCGCACGCACGTTACTTACCGCAGCACAGACACCCTGCCGACACCTCCATCCACAAACTAAGAACATTGCTAGCTTCAGCCCGCGATACGTTGAAGGTTAACATAAACATCAACATACAATAACCACACTCAACTTCTTTGCCATCCACAACGCTCCATTTCGTGAGAACGGCCCTAGTATAGGCCCCACTCATGTGCAGACAACTAGGAAACAACCAGTGATAGTTACCGACCACAGATGAGATCCGCGGTGGTACTACCAGAGAGATGAGAGGACCCGAAACAAAAACACATCAGTTATCCATAAGCCAACACTGAATTAATCAGACTAGACTCACAAGATGGAACTATCTCCATAAACAAACAACATCTGATCACTGTTTAGACACAACACAAAATTGAACGATGCACACATCAGTTCTGCCATGCAACACTGTACCACCATGTACAACCCACTAATATTGAGACACCATACTCAATATGCCCATTTGTACCACCGTGTACAACCCACTAATATTGAGACACCATACTCAATATGCCCATTTGTACCACCGTGTACAACCCACTTATATTGAGACACCATACTCAATATGCCCATTTGTACCACCGTGTACAGCCCACTAAGTCCAAGAAACCGAGGAAAAACCAAAAACAACCCCGACTGTATAGAAACAGAATGAAACCAACCATGTGAACAAGAGAAAACAACAAAACACATCAAAAGCTATAGTAGAATACAACACAAGAAAGTCCAGAGTAAACAACAAAACACATCTAAAGCTATAGTAGAAAGTAAACGACAACATAATAAATCACACAGCATGATCATCTGTGTTTGCGGGTAGCTATACTGTTAGGTATTAGAAAGAAGGTATTTTTGTTTATACTTACTTCACTCCTCAACATCAATATCAAGTCTGTAATTTTCTTGTTTATTTTAGTTACATGTGCAACATAACATTACACAATTCTGAATGAGTACCTAACTGAACAGATACATGAAGGTAACACAGTAGAACAGCAACTTAATACAAAGTGTTGGGTATTTCATAATCAACAGAAATATTATTTTATTGTTTCATTCTCTTTTTTCTTTATAAAAATAAACACTTACTTCGAATCCCAAACCAATAATGTTGGTTGATGTGGCCTATCTTAATCAACAGGCACTCTTCATTCTCTTACCGACCATGTAAAGTTGTTTTTTTATGACATCCCATCATCGGGCTCCATTTTGTATTGCAACATGGATGTCCTTGTTCACCTCAATGCTCAATGTAGCTTCATCACACTGTATGGCATTCTCCATTTTGACAGAAATCTGAAAACAATAAATCACAGCAGAAAGATGCAACATAGGTGCCCTCTCCCACCTCAGTACATCATCGTTCACACTTTGGGACACCATTATCACCAGCTATGACTCATAGGGTCACATTGAACAGATTTGATCAATCACCTACTTGTGACTTTGTTGAACCAAGAAAGTTTAGTTTCTTTCTAAGATTTTTCTTCAGTTTGGGTTAATTAAATGTAGGTATGGTCACATCAAATTAATTAACTTGAACTGCTTGCAAAGTTATCATGCTACCTTTAGTACCTTGGTATGTACAAATCAATTGAGCTTTAACAAAACCAAACAAAACCAATAATTTCAATGTGGACCGATCAGACCTTACCACCATCACATCTATTACAAACCCTTGCAGAACCGAAAATCCATAGCGCTTGCTATTACCACAGGATACTAGGGATCATGATATTTCCTGTACGATTAACGGCGCAGAATTATCCTTTTTGCCGCGTCCCGGTTCATTTCCGATTAGCTAGCCATTGGACGCCATTTTGATGTGAAACCTTTTCCTTTTCCAAGAATACTCTTTTTGGAAAACCATGGGCGTGAAGGCATGGGTTACATCCCACGACCTGATTTAGGCTCGCCGATACTAGCTGGCCCAGATTAGAGGGAGTATAGACCAAAACTCAATAGAACAACTGTAAAATTGTGGTTTCTTCCCAAGACCCGGTGTCGTGCCTCGAGCGCCATATTTTTATCTGTCGCTCTATCATGATTGCCAGATACGGGGAGGCTCCACTTCAGTTGTCAGTGTCATTTTGACAGAACCAAAGACAGAAGGGGTCTATATCTCTATGGTAACAGAACCCTTTCCAACGACTATAATTTCACCAGGCTACCCAAAACACCATCTGCGTCTATACATACTATTGTTCTAGAAGGCATTTTTAGGATTCCGTACCCGAAGAGTTAAAACATAATTTAAATTAGCGCTCATACAATTTTTGTCAAGAAACAATAAGAGACACATGGTTGATTGTACCAAGATTAGGGTTTGCGAATATTCGAAAATTTAACTATTCGAATTTCAGTATTCGAATAGTCTAACTTATATAATATTCGAACATACATACAATAATTCGTTTAATACGAATAGGCACTTGAACTTATATAATATTCGAATAATTCGAATGCGGCTTGCATTCGCCTTAACCTAACCGAAATGTCGATAAAAGTAGGCCTTCAGCATCGTCTGGGAATAAAAAAAGATATATTGTCATAGATTGCGGGCATTATATGCCTAATAAAATCTTTTTTTTTTTCAGTTACATTAACTGGCTTTTGCTCGCATATATCGCATTTTCCAAAATAAAAAGTAACCTATGCCCATCCGTCTACAGCCTTATTTCATTGAAATTCGTTCAGTCTATTATACATTAAAAATTAACAAGACAATAATTGATTAAAAAGTAAATGTAGATAAATGGAAAAAAACGACGGTGCTATGTCAGTGACAAGTAAAATTCTATGTAGTTTGTGGCCAGTTCAATTAGTAAAAGAAGTTAGATATAATTTGAACAATGAGGTTTTAGTTAAACGTTATGTGTACAGATTTTTATTACTTAACTTTTGAAAGTGAACTAAACCTATACCTTACTAACTTACGAGTTAATATTATTTTTAATTATTATAAAATCATAAGTAAATGGTATTCAGAATAGAATGGGTTATAATTTGGAGAAAAAATTGGAGAAGAATTTCAAGCACTTTCATAAAAGTTATTTAAATTTTAAGAAAAAATACCTATACATTTTTCGATTTAAAAATAGGAACTTGGAATTTTATTCTATGAAAATTATGAACAATCCCACAATAATTTTACCTAATATTCACTTAATTTAACTACAAACTTATTTTATATCAAAGTTGAGTATAGACCTGGAAATGATCACGCATCCATAAACTAACATATAATTTAAATTTAGCCACAATTTAAATTTATTCCACTGCCTACAAAAGTAAGCACATTAACACTAGAGTACACGCGTGGCCTACTATAGTAGACCAGGGTTACTCTTTTGGCAATAACTTTTTAGCTGGTAATCCTCGTCTGGTATATTTGTCACAAACTCAGTACCCTGCGGGACCCCAGCGCGTACTCAGGCTCAAGCAGTTTGCCATCAAAAGTGCGGGCCTACTAAAGTAGTCCGCGCGTGTATTGGTGTAACAAATTCAGGTATGTAACTTTTGATGAATTATTGATTTATAACGATATAACAATGCTTTTTGTATATAATTATATATTTATATGTATCCAACTAGATCAAATTATTATTAATTATTTATTAAAATGTATTTTATTTTTTAATTTTATATTTTTTTACAGATTTATGTCATGGAAGATTTTCAAGTAGAAAGGTGGCAGCGAGAGGTAGATGGTTAAGAGTAAAGATGATGAAGTTCAGCCAGAGCCAGTTTGCAGGTCCTAGTCCGCGAGTCAGAACATCGTTGTGAAAATGAAGAGGAAAGTTTGAACGAATCAGACGACACATCAGGTTCAGAAGACGCTTCACTCTCAGAACCAGCAACCAGAAGGCGCAGAAAAGTCTATGAATCTACGAACTATTTGGCAAAGTGATGTTCCACCAGCAACACGAACTTGACCCCAAATAATCAGGATAAGACCACCAGGCCCAAAAGGAGATTCAGCTAGGAATGATAAGGAACCGTTATCCTGTTTTGAACTGTTCTTCACGCAAGATTTCTTGGACAAGGTGCACTAATATATACATAGATAAAATAAAAGACGTTTACCAAAGAAACAGGGCGAATAGAAAGAGTCCCAAAATCGGTCGATAAAAAAGTGGTGCAAGACTTGCAATAAATGGATTTGTCCCGATCACCGAGTAGTAGTGTGTCCTGAATGCTACGAAAACAAAGAAATTTTTAACTAAGTTTAGTTTTAAGTTACGAAAAAAACATGTTGATCCCAGAAGTGCCATTTTTGTTTCTTTTTCTTAGATATTTACAAAACTGTTGGTTATTCAGTATTCATAATAGATTTAAAGTTGAAAACATAGTTAAAGAAATAACTTTTCGATTTTATTTCTTGTTTTAATCACATAATTAGGAATATCCAATATATTCACATTTTAAAATGGCCTACTATAGTAGGCCACGCGTGTACTCATGTCAAAAATAGGGGCGCGTGTACTGTAGTGTTAACACCTCATCATCAGAAATTACCAAAAAAACTAATAAAACTTTATTAGTTGAAGTACGTGCGAGCTCAGTGGTTAAACCCCATTAAGTATATTTTTATTTAAATTTAAAAAACGAACATATTTTATGCTAGCATAATCGTCGACCAACAATAAAATAGTACTTCTACGGCATACAAATAAGGTCTTAAAATCGGATTATAAAAATTGAACTTTAAAGCAGGTTGATATAGAGTTCAAAGTGGTAGAGCGTGGCAGTTATGAATGAACGTCGATGAATGGGCACAGGATGTGACGTCACTGGCGCCGTAGATACGTGGCGTAAGGTTGGCATGTGTCTTGTGGTATTCGCGGAATCGTTAGGTATGACAGTGTTAAATAATATTTCGTAGTAATTAACACGTTGTCTGTCCGTGGGGCATGAGTGTACATGCTGACTATTTTTGTAGGATTCAGTTAAGATGTTTTAATTGATACTGAAATTTCGTTCCTAGCGGTTGATTTGACGAATGTGAATTATTTTCGTTCTGGAACTCGTGTCTTTTTTATTTAGATTGAATTTTTTATATAGTATCGAAAAGCGAACTTGATATATTTTTTTTAGTTCAAAACTATTTTGCTATTGATTAAATTTTCGCACATGATATATTTATAGATACCTATCTTATTGACATCCAAATGTGTTCTTTGATCGCTATGTAAATTAATAAATAATAAATAACTCCACCCATTTTTGTAATATTTTTGTTCCCGCCATATTTCTCCCACCAAAACAAGTGTCAACCCTGCATCTGTCAATGTCAATATCCCACCGCCATGTTTAAGTTATGTATGTTATTACATACATGCATTGCAGTCGTCACGCGACACGCTTATATTATAGTAGTTATATTCAATTATCTCGAATCGTACGTACGTACCGACTACGCTCATTGATAAATTATGTTACTTCGTTGATAAGAGGAACACTTCATAGCTGTTTAGGATTCCGTAACGTTCCAGATTGATATAAAACGATCGGAACTACAGATATTTATTTATTGATGAATAAATTTTATCAATAAAGTGTCTGATTTTTTTTTACTTTATAATAAAAGTTTATATGAATAGCTCTATATTTGCCCTTAATTATTCTGGCTTAATAATATCGAAGGAAAAACAAATGTATTCAGATGCGTGACTTATAGGAATTTGCCCACAAAGGTGCATAAGATAAGTAAAAAGTAACAAGTAAAGGAAACATTTGTTTATTTTGTTACACAATTCACATAAGATCAAATCAATTACAGTTACAATAAAATTGCCAACACTTAGTAGATGCTATGGAAGGGAAATCTTGCCGCAGCGCCAATAATGTGAGTGAGTGGCGCCGCGCGCTGTTATTATAATTTCTAAAATTAATTTCATACGGAACCCTGGGCACCATTCTTTATTATCTTGCGCCCTTGAGTGTTTTTCTCAGTTTATATCCTCTGTTTGGTATTATCTTACGGTGCACGTGACAGGAAAATTTTCGCACGTTTTAAATTATATACATCAAATATATGCGATAAGTTTGAGATAGCCAAAACATGATACTTTGATCACTTAATAAATAGGTACTGTAGTAAAGGGTCAATTTAAGGACATTTAGAATTAAGCTACCAACTCGTGCAATTTCTGACACAATTGACAGTCAAGGGCACGCGGAATAAATTAAATATGTTATAGGATAGGGACTTCGTAACACGCGATATTTTAGACCCAACTGAACTAAAATATCACGTAGAATCGTTTACGACTTAGACACAAAGTTTTACGGATAAAATATTTATAAAAAAGTTAAAATTATAGCTCATTGATAAAGCTTTTTAGTATTAAAGAATTAATGAACTTAAAATTTATAATTTAGTAGTTAACAATTATTGACTTTTACTTTCGTTTGTTATTTTATTTTTGTAATGACTACTCTTGAACTTTTAAAATGTAATTTTTATTCCTTATTTTTGCATGCCTGTGTTTTAGTAGGGCAGGCCTAATAAAAGAATTGAATTGAAAAAATAGACACAGAACACAATATAGGTTACAAAAGGGAAGAGAAGTAATTTAAGGTCAAGGTGGGTCCTCCTTATTATTAAAATTCCACGTGTAAGGTTCTTGAAGTCTAGTTTAGAAAAACATTTTTAACTTTAAATAGTTTTTCTAAACTTGGAAAGTTTATAATTATATTTTATGTTGTGTAATTTAAGTTTTATGTACTGTTAATTTCACAAATATACTTAATAAAATTATAATATTTATAATATTATTATCTTTGAAATTACCCTTACACCTTGGGTTTAAAAATAATCAGTTTCTAAACTCTACACACAAATATGCATATCTTTGCGATAACTCTTCAGTGAGACAGTAAATCATCAACTATCAGGTAATTATTACGTAAAGTAGGTAGAAATAACGACTTCCTCCGTAAACCAGTCCGGGTGAAAAACGCCAAATTCTTACATTTCATCGTCCGTGACCATGAATACATGATAGTGGCAAATGTAGTAATTACAGATAAACTGGCTCATTATTATATTTTTAAAGGTACATTAACATATTGCCGTAACGAAGTAGTCAAGTCTTTAAAACTGGTGCGATCTCCTTTTGTTTTTAGGGTTTTGACATCGGTTTCAAAACCCTTATGGGATCACTTTGATTCTGTTTTGTGTTTTGAATCCTTAATATCTCAGAAACTACTACAGCTATTGACTTGAATGTTAGAACATTGAAAGAAGTAATAATACATTTTATGCGCCCGCACATATTTATAGAAAAATAAATGAAAAATCAATATAAAGATTTTCAGTACAAATTTTGAAATGGATCTAAATTTTAAATGGGTCCTACAGTGTTGAAAGTGGTGTCAAATTAAAGGTATTCGTTTGTAGATTCCAAAATAGTTTTTGAAATTTTGGTAGATTTTATACTTTTTAAAATATTTCGAAAAAGGTCGAAAAATTTACCATTCCCAAAACAATTGTAGGTACCAACCCACTGATCTCTGTAGTAACTGTAATTAGTAGTTCCACAGCGCCCCAAAACCGTTGTTCTCAAAATTTAAAAGTCCATACTCAATGTATTCCACTGCGCTCCAAGAATATTTAAGGTAATACGAGCAAGATTATTGAATTAATGAATTCCACCGTGCTCCAAAAAAATATGAGAAAAGTAATGTATCCAGGATAATCCACACATCATCATTTAGCTACAAGCTAAGCAAAGCTTGTGTTATTGGTACTTCTACGATAGACGTTATAGTTAATAAAGTATAGGTATCACATTAGACGATTTATTTTTGTGGACGTAGAAAAGGACTAGAACACCCGAAGAAATAATCTGCAGATCGTACAAATATTAGTCCCAAGGCGGGAATCAAACCGCAACCTCCTGCTTCGTAAGCGGACCCTTGCCCACCGCGCCAAGAGGTCGTCAATATACGTACCTACCTAAACGACAAAAGTTCAAAACCCTCGGCGCGCGTTCACTCGCACTTGTCGTACTTGTTTGCATACTAGGGGATTTGAATTCTTATTGGATGAAACAATAGAACACACAACAGTCTTCTTCCTGCTTCGCTTCTGCGGTATGTAATTGGAAAAGAATTAGTTATTAACTGAATTTTGGAAAAATGCGAGATAGTTGCTGTACCGATAAGGCCGCCACTTATGCCACACTGGATAATTAGTATTAAGTTCATGTTTATTGATAGAAATATTAATTATGCAAGAAAGTAACATTCTATTGCCCGCTTTTTCAATGTTTTCGTGTAAACGGCAAAGGCTTCATTAGGTAGCTAAGTATAATATTCAAGGAATTGACTTGATTTGATTGAATTAGTATCAAACGAGTGTTTTGAATTTACCTCATTCACTAAAATTGGTATTGTATTATAAGCTCAAATAATATGTATTGGCGGTTCAATAATATTTATACCGATTCAATGTCAGATTCTAATAATTCTGGTATGGTTAGATAGCTAACACAGTTTAATCAGATTACAATGAATATTGTTGGTGTTTTGAATTTTACTTTGGTGTGATGAACATGTTCGGTTTTGAAAAAAATTGAAAATATTGCGTATACGGATTCTTTTTCTAATTTTTTAGTTTCCTTTCGTCCTATAAATCACGTCAAATACCAGCGCCCTATACACCTCGATATTTTTGACTTTACAGTTTATAACTAAATGAAAAATTTAGTTTTAAAAGTCATTAAAGTACTTTTATAAGGCTGTGTAGATTGTCCACCATTATTTATTTATTTTATTCCTTAAAACGGTTATCAGTTTTTGCCTATGTGTATAACAGGCAATCACACAACACACACACACACACGTGTGTGTGTGTGTGTTGTCGGTGAACATTACATTACAATAAATCAGTCAATACACTCCGAATTCCTAGAGGGCGGGTTATTCGCACGCTACATTATCATCATCATTTATTTGATCCCTGATTTCGATTATTTTATTTAGGCGTACAAGATAAGCACTTTTTTTATAATGCCGGACAATCCACACAGCATCATCTAGGCTCAAGCTAAGCAGAGCTTGTTATGGGTACTCGATGACTGATATAATAATACAATATTATTATTACATAGATAGATATTTTTTATTACACAGAAAACGTGCACCATTGTCCACCATTGGTTATTTATTATTTATTTATCAATAATTTTTATACATATTTAAAATCCAATAATATATTCTAGCAACTAAGCTCCTATAGACAGAAACAGGTAAATTTATTTTAAATTAATTTTGAAAAAACATAAAATACCTAGTACATATTTTTTCACTAACCTTATAAAACATTGTTTCAGTACCTACATATTAAATACAATAATAAAGTATCAAATAACATTGCTAAAAGAACTGACTTAATCCGACAGAACCTTTACTTTCGGTGCTAGGTTACAACGTGCGTTACGGCAAAGTAATTTAATTTTAGGACTAACATAACAGCGAACATAAAGCTGAGTTGTAATGCGTAAGGTTTGAGAATAGCACAGCGGCACGCATGGACAATTGAACAGACTTCCTTATTGGCAGGGTTACGTCACTCATGGAGACGGGTCCAGACGAGATCCTGTCACGGACCTTCAGGAAGGTCGGTATGTTGCTATACTAGTTCCAGACCGTAGCTTCACATGCGTTTTATGAATGAATGCATGAACATTTTATTGACATTTACTAGAAATAAACAGTTAAATAATCTTAATTAAATAAAAAAAAACGTACAATAGGCAGCCTTATTGCTTTAAGAAATTTCTTCTTCTCTAAAAGTTGGTAGTAGAACAGAAAGAAATTAAATAAACTATATAAAAAGATAAATAAAAGAAAAATACTTCTATCAATATAATACAAACATAAAGTGGTTTTAGATGATGCTGTGTGGATTGTTCAGCATTATTTATTATTATATATTTATTTATTATACAAAAAAATATATATATATATACATGAACTAAACTAGAAATATACCTGAGACTAAACAAAATTATAACCAATTTTTAACATGTATTATTTATGTACATTTTTAAATGAAAAACTCTACAACAACCCCTCAAGTCTAATTTCATCAAAATAAAATAATCTAACAGCGACCATGTTGCACTAAACACTTCAGCGCTTGAACGAGTTCAGCGCAAAGTTCACATTAATCCCGTTCAAGCTAAGTTTAGTTTATCAGACGGTATTATTGGCCTACTCATATCACATTATCATCCCAAAATCTCAGACATACAATACCTACCCTACATCTAAACCACTCTAATCTTAGGATCGCGCGTTCAAAGGTACGTTTTAAAGCCCATCAAGCATGAAATACTCAAAGATGTATGTGAATAAGATTCTCCTTTTAAAATTATATAGGGTGTTATTAAATAAGTAATAAGGTGTGTTTTTGAACAGTCTGCAGTTAGCTCAATTGTTTCAATTGTAAATACTAGTTTTTTATTTAGTTAGATCATTGTAATTTTATTTGTTAATAAAGGCTTTTTGCCATATAAAAGTTTTTTAATAATAAAGTGTGTATTAAATGTATAAAGTTAAATAATAAAGCTGGATAATTCACGCAAGATCATGCCGATTACTGTGGGGCTAAATAAAAGCTTGGTGTTATGGGTACCTACTAGATAAATAATATATTAAATACTAGCGGTCCGCCCCGGCTTCGCACGGGATTTAACCAAAAATTTTTGAAATTATACACACCAACACGATGGGTTTCACAGTTTTCATACGGATCCCTTACATTTTTAACAGCATTGGGATTTTTGTCATTGACTCGACACTCCATAACTGACACTGACCGTAGAGAAAAAGCAAGCAGCGTGCGCTATATATTCAACCTCTTTTTCTATTCTGACGCGCCATCATAGAAAAAGAGGTTGAATATACAGCGCACGGTGCAATTATTGAATTCTCAATTTTCATGACCCCTTTTTGAAAATATTATATAGCCTATGTTCATCACGGAAAATTTAGGATTCTAATGGTGAAAGAATTTTTCAAATCGGTCCAGTAGTTTCGGAGCCTATTCAATTCAAACAAACAAACAAACATACAAACAAACAAACAATCAAATCTTTCCTCTTTATAATATTAGTATAGAAATACATTATTTAACATGTTTAATTTTTAAGCCAAATTAGACAGAAATACGCAGAACAGCAGCAACAAATATGAAGATCATCCAAATATTTGTCACGATCTTGTTACCAATGTTTTTTGCCGCAAATTGAAAGCCACAATAAAATTATGAACCTATGATAAAACCAACATCGATACAACTGTACTTTGGGAGAATTCGGGAAAATGTTCATGTTTAGTCCAAAATATCTTTAACAAACTAAAATAAATGCTCCGAAAATAACAACGAATCGAACTTATTTTATTCTTACAAATCATTATAACATTCTAGAAATTCTTTATGATGTGCATTGTAGAACGTAGAAAGAAATAAAAACCACAAAATAATTTGCATCACGCGGCAGCTCCCAACCAAAACGTATTTTTGGCAAAGCGATTAGAAAGTACCACCTATTTCATAAGTCGCCATTTTGAGTATTTCCCGCCAATTCTCAGCTTAACCACATATGGAATGAAATCTGTTTGACTTCACTGTATTGTATTCCGGAGAGCCCGAAGTATGGATAAATTAATTAAATGGAATTTAATTGTTGCTCTTGGAGGCTTTCTTCCCACACAAATTTCCACCGGGGATTTAATTTAATTAATAAATTTAAATATTAAAATTAATTAATTTTTAATTTTTTTTAATTAAATTTTTTTAATGTTTTTTTTTTTTTAATTAATGGATATTGGATTGTATTATAATGTCGTCACAGGATCTTCTAATTCAGATTTAGATTAAGATTCAATAACTTTATTTCTTTAGACTTACAAAATAAGCACTTAGCCAATATTAATATTAACCGTAAATATTATTTACTAACACATTAGTTTAAAATTTACAGTGTCTTTTCTTGAGAAACTAGGTTCTCAAGCGACGAGGTACGGTATCATGTTTTATATTGGTGTGTTCCCAATTTTTGTTTTTTAAGACACCATGTAGACTCGGAAGGGAATGTTTTTAGGTCAAGGGCACGCTCTGCTCCAACATAACAGCCTTTTATCTGCGAATCCAGAGTTCGAGGGCTTGGGAAGGGTTAGAAAGGGCGGTTTTAGATTAGTGAGTTGTCAAACCAACCAAATATATTATGATTAAGTATTTGAATTCCGTTGCACAACCAAGGCTACGGATGATTTTTTTTTATTAATGTTGTTATTCTTACTTACTAAAGGACAGATGATCCTGTGTCAAAACTATTACTTTTAAAAAGCATTATTTGCTTAATTAATTAGTTGTATGAAACTAAATGTATTTTTGTGAACATCCGGGCTTGAGCGAAAAAGACGTAAAATCAGTTCATAAAATTGATAGGTATCGGTTTAACTCGAATTAAGGTATTTTGTTATAATTTTATACGCCCGCCCATCTAATGTAAATTGGCCTACTTAAAACATACGTCAATCGCTAATCCTGACCTACTCACAAATACCTACACGAAATTTGAATGGAAAATACCAGCTTCTTTCGTGCGAAACTCATACATTTGAATATTAATGTCTTGGCTTTTACGATTCACTACATTAATAATCACGTGAGTATGATTTAGGTGTCTCAATCGAATAAAAATGTAGAAAAACGACGTAACTTTATGTAATATTGATAAAAAATTACAAAAGTCAAATAGGTTTTGTTGAATTGACTTGACATTTTAAGAAGACAGAACCTGCATTACCTGTTTCAGGTATTTCCATCAAGTGAAAGTGCGTTGGAATGAGTCATAACCTTTTACCAAGTCTTTTCTATGAATAATCCGCCAATAACCCACTGTCTACAAAAGTTTCCTGTCTATTAGTTCTTAAGTCTATGGCGCGGCGGTTAGCAACAAAGTTACTGCTAGAGGATCTGTGATCGTGACGTCATCTAATATAATTAAGAGGGCGGAAGGCCTCCCTTGGAAGTTATTTTATGAAGTCCCATGAAAATAAATAATTTTGAAGGCCAATGCTGCGATATTTTAGATGGGCTACTTGTATGCTTATCGGGAATGCGGCAGCCATTGTCACGCACGGTTTTGTATTGCCATCTCTATACTTCTGATGAATTCTGATGGATTCTGATTGGTGATATCCTACAAACCGGAAGCGATGCTTTCTAGGCGAATAACAGATCAAAAAAAAACCCTACAAATATGTTCATATTTCGTCATCGAAATATGGCCACACCACACAGGCCATATGATTATAAGAACGAACCTTTTAACGATTTTTTCATCGATCATGGTATCCCTCGGTCCATACTTCGAAGGGTTTTTCCCCAACTTTCTATAATATTTTATGCGGCTCCGAGTAATTGCAGCTTAACGGAAACCATTATATAAATGAAAAGTATATTATATCTCATTTATAATTTTTATGGGCTGCACCAGGCCCAGACTAAAGCAGGACCTTTGTCCTGGTTTATTCTGAGCCCTGCCCAGTGGTCTACAATAACCTGATGATCATGATAATAATAATAATAATGCTAGACAATTCACACAGCATTATCTAGTTACTAGATAATGCTGTGTGAATTGTCTAGCATTAATAATGCTAGACAATTCACACATCAGTATATCACTTATCTAGTACCTATAACACAAGCTCTGCTTAGTTGGTACTAGTCTAGTACCAAACTAAGCAGAGCTTGTGTTATAGGTACTAGATAAGTGATATACTACATTACAATATAAGAGTACATAAATAGATACTTTTATTATACATAGAAAACGACCTTATAATCATGTCATAAAATCCAAAATCAGAAATAGAGCCGGTAAAAAAAAAGTCTCTGCAACTGGGTCAAATATCAACCGAAATAAGATTCACATATGAATCAAACAAAGCCTGCGGGATTGACGGATGTCACTCATCTCTGTCGAGGTCATCTAATGTGGGGCAACTCGGCCTTTGCCCCATATTTCCTCGCACTATGTACATTGCACTGCAATCTGGAATCTTTGATTATTATACGGAATATCCCTCCCCTAACATAGGGGGTTCTGTAGTCACGCTTGGCTTGAGGATTGGTGATTGGAGGTGTTAAATTAACAGAAGGCGTGCTCATACCCTTTGCGATTGCTTTAGTCGATTCCCACGACACACACGGGCTGGGTTGCGGCATCAGCAGACCTGTGCGAAGCCGGAGCGGGTCGCTAGTCTATCATAAGCAGGTCAATAAAGGTACAATAGGTACAAGCCACTATAATCTGACTGGTACAACTTAGTGTCAATATACTAATGTCCAGCGTGGGGATTATGGGCAATAACCCCCAAATAATGATGCCATCTATGGCGCTCATTAGGGGAGGCCTATGTCCAGCAGTGGACTATTATAGGCTGGTGATGATGATGATGATGATATTAATGTCATATTTTCTTGATTTGATTTTGTACCCCGATTTTAATCTCAAGTTTTTACACATCTATACTAATATTATAAAGAGGAAAGATTTGATTGTTTGTTTGAATTGAATAGGCTCCGAAACTCACCATTAGACTCCTAAAGTTTCTGTGATGAACATAGGCCATAAATATTTTCAAAAAATTAGGGTTCCGCATGAAAAATTTTTTTTAAATACACTTGCGCCACTAGTAATCCATAAAACACCCTTTTATTTTTCCAAGAGCCACCAAAAATCTGAGCAAGAGGCCTTGGGAAGAATGAACAAACTGGAATCTTTTGTGATACGATGGGGAAATAAAAAACAAATCAGCGGGAACGAGATTTTCTATGAAAACTCTCATAAAACTACTCTCGACTTCGCTGATGCTGTCATTAAGCAAGCCTTCGCCCTTGGCCTTCGACAGAGTGCTAAGTTTTTGTAATACCAAGGTGACGACTGGTTATGAAAAGAGCTTTGGTTTTACATTATCCTTCAGAGAAATCATTTATGAATCTTTGCGTAGGCATAATGCTCTTTTCCACTGATTTATATCCATTGATTCACAAGCCTTGCTTAGCTTGGGGCTAGATGATGTTTGTTATTATAAAGCGTAAGCCCTCGCACTTGGCGTAATCTCTAGGAAATTAAATATACCAAAAAAAAATTGATTTCGGCGGGACTCGAACCCGCGGCCCTCCCTCAACACGGGAGCTATAGTCCGTAGAGAATCTCATCTTTCGTCGGGTACTCGCTTTCGTGGTGTAGTGGTAAGCACACTCCCGTAGTGAGGGAGGGCCGCGGGTTCGAGTCCCGCCGAAATCGAAAATTTTTGCGATAAATATTTAATTTGCTAGATGATATTTCGTGTATAGTCCAGCATCATTTTTTTATTCAGTATGTTTGTGAGAAAATTTTCCCTGGTCAGGCTATGGTCCTAAAATACACTCTATCCCATATCATCCCTTATGCTTGTAAGTCCACGGGGGAAAGGGATCTAATAGGCTTATCGGGGGAGTCCAAAGAAAATCTGGGGCTTAAAACTATTTGTATGACAGTGATAAATTGCAGTTTGATTATGGACCGCAAATCCTTGTGTTATAGTTAGCCCTACGTTTTACATAGTAATGTATATTCCATTTGAATCACGTGCGTATTCCTTAAACAAATTTTAACTCAAAGAAACGTTTGAGAGGCAAAAAAAGGGGTTTATTCGTTCAAATTATTTTTCTGACACTTTTTCATCTACCGTGAAATGTTTTATGTTTTACGGTATGAAAATTGTATTGGTTGTTATATTGACTTCAAAGGGGCCCTACGCAAACATAATGGTAATTCAGAATCTCGTATATAAATAATACTTATGTCTAGTTTGTCCGAATGTATAATAATAACATGTTAAACACATTCGGGGTTATCGAGAGGCCGCGCGATATAAGCTGGGGTGACCAGACTTAAGGTTTTTATCGAAACTGCCGAAACTTCAAGATAAAATTAAACAAGATAGATTATTAAACGTTATTTTGACGTTTTTTTTAAACACTTTTAGAACAACTATTTAGCAATCATAATCACTCAACGAGAGTCCATTTTTGCTTGTTTTGTGTAAGGAGACAAACTCTCCTATAGTGATTGATAAAAAAAAATGTTAAAATACCTTCCTAAATAACAAAAATAATATAAAGCCATCAGTACCTATAACTTTTTTTCTCGTAAATAATCTTAAATTCAATCAAATTGTATGATGCAATACGATAAGGTAAGGATTTAATCAGCCATCCGAAACATTACCAAATTGAACGCAATTTATCAATCACTGACCGCCCTGAGTCAGAATGTCAAGGCGCCGGGAGATAAAACTAATAATTCAACCCATTCTAAGAAATTAAATTACTCATTCATTAATGAGTAATTTAACATTCTAGAAAATTACAATTAATAACCAAATTAGAACTAGTAGGTACCTATATACTTTTGCAACAATTGAGCTAACTACAGATTGTTGCATACAAAATACAGGTAGCTCAACTGATCCATATCAATACTAGTGTGAAGCGTCACCAAAACGCTGGCTGCATTGCCCCGCTGCTGTATGGCAATGCTGATGCGCTGCGCCAGATACTAACCAGCTCTCGGGTCACACGTCGTTTTGACCTGACGCTCTACCAAAAACAATGTCCATTGTACATAAAATAATGTCCATAGCCTCATAAAAGACCCCTTGACAGGTAATAAGAAACCTAGACCGTCATTACCTACATCTTGATCGCGTAACGAATCGCCATCTTATATTCACGGCGCGCGACGCCATCTTAGATTGCGAGTTTCCGCAAAATAAATGGTTGTACTAGTGCCGGGTTGTAGCGCCAAGGTCATCTCTACGAAATCCTTCGCAGCGGTCGCCGACCTGCGGATGTCGAAACGACCACCTTAACCAGACACGCCGACATCAATACACTTCCCCGTTTTTGTTGGCGAGTGGATCGGGGAGAAGGGTCAGTTTACATGGTTCTTTGATTTTATGTCATCATGTCATACGGCCTTCAATTTCGATGTTTATGTAAACCGCGTGAGCGCGTTGTGTTGCTGGGGAAGATTTTTTTGCTTTTAACTTTTCTTTCATGTTTGCAAGAACGTGTGACCGTAGGTATAGATAGAATAAGAGATAACCAAGCTCATAAGATATGTAAAACGCACAATTACAATAGTAGGGTCGGTCTTTAATGGAACGTTATATAGAAATTTAAGATTGTTCTATTATAATAATAAACTAAATTGAGTACATTAAAGCATTTCATTCAATCATGTGTTTTTCGTCGCACTAAAAATTTTTCAAAAATTTCATCATTTTTAGGATTTCTAAAAATGTTATAACTGCAAAATAAAAAACATGCCTGCAGTCGTACTCGTTGTCAAAAACAAAAGGTAGGTAGTCAGTGTCTCTCCCGAGCGACACTGACAACATTTTGTGACAGACCGACATAATATATTCAAATCTAGGAATTTAAAAGTTTGTAAGTACAAAGAAACTCACAAAAATGAATTCTGATAACATTACACTAAACACCTCTTTTGTGTAAAAGTCATGTAAAAACTACTAGGTAGGTAGCAGGATATATCTACGATCCTGCAATAAATCTTGTTTTGAAACAGGTTTGCCTGCAAACATTATATTGATCAATAGGTTAAACCAATCAAATCTAAAAACCATCAATCAACATCCAAATGTGGCACAAAATATCACAGATCAACTGGTTCAAATACAAATGACAAAATTAAAACAAGTTTTTAAAGTAATAAATACAAATGGTCGCAATTCCAGGAAAAGAAGATACGACGTACACGCCTAAATTATTACGAAACAGGAAATGATAAAGGTCTGTAGATATCGAATAGGTAGCTGCTATCTATGGCACAAGAAATATTTGATAATGAAGTTCAGAATAACTTGTGAAGAGTAAGTTTGACTTAAGTAATAATAGTTCAGTACTATCAATTTTAAACATAAATCTTCTAGAAATGACGATATGTTCTACGATTTTTTTTACAGCCCTCCGAAATCATAATGTTTTAAAAGATAGATTTATGTATTTCGTTACATAATAGGTACATAGGTTTGACAAGAAAAGAAACAATGATCTGTTCACACAGGCGCGCGGTTCAACGTTGGATTTCAGTTACCTTGGTACTGAACCTCAAAAATACTACCTAACACGGGATCTTAGTTATTGCATCATTCAATAAATATTGAATATTTTTTCCCGAAACGATAACTTTATAATAAGTAGGTATTTTAGTGATTGCTAAAGAAGTCAATTACAAAGTAACATCACAGATAATTAGAAGCCTGAACTAATGCCTAATTAAGCAGTAGTTTTAGTAATCAAGACATCCGATTATTATAATTAGCAATCTATCAATGAAGGACGATTTAGTCTATTTGGACTAAATAGTTTAGATATAGTCAAAACGTCTCTGAACTTCTAACATATGAAATAGACAAACGATTGACACATTAACAACAAGGTGAATTAGATTTAATTTGAACGAATAAAGGCCTTAATTTCTGTGATGTCGATTTAGCGTAATTGATGAACGACTTAATGAACTCTGGTATAAGATAACGCAATAAGAATGAAATACTTAAATAATCACCTAACTCTTATTACAATGGCATAAAACTGATTTCTACAAGGTTTATTTAATTGCAAACCATTGACAAAATAAAATAAACAAGATTATTTCATTCATAAAAACGGAGAGCGATGATTTATTATTGACACTTTCGTTGTTTTGAACGGTTCCCGTTATTGTTGTTGTGCCAGAAGCAAGTCTTAAAGCGTAGGATGTAAAGTTCAAATTAAGCTTTGAATTTTGCTTCGTTCGCTCTTCATTGTGCCTCTTTTACTTTAGGGAAACATAACAATGTCTTAAAACTACAGATACCACTGGTTGACTATTTTTCTGTGGGAATCGGAATGATCAGATACTTAAGTACTAAGCTTGTTATTTTTTAAGCGTGTTATTTGTCTTATAGTCCAGATTTCTGTAGAGAAATTAATTATACAACTAAATTTATGACTTACCTCAAAACTTTTCTTCTGTTGTTCGGATGATGTCTCGAAGCCATTTCAGGATCAATTGCTTTCAATGTTTTGTGTAGCACTTCGTTACTGAAATTCTTTTCTTTATCAAAGATTTCTTGTACTTTTTCTTTGCTCAATTCTTCTTCTACTGCGTCAATGTTTTTGCTTTTAAATTCACCTTGTTCTTCTTTGTCTTTGGTTGCATCATTGGTGCTTGTTGAGCTACCTTGGTCCTCTATTGCTATTTTTTTGCGGTTACTATTATCACGATCATCATCTTCGAGCGGTCTCTTACCTCTGCTGACGTCCCAAAGCAGTTCTTCATCGTTGTCTAAGGGTTCAACAAGTATTTTGTAAACGATAGATTCTATGTAGTAATGCGTGCCTCCGACGATTATCGGCATTTTGCCTTGCTCTGTCAGGTTATCAATCTGTTTTGAAATTAAAGAAATTCTTACATGGAAACGAAGACATTCCTGCTTAGGATTGACGATTTTAAAAGCAAGCCTGCAACATTTGCCACCGCCCGGTGTGATGGGTAGACACGATCGCGAGATCATGGGATGCCCTTGGGCAAGACTAGATCAGGGTGAAGGTGAACTGACTAACCAGGGTCTACGTCCAGGGCTAGAGCTCTCATCATTTCATCTGATGAGGAGAGAATTGACATTTTACTTTCGAAAGTATTATGGCCTTATTTATAACCAATAGTGGATGTAAGATATGGATGAAGAAATCAAATAGCCCTCAAATAATAGACAAATCAAATTGCGGTTAATGTCCCTAATGACGATAAGCCTAAGGCTGATTGTGCTCACATTGATATCAGTACGACACACGTAAGTACCATAGTAAGCCGATTAAAGGTGAACGAACTCTCAAAAGGAAAGCCTTTGTAATTGGATTAGGTGGACCAAACATTAGCGTTGGAGTTGTAGCCGGCCCCTTAGTGATCGCTATCAGAGTATGTAGCCAGAGAGGTTGCTGGTTTGATTCCCGGCGATAAATGTTGAGATGATCTATAATTTATTTAATTGTTTGTCAATAGTTACAACGATTATCTATAATAGAAAAATTCCAAGGAATTTTTAAGACTTTGTTTGATATTTATTGAATCGCACAATAGAGGCGCTATAAAAGGTTGCAAAATTACTAAACAGATTTTTTATTATTGTTCCATCACATGTGACCACTTTCATAGAAAGAACTTATACACTTGTAACACTTCCAGGTCGTAACCATTCAGGACAATAGACGCAGGTTCGATCAAATAAATATACAGACAAAATATAATCAATAGGAAGCGAACTATAAGTATTATATGTGTGAATAGAACGATTGCAGTGGATGGTAACACGAGTGGGAGTGCAACTGTCCGGCCGAGAGTTTCCTAACACGAGAAGTCACTCAACGACCGACCGCAAGCTAGGAAAAATGGAGAACGCAAAAACTAGACTCGATCTTGTTTACCAATCATTTGAGCTTAACATGTCTCATGAAAATAAGTTTAATTGATTTACTGTTTTCAGTTGTAAATTTATCGGGATTCCGTTTAGGTGGGAGCAAAGCTGTGCTATAAAATTATAGAAGGAATACTATACTGTGGGGCCGTAGAACAAATATAGTCCAGTACCAGTGAATATAATGGTAAAGGTGGTAAATAAAACTTCATTGATATTGATATCGTTTAAGATGGAAGGGCAATGGCCAACACTAAGTTCAACGAGCTGATGACGGTGATGAATACAGAAATTTGCAAAGGATACAATCTTTAGCGAGCGATTCCGGAAGTCAACAACGGTGAAAATCTGATTCGGCTCCAGCATATCCAGCAGATGGTGGGGCACCGCTTCGCGCTCCTCGCGACTGGCCTTGGCGGTCACTATGTCCAAGCCCTTGTAGATCTGGAACAATAACAATAAATTTTATCCACACCAGAGCTTTAAGTTGGTTAGGTACATGCGAAATTATTATCACTCGACTAGGTAAAAATAGTAAGTTTTCCTTGGAGTAAACATACTCAACTCAGCCAACCAAGCGGCACGATGAAGGAAATTGAATAAATTATAATGAATTTTGGGTTGAATGGGCGCTTGTTTACTTATCAGTTCCAATCTTAGGGAGTAGGTGTAAAAACGTATTAAGAACGACCCGATTCTTTATTATGATGCCGGTTCCACACCTTGGAGGTCATGTCAACAAAATAAAACTGCCAGAGATGTCATGAGGCCATCGCCATTTTGAGGTGCGCTCAAGTAGTGTACAGTTTTAAACAGTAGAAATTGATGATAAAGATAGCCCGCGAATGCTGAAGCCAATCTGTAAATTTCCAATGTGGTGATGATTAATTCTGAGCTCTAGCCGCTACTTTTATACATTTTTTTTGTCCAAATGTCTATTTATCAATTTGCAGTGGATAGAAATGAGGGGATTTATACTACCGCTGTGTTGAAATTCTTATATATACCAATACAATATACTAGCAGTTCTATAAAAACAAATCCAGGGGCCTACTTTGGGGCCAATCCCTGGCCTCCTGTAGCCGTGTGGAGCCGGCTGAATTTACAAACTGCCGCACACATTATCCATGGACTACATACAAGGCGTCCTTCTTACATACATTTCATACATCTTGCACAGATTTGCATAATCGACATCAATGAACCTTTGTTATAAATGTTTTGAATATTTATGATGTAATTGTGAATTGATCTATTTTCTATAAGGGCTATTGACAGCTTGTGGAGAAGTGGGTGGCTGGGTTAGACGCAAATAGGTTTGTTTGGAACCTTTTTTCTTTATATTCTTAGTGTTCAGTATGGGCTTCGAGGTTTTCCTCTCTTGTCTGACTTAACTCGCAGAGATTTGGATCTCTTTCTTGGTTGAAGAGGTGGCTTGTCATGTCTCCTCTGTTGAATTGAGGGGTTGTCCTAATTTTATCCCTATTTCCTGTTTCGGAGATCTTTTGGCTTCGTGGGTACATAACGGTCAACATTACACAAAATTTATTTATTTGCTGTCTGTTATAATTATAATAAGCACCTATGAAATTCCCGAATTGTTGGCTGGTGAGTGAATAAAGACTGAATGTCGGATGAAGTATTTCATAGACACAGTTACTATTGACAGATCGAGATATGAATCTGTAGACTCGAAACATATGGGACTTGCTAAAGTTTTTGAAGATTTTTTTGTGTAAAGTATTGAAAATAGTAAACAAATTATATTATACTACAGTAACTCAATCTGTTTTACATTTTTCTCGGGAAAACTCGTGAAAACCCGAGGGCTGCAAGTACCAAACAAAACAACATTATTCTATTGCATATTCTGATTGTAAAAGTAAAGTCATAATAATGCCCGGTTTGTAAACAATACAAAACATTGACCAAAAAATACAAAAACGATTACAATATCTTCATAAACAAAATCTATTGTGGTAAAAAAAATCATCGGTAAAGCATAAGGACTTTGATTTTCAGACAAACTACCAAACAGGAAATAAGAAAGTAACTATAATACATAGTTAAGACTCGGGGTTCTACAAAATATTAAGATACTGCTAGGCTAGTGGTTCGCACGCGTTTTCCAAGTAGCCCTTAGAGTAATAAGACGAAGTAGCCTATCTCCGTTAAATTAAGACTCTGAGTAGCGATTGCAATTTCTCAGCCTATTGTCACAGGCCACTCGGAATATATTTTAGGGTATGACGAGTCAGGTCAAAGTGATGACCACTGCTATCTTCCACTTTGATATTGCTACCCGAATTAAACGTGAATTTACCCGAAATAACGAGGTTAAATTAAGGGCAAATTCCAGGCAGATTGGAAAGAGGTTGATCAAAATCGTAATGACTGGTTGATCAGGTCTTGCTGGTTACCTACAACCGTCTTTATTTTAAGCCCCGGCGCGAAAAAGAGGTGGCTGCAAGGTGGTATGCGAAAGACTACAAGTAGATGCTGGATTCGGCAAGCTGAAGACAGGGCGCTATGACGCTCATTAGCGGCTTATGTCTACCTTCGGACTATTATTGGCCTAACGAGATGAACTACTGGACCAATTTGGAAAATAACTTCATCATTAGAATTCTAGATTATCCCAGATGAACATAGGCATATTATCCCTGATAAATAAGCTAAAAAGAATATTTTCAAAAAAGTTAGGGATCAATTATTATGAAAACTTGAATAACGTGACCCGACGTGTCTGTAAAAATTTATATTTTGTGAAATTTTTGTAAATCACCAGTGTGAAGCTAGGGCGGACCGCTAGTCGGGTATAAGTAGGCTAAAGAACAGAATAATTATCTCAAAGATCACGTGCATGTCCTACCGCTATTGAAAGTCAAAATTTATCTCATTACGAGAACGCACCAAATTAAATAAACAAAAAGGCTACGGGTTATCAGAATTTATCGAACAGTCTAAAGTTGCATTTTTATGTTTCCTGTTGCTCGCTGTGAATGAAACCAAGTGACTTTCTTTTTTAACCGATGATGTAAATAAGATCTGCCTGCATCTCATTAGTTTCATGCATCTCGTTAGGTACTTGTATTCGTTTGCGTTTGATAACGCGTGATCGTTCTTGATCTAAAATGAATGAAAAGTAGTGAAGTAGGAAATATATGTATATAAGTGTAAATACTAATTGCTATTTTTAATCACTGTTGTTGAAAAGATCTAGGATTGGTTAAAACATGTCTTCTGAAATCAAATACATTTGTATATACGAAATTTATATGTATTTAATGGTAGGTTAGGTACTTAACCTACCTACATGCATAATTGACTGCCGCCTTGGCCAGTCGTGACCTGCAGTAGGTATGGTTACTTCGTAAAACAATAATCCTTATCCGTGTGTACAATCATAGTGCCATAGTTACCATTTATTAGGCAGAGTGCATATAGGAGTTAAAACAGTTTTAGGACAGACTTACCTGGCATAGACAAGTCTGCGTTAAAACTGAAACGAAAACGTTTTGTCTACGTCTTCATTCATTCATTTAATTTTTGTAAAGCCATAGTCTGTATTAAAACTATGACAATATTATAAAGAGGATTAGCAAACACTCATGTTTGGATGGAATACGCTCCGAAATTACAGGACCGATTTGTCAAATTATTTCAATTTATGAATCCTACTTTGATTATATACTGAATCCTACTTTGATTATATACAAGTATATAATCAAAGGAATCCTATATTATCCCTGATGGCTATAGAATATTTTCAAAGTAAGGGATCACTATAAAAACTTCAATAATGTATAATAACGTGTTGGTAACAAATTATATTTCTTAAAATTTTGGTGAAATACCCGTGCGAATCCTGGGCGGATAGCTAGTATATACTGACTCAAAACCTAGAAAGTTTGGTTAGGACAACACCAACGTACGCGACGGAAATCACTCGGCGAAACCCTGATGCAATCCCTGGTTAAGTGATAATATCCCTGGTTAAGAGATGAAACGTTGGGGTACTTCCAACACAAACTAGTGTTTCGTAGTCAACCCGCTTAAATAATGACAACATAAAACTATTTTCCTGTCATAATGATGCGATATATTTTAATCTAATGTCGAACTGTGTTGCCATGGCACCGTTGTTGCGCCAACAAGGCATAAGCTGAAGCGATTCTTAGAATTTTATGGATTCTTTTTCGTTCGATTTGCATTGCGCGGGGTCATATTTATTGCGATATCTTTGCTTTTGATACAAGTATATAAAACGGACCCGGCTGCGCACGGGTATTGAACAAAAATTTAATTAACGGAAAATTTAGGATTCTAATGGTGAAAGAACCATTTTCTACGCTTAAAAAATGAAACCATGTTTTAAAATTCGAATCAATTGTTCTTTTCGAAGATTGGGAAAAATATTGATTTTAAGTCAAAAATCTCAGCATAGAAATCTCACTAGAATAAAATAAACTTGGATATCTCCGCTCGCAGTCGGACCACAATAATTATACGTCTAAATTTGCAGATAAGAGAAATCAGCCAAGGCCGTGTTATCGCATTTACGCTATTAAGTAGGCACATAGTGTACAACACGAGCTATAATATAATAACCTCCTGATTTCTACTACAAGCTTCATGTTAATAAGACTGGTTGTTCTTTATAATAATCTCAATCACACGCACACACACACACATACACCGCTAACCCTGGGGCCCTTTTTCACTCTACTTTATTATTTGACTTTTTTTCTTATTTACGTTATTGTGTTAATCTTATTTAGTTTATATATGTATATACTGTTTTTTATTTCTGTCTTCTTCTTCTTTCTTCCTTTTAAGACCGTTATCCTCAGGACACCAGAAACTCGTGTTGCACAGACTCTTATAAGACCGATATCCTCATGCCTCACAATCTCACATACCGTGTCATCATCATCATCATCAATATCTACGCAGTTCATATGGTGTTAGTTCTTCGGCACTTACGCAGATGACTTAAGTTTATGGTGAATAACCTGAACCATGTCTTATTATTCACTAGCGACCCGCTCCGGCTTTGCACGGGTGCAATGCTGATACAAAAACCTTACTCTTGAATCTATTTATACACTTAATCTATTTAAAAAACCGCATTAAATTCTGTTGCCTAGTTTCATAGATCTAAACCTAGACAGACAGACAGTGGGAAGCGAATTTGATTTATACTATGTAGTGATATGCCAAACAACTAAACTTTACTTTACTAAACATTTTTAGACGTATTTAAAAGTATTTCAAAAGTATGAAACTTATCTACTGATTCCAAATCATTTGATTCCCCACTCGGTGAGATAGACTCCATTTAAAAAAATAAGTAAGAATAAGAAACACAGCAGCTAGTGATTGTCGTAGAAATGGTAATTATTGTCGGGAAGAAAGTGTCCCATTAAAGACATCTCCCACGCGGCTAGTTGCTACTCAATTATTATTGCAACAGAGCAATAAAACAAGCCAGAATAGTCTGCTCATCTCATAGAACTTCGATCTAATTCAGGGATCGCAAACCTTTTCCTTTTCGCGCCTGCCAAGCGCGTGGCAATTACGCCCCCTCCCCCCCTTTTTTTTCGGCAACTCTGAACGCATGAGTGTTTGCTGGTAGGCTATTTTATGTCAAGTTAATAACGATTTTCTTATCAATTGTTTAAATTGTTTCAAGTCCTATCGTTGTGGGCCCCATATTATTCATAGACGGAACGTTTTGTCGAAGCAGCATTGAAATTATTATTTGCTAGCGGTCCGCGCCGGCTACGCACGGGTTTTTAACAAAAAGATAATTCTTCATGCGGATCCCTAACTTTTTTGAATATATATAGCCTATGTTCATCAAAGAAAATTTAGGATTCTAATGGTGAAATATTTTTTCAAATCGGTCCAGTAGTTTCGATGCCTATTCAATTGAAACAAGCAAACAATCAAATCTTTCCTCTTTATAATTACATTACATTACATTACATCAGCCTATATAGTCCACTGCTGGACATAGGCCTCCCCTTATGAGCGCCATAATGTGGCATTATTCATCATAATATAAGTATAGTATAATATAATATAATAGGTATAAGTATATAATTCAGCTTTCTAAAGATTCCGTCATTTACACGACGTACGTCGATAATTTGTGTTCAAAGGTCATAAACTTATTAACCGAAACGGTTTTAGGCTTTCTAAAGACAGTCGTTCATTTGAAACAAATTACGTCTTGTGAATATTAATCTTATTTATCCTTTTTATAGACGGCAGCTATTGTGAGAGACCAATGGTTGTTTACCCCTCCAGTAAGCGCGGATTACCAAAAACAGCGCGGTCTAAACTGCGTGTGGGCGGATGACGTCACGAGCTTTTTGTGAATGGACCCGCATGGAGCTATGACTAGCTATGACTAAGACTTTTATTGAAAATTATTAGAGGTTTTCGTATTACGTTGAATGGAACTAAGAAAAATTATGAATGTAAGTGGAGGAAGTTGAAAACATTTCTTTTGCGTTTTGAGACACGAACATTAAGGAAATTGAATAAATATTGTATATATACCTATGTGTATTTGTAATTTCCTTGATTTTCGTGAAGTTTCTACAGAGAATTGTTTACGTAAAAACAATATAAAATATATTATAAAATCTTTCCTGAAATGTTTTCCACTGAAAATATCAATTGTGTACCTACTTTTTCCGATAGATGGAAGGCCAGAGAGCGGAATTGGTTTTAATTTTCACCCTTCGCGTATGGAACCCTAATAAAGCGCTGACTGGAAAACTGGGATTTCCAAATTGGGCGTTAGTCCCATTTATGGAGTAGAACTTGTCACTTTCTCGAAGGAACAGAAATGTATAAATAGCTAGCGATAGACATAATTCAATTACAATAGGTATAATTGAACGTGAACTTATTTGATAATATTAATTACTATTTATAACTGTTGATGCTATACATAGTGCTTATTTTGTAAGTCTAATGAAATAAAGTTATTGTAATCAGAAATCTCAATATTGAACACTATTCAATCGTATCGCTAAAGTACCGACCTAAATTAAAAAAAATTAAACTGTTTGTAGATGACTGTACGCGAATAACTGATTTAAGAATCGAGCGAGTTGACGACAGAAAAAGTTGGTAAAACCAGAAGGTGCCAACTCGCGCGAACTCGCGTGAATCATTCGAGCGAGTTGACGAATAAGTCAAAGCGAAGTATGAACCTCATAGATAACAATACTACTTATAGAGTACATATTATAATTATAATAGAGTACATAATAAATATAATAACAACCAATATTTGCACTTCACTATAAAATCATGACGTCATACTTTTATGAATGGAGCCGCCCACGCTCTCACAACTCACTGTCTGTCGTAAACAGCCACACTGTAATATAAACCCAACCAGCGAAGCAATACGGCTGTAATTTATCCAGCGATTGCTGGATGCATTTTATAGTACGACCATTGACTAAAAGATATTGGAAAACAATGCGATGTTTACTTAAATATAAATAAAAACAAGAGAACTCAATATAAGTCAGGGATTTTTCGTTGTCTAAGGAGGGCCTGGTTGTGCCATTAAATTTAACAGACTAATGTCAAAACACCCTTTTAAGCTCCGGTCCGCCGCCGGTGGCCCGTGTTGCTCTATGTTTAAGCCTGGTCAATCAATTTTTGAACTTTTTAATACTGATGTTATGCTTTAAGCCTGATCGAACAATTGTTTAACTTTTTAGTATCCATGGTAAGCCGTCCTGACAGAGATAGCTTTCGTGGCGCAATAAGGGTTTGTGTCCACGGATCCCGGGATCAGATTGAATTAGCCACTGATCCCGCCACGTTGTATTTACCGATACCGGGATCGGTTTCTACCAAAACACAGGTAAATATTTGGTGGATAAAAAAAAATTATTAAGTAAAGGCCCACCTGAAATGCAGAAAGTTTAGGGTCTTTTCCCGCCGCGGGACACAAACGCGTATTATATGCATATATTTGTTATGAACATTATCTATCTTTACTAATATTATAAAGAGGAAAGATTTGATTGTTTGTTTGTTTGTTTGTTTGAATTGAATAAGCTCCGAAACTACTGGACCGATTTGAAAAATTCTTTCACCATTAGAATCCTAAATTTTCCGTGATGAACATAGGCTATATAATATTTTCAAAAAAGTTAGGGATCCGCTTGAAAAATTCAATAATTGAACCGTGCGCTGTATATTCAACCTCTTTTTCTATTATGGTGCGTCAGAATAGAAAAAGAGGTTGAATATATAGAGCGCACGGTGCTTGCTTTTTCTCTACGGCCAGTGTCAGTTAACTACAAATCAATTTAGCAAATCTACATTTTAAAGACCTGTGCATTGCTATGCATTTTAGTCTCAAATGCAAGCACTCCTTGAAGGGTAACGTTGTTTGACCAAGTCATTTTTTACTGCTCAAACATGCTGCTATTGGTCAAATCAACCCTTTTGTTAGCTACGTGGGAATTTCGCAACTCCGGCAAGTGCACATCTTTTCTTAGTATTATAAGAACAATTGAGCTATTCTATCTCATAAAACAGGCGACCTTAATTTTAGAACCCACGTGTTTAGTGCATTATCAGTACGTACCCTACGCATTGTGCTATCGTTTTAGCGAAAAAAATATCATTTGCTGCACCGCAAGCTGTCTTTTGCATTGACATAACGTGCGTTTTATATTAGAGCCTTATTCATATATTTAAAATATAAAGTCAAGTTAAGATTTATTGCTTCAACTGTACTAAAGTAACTATAAATTGCCTTATAAAAAACTTGGGCCAACGGGGAGTAAAAAAGTAGGACGAACAAAGATTTTTTGAAATAAAATAAAATAAGGGCCGAATACGGCATAGAAAGTGAGACGAAGGAAGATTTTTTGAAGTGGGCCGAACTTACTAGGGACGAATACGGCATAAATCGTTGTTATGGAGTGTCGAGTCAATGTCAAAAATCCCAATGCTGTTAAAAAAAGTAAGGGATCCGTATGAAAACTGTGAAACCCATCGTGTTAGTGTGTATAATTTCTGAAACTTTTGTTTAATACCCGTGCGAAGCCGGGGCGGACCGCTAGTGTATGTATAATACTGACTGTATAAATACGTCGTTGTCTTTCCATAGGAATATTACATTTGAAACATTTCTCACTCTACCTTGTATTAAAGGAATTACGTGTGGTGTATACATAATTGTTTCTTTCTTTTATGTCAAAATCAAAATCAAAATCAAAGTGCTTTATTTCCTTTAGACCTTACAGGACACTTGGACACGTCACAAAATACAAGTTAAATAAGAAATAAAATGGGAAATAAAGTGATCACTTTGATTAATTGTTCACTTCAATCTTTTTAAGGTAAAGTAAAGAAGCGAACAAGAAACCTTTACCTTGTTAGATTGTTATGTTTAACCTATGTTTAAGAATTGTACCTATACCTTTTTATATGGCCAAATAAATTAAGCTTTCTTTCTTTCAGTTGATCTGACTGTTGCAAACAGTCCAGAGGTGGCTCAACTGGTCTAAATCAATATAAAAAGCAAACGTCCTCAAGTCTGCGTCAGATATTCAACACACCAACGGTCGAATCTCGCTATGGTTCCTAATAAAATATAATAACAGTAAATAAAGGTTGCTGAGGACACAAAAGACAAACAAAGCATGACGTAAATGTATGACTTGTATGTTTCTCCCAATATTGTATCTGTTTAGGAACAACGTTATTACCATATTATTTTGTAAAACGTGTAAGGGTTATAAGCGTAAGAGATTATTTGTAAACATTAGATTATAAATAAATGTCAATCTTTAAATAAAATAATTTACCGGATACAATTACAGTATTTTAGTGTAACATTTAATCCGTAGGGACCTAAACTACCGTAAATTTAAGAATCCTAGGCTTCTTTAAGGAATAATAAAATATATTAAAATTAAATAAATATTGCTGGATAATACACACTACAGCTACTCCCAAGTTAAACTGAGCTTGTGTTTATTATACTAGTGTATTTAACTGTGAACTTTTCTTCATTTCTTCTACTAGTGGACAAAAAATTGAAGTGAAGAGAAATCAATAACAACTTATTTTTTTTTTTATAACTATGAACTGTATGAAATTTGACTTGTCTCGTGCTTATTTTGTTTCTAAAGAAATAAAGTTATTGAATCTGAATCTGTGGACTCTTTCAAGTCACTGGTCCGAGTCACTGTCCTCGTGTAGATAAAGCATTAGTGACAGTGACATAGTAAGCGCCAGCCGCCCTAACGCGTAGGGCGGTCGTGGGCGGCACGGCGCGTGGGCAGATGACTCGGCACATAGGGACTTGATCCAGTGAAAGTATAGTGAAAGTGTATCTTGATAGAATGAAGATTACTATAAACTAGCGGTCCGCCCCGGCTTCGCACGGGTATTAAACAAAAATTTCAGAAATCATACACACTAAACACGATGGGTTTCACACTTTTCATACGGATCCCTTACTTTTTTTAGCAGCATTGGGGTTTTTGACGTTGACTTGACACTCCATAACTGACACTGGCCGTAAAGAAAAAGCAAACAGCGGAGCCATAATAGAAAAAGAGGTTGAATATGTAGCGCACGGTTTAATTGAAATTTTCATGCGGATCCCTAACTCATAAGAAAATTTAATATAGCCTATCTTCATCACGGAAAATTAAGGATTCTAATGGCGAAAGAATTTTTCAAATCGGTCCAGTAGTTTCGGAGCCTATTCAATTCAAACAAACAAAAAAACAATCAAATCTTTCCTCTTTATAATATTAGTATAGATAATATCAGCCTTATATTATAAACTGGTGGATTTAACAACAGGCTAAGTAAGCTGGAGCCTGGGGCGGCTAATTTTGGTGGGCTTTTTTGGTAATGGTAGTTTGGCCTATTTATTTAATATCGTAGAAATAAAAAAATATATTCGTAATGGCAATATAGTATGTTTTTGTTATTTCTGCAGAATCTATCGAGGTTCACAATTTCAAAATTTGAATTGCCTACGGCGCCAATTGTGGTCAGCCCCGGCTTCGCGATATTTAACAAATTTTTTTATTTGATGTTGAGCTTCATTATAGTAGTTTTTACATAGAACCCTAACTTTTTTGAAAATATTCTATAGCCTATGTTAATAAGTAACGTAGGATTCTAATGGTGAAAGATTTTTCAAATCGGCCCAATAGTGGAGGCAATTCAATTCAAACACAAACAAAACTTTCCTCTTCATAATATTAGTATAGATGTGTTATTTTTTATTTGTTGCTACTTCATGCCAATACTACTGAACATATCAGGCTGAAATTTTGCATAGATATACATATACCTAGTCTGGATATTTATATAAACAAATAGATACTACATTTTAACCCTCATAAAACGCGGTATTAAAAACAAATGCGAGTTTTCACTCACGAAAAAAAATCAAGTATTTCACCGCTTATCAATTATTTACCAAATCCTAACTCTCAGCAGTCAATGTACCGATATTACACATTCACAGCCTGTTATCAGATAGGACAGTGACGTCACACAGCCTCCGCAAATACTGGGTATTGCAAGTAGGTCGATACCTCGTCTACCGATTGGGCAGGTATCGGCCGGTCTCGATAATCTATGGGTATTACCCAAAGACTATAGAGCTACAGCTTTTTAACAGTACTTTATTTATTCATTTATTTTATTGGTATACAAAACAGACAATCGAATCATGGTAAGTAAAACATGATATACGGTTCTTATACTAGATTGAGTTGAGATAACTATAATGTGCGATAGAGCGGTAAAGCATATGTACAATATTAAAATCAGAAAGAGAAAAGAAAATCTATATTAGCTTTATATTTTATTATTTCATCGATAAAGTTACTACCGAGCTTCTGCTGTTAAGTTGAAATTACGAATTCAATTTGTAACAAAAAGTGTATGTGCGTATTTTGAATCTGCAAGCTTATGTATATTTTTATAATAATAACCCATACGCACATTGTAAAAATTCTAGACATTCTTACTAGAAATCTCTAAAAGGATCGAAGGCAATTAACCCAATCAACTGCTTAACGATTTTCCTTAACTTGACCAACTATTACCAAGTTATCCAGTATGTTCTAGGAACCGTCGTGGGTTTCCTTCCCAGAACCGTGAGATATAAGCAACCGACCCTTTGACAAGATCCAGGTACGAAATTTATTGACCCTGTGCAGTGCCGCTCACTTTATACAGGGTGTGGTTTTTGCAAGCTCAACTGCCGGTTTTGAGGTTACTTAGGTCAGATAAGGTTTTAAAGTATTTTCATTTATTGTAGACTTTACTGGGGTTTACCAAACTAAGGTTTTTTTTTTTAATTTTGCTGTCGGTCACGGTAATCGTTTTAAGATTATCAGTGATTACTCGATCGATAATGCAATCTTTCAAAAGCGAACTAAAAGTTCTAGCCTGTTGAGCAAGTCAATATAAATTCAATAAACTATTCGACATTTTATAATTTTTAAATAGTGTTTTTAGTTATGAATCTATTTATTATGCACAGATCAGCAGCATTGCAAGGCAATACAACCAGCGTCTTGGGAACGCTTCCGACTGGTGTTGACATGGATCAATTGAGTATCTGTAGTTTGTTTACAACACTCTGTGGTTAGCTCAATTTTTATACGATTTGATTGCATATACCATTTCTACTTTGGTTATTTTATTCTAATTTTCTTTCTTACTAAACTTTCGTGAATCAAAAGTTCATTGATACGACAGCCATTATTGGAATACTTTCTTTTTTTTGTGATACGAAAGCCAATCCGCACAATACCGGACACCCTGTACACCCCAACACTGGGCCAGTAACTCACAGAGGTAGGTCAGGATACGAGAACAAAAGCCGAACCAGTTTCATGACCTCCAGACAGACGCCATATTGAAAGTACACATCGCCACAAAACTATGTCATCTGTCAAAATGATCGCGCTAATATTTAGCGTGCAAATATTTTGGCTTAGTTGTATTTGTATTGTATGTACATAAGAGCTAGATGATTAAAAAATGTAAAGCTTCTATGGGAAAATAATACTAAATGGAAATCATTAACAAATAATAAATATAACCGAATAAAATAATTACAACTACTATTTTCATATTATGTGCATTTCCTACCAATATAAGGCTGTCAAGAAGAATGCTGGCAGTATTGTCATATAGATTCATTCATATTGAGTAATTTTACTAAAAAGAAATTTTAGTAAAAAATATTTAGTAACAATGAAGTCGGTCCTACTCTTCATACATGTGTGCCCAGGTATAGTGAAACGAATCAACTACATATTACCTTTCTATACCTATAGAATGCCATAAGTGATTGAGTATTGACAGCACTAACAAATATATCAAATATTTAAACGAAAAGAGTAAAACCGAAACAGTGTACTTTGAAGTGTTATTTAATATAATCTCTGAAGATAATAAGATGTTATGGCATCACAATAAAACATAATAAAATAACACAAACACGCGTGTGAATGGCTGCTTAGATATCCATATCTTGCAAAAGTTATTTATTTGTAGATATTTGAGATTCTGTTTTCGTTCCGTGTCCGCTTTGGGATCTGTGACACAGTATTTTCCTTTTTGACGTCGCAACGATTCCTATTTTTGTTATTATTCCTAGAATTAAGCTTCCAGCGACAGATGGATTTCCCATAAAAAAACGTATTCCCAATATGATTTGTAATTTGAGCATATTATATCTAAATATTTTCCGTGTGGTGCCGGCATAGAATTTCACCACCATTCTTCCCGTGGGCGTCGTAAGAGGCAACTAAAGGAAACACACCGGGGGGCGGGCAGCAGCGCCCTCTGCAGAACAACTCCACTGGACTGCGATCCCTGCTGGCCAGCGTGGGGATTATGGGCAATATCCCCCATATGACAAAACAAGCCATGATATGACCCCCCGTTCCCGGCCGCCTCGCTATTCCTGGCCATGGTAGCGAGCGGCCATGGTAACGGCGGGGCAGGGGGTGCGAAGAATCTTCGGGCTACCCCAGGCTAGCGTTACAGAGAACTAAAGTCGGCATAGCTCAGAGATTTAGCAAACTGAAGTGGCAATGGGTCGGTCATATTTCGCGAAGAACCGATAACCGCTAGGGTAAACGTGTTCTTGAGTGGAGACCGCGACTCGGTAAACGTAGTGTAGGACGCCCTCCTGCTTGGTGGGATGACGATCTGCGAAAGATTGCTGGCAGATGCTGGATGCGACAAGCTGAAGACAGGGCGCTATGGCGCTCATTAGGGGAGGCCTTTGTCCAGCAGTGGACTAACATAGGCTGATGATGATGATGATATTTAAATAGTATTTATCTAGGTACCCGCCATAAACATTCTTCAAAATACTTTTCAGTACAAATTAAATCTAATTGCATATTTACATTAAAGAAGAATTTTTTTCGTAATAATTTGTGTTACAAGTACCTACTTAATAGCAGACATGATGAGAATATGCTCAAATTACATGATGATGATGATATTTAAATAGTATTTATCTAGGTATCCGCCATAAACATCATGTTGCTACTTCGTTTGTTTGGATAATTCATCATTTGCGAGCCTAAGTTATGATGAATTATCCAAACCAAGTTCGTATGGTATTGTATGAACAATACACCATAACATAAATAAAAATAAATAATGCTTATTTATAATGCTGGACAATCCACACAGCATCATCTAGCCCCAAGCTAAGCAGAGCTTGTGTTATGGGTACTAGATGACTGATATACATAATACAATATTATTAAATAGATAGATATTTTTTATTATACATAGAAAACAACCAGAACCCCTGAACAAATATCTGCAGATCGTACAAATATTTGTCCCGAGGCGGGAATCGAACCCGCAACCTCCTGCGTCGCTGGCGGACCTTCGTCCACAGCGCCACAGTGGTCGTCTAATAAAAACTAATTAGTTACTAAGTTCCTAAATAAAGGCCGTATTTAATAAGATATGGCTTATGGAAATAAGATCCTAGTTCTATGCAAATTTATAACAATATCCAACAGTTCTAGAAATACAACATAGTTTTTCCAAGAAATGTTTTGAAACTTACGCGATCTGAACACATAATGATTAGTAATTAACGGGTATTTATCGCGTTTCTTCTTCCTCCTTTCTTCTTCTTTTCTCGACGTTTCAACAGGTTTGCACTCTGTCGTGGTCATCTCGTGACCACGACAGAGTGCAAACCTGTTGTTTGCACTCTGTCGTGGTCCACTAATCATTATTTTTCCAAGAAATTTGCACACACTGTTTGTTGTTAACATACATAGAGCATGAGTGTTTGTGTGACCACGAATTAGCTATACAACACAAATATCTATGAGGAAACTGTTATATTAGCTGATTCGACATTCGCAAACTAGACGAAGTTATGATTAAATTTTTTATTTACGAGGTTTACGTTTTGGCAGGAGGTAAGTTTATGTGGGGTTGATTCCCCTATTTTCGACGTTTCAACAGGTTTACACGGTCGTGGAATAATTGTAATAATGTGTTCAGGGCGGGAGGTTTTTTTTTTTTTGGTATTGTGGTTTTTCTAATTAGAATTTAGAAGCAACTAGCGACCCGCTCCGGCTTCGCATGGGTCCAATGCTGATACAAAAACCTTCCTCCTGAATCACTATCTATTAAAAAAATCGCATCAAAATCGTTGCGTAGTTTTAAAGATTTAAGCAAACATACATTTACCTTATAGGGACAGAGAAAGCGACTTGTTTTATACTATGTAGTGATTCACATCAGGGCCTTTATTCACTATTGTCAATCCACGCACGTTACACAGATACGACATGATAGCGGCGTGGAATCGTACAAAACCGTATTTAGAATGCGTTGTGACGTCACACGTTTTGGGCAAGGATTCTCCTATTTCATAGAGAATAAGGCCCCAGCAGCCTCGAATCAGGAACTTGGCTGTGTTACACCCCCGTACTCAGAATGTCAGGGAGCTCGTCTCGCGTTGGTTGATCCTGCTTCTGACCTCTCCCCGGCCTTTCGGTTTGCCGTTCCATTGGATTATAAGAATAAGAAATAGTGTATTTGCGCACACATTTCAGTAATTTAACAAAATGTATAGACGACGTCGCGCGGCGGCCGAAGGTCCGCCTCAAGAGGTAGCGGATCCGCTTCCCGCCTTGGGACAAAATCTTTGTACAATGTACAAATATTTGCTCCGGATGTTCTGTGTATTTTCTTTGTATATTAAGAATATATTAATATCTATAATAAATGGGTAGGTACACTTCTAACTGGTATTAATCTGGATCAGTTGAGCTACCTGTAGTTTGTTCGTAACAGTCTGCAGTTTTTATTTAGTTAGACAATCGTAATTTTCTGGGTTAATAAAGGCTTTTTTATCCTGTTTAAAATAATTAACCATTATTTTGTTTAACCTTATTAAATTGTAATAGTTATTGTATTGCATTAAGTAAATCAGTCATCTAGTACCCATAACACAAGCTCTGCTTAGCTTGGGGCTAGATGATGCTGTGTGGATTGTTCTGCATTATTATTAGAATGTCTTGCGCAGTCCTCGCGAGCCTCCGTTGGTATTTTAGGTGTAGGTATTTTAATATTTACCTGAATCAGTTTGCGTCTGATTTAGGTATTGTTATTTTTATATTTTACGTAGGTAAGTCTGGGTAAATCCGAATCCCCCATGGATACATATTTATTCAGGAAAAGCTAACGACCACAAATTGTATATTATTTATATAAACTAGGTTAGGTATAATATCTTAGATACTAGTGTATAATCACGGCATGATTGATGACGTAGTAATCTAAAGTTCCCTTGTTTACAAACAGACAAAACAGACGTTAAAACAATTAATTAGATTTAATTAGACGACCTCTGTGGCGCGGTGGGCGAAGGTCCGCTTGCGACGCAGGAGGTTGCGGATTCAATTCCCGCCTCGGGACAAATATTTGTACGATCTGCAGATATTTGTTCAGGACGGTCTGGTCATTTTCTCTGTATAATAAAAAAAATATCCATATATGTAATAATATTGTATTATGTATATCAGTCATCCAGTACCCATAACACAAGCTCTGCTTAACTTGGGGCTAGATGATGCTGTGTGGATTGTCCGGAATTATTGATTTATTTATGAGATTCTGACGTCATACGTATCCAACGTACAGAAATCGTATCATGATCGGTGCAAGCAAAGGAACGCGCTAAACCTTGTCTATATTTCTATTCACTCAGCAAATAACATGAAATCGAGTAACTTTAAGGTATTTTGTAAAATGATATAATTTCATACCTTAGAATGCGGATTGTGTAATATGATATTGTATGAATGCACCGATTCAATTATAATGAAAATGTTAAGTTTGCTGAGTAAAAGGTTTAAAGTTCGTTGAATTTGGGGCGATTTGTATAGCAAATCGGCATTTTCTTCAGTTTACTTTTTTTTGTAATGAAGATATTAATGGGTGTTTGAGAAAAAATTCAAAATTTACACATTTTTATTAGTTTAATTAGTTATGACGCCCTGTATTTTAATTTTACTAGCGATCGCCTGGCCGGAGGGCGTCCTACACTACGTTTACCAAGTCGCGGTCTCCACTCAAGAACACGTTTACCCCAGCTGTTATCTGTTCTTCGCGAAATATGGCCGGCCCACTGCCACTTCAGTTTGCTAATTCTCTGAGCTATGTCGATGACTTTAGTTCTCTGTCGGATTTATTCGTTACGAATCCTATCCTTCAGAGAAACTCCGAGCATATGTAGCTCTTTCCATAGCTCGCTGAGCGACTTTGAACTGGTGGACCAACCCTATCGTGAGTGTCCACGTCTCAGCTCCGTAGGTCATGACTGGTAGGACGCACTGATTAAAAACTTTCGTTTTTAAACATTGCGGTATGGATTATGAGAAGACTCGACGTAGTTTTCCGAACGCTGGCCAGCCTAGCTGGATCCTCCTCTTGGCTTCCTTCTCGAAATTGTTTTTACCCAACTGCAAAATCTGCCCGAGGTAAGTGTACTCAGAAACTATTTCGAGAAGGTGACCATATTCGATCACAGGTGTTGGATCAATGTGGGCATTGATCATGACTTTGGTTTTATACAAATTCATGCCAAGACCGATACATCGGGAGGCTGAAGCTAGACTGTCCAGCATCCGGTTGAGCTCCTCTAGCGACTCCGCCATTAAGGCTATGTCATCCGCGAATCGCAGATGTGAGATGTAGTCGCCGTTTATGTTAATGCCCTTGTGAGTGACGTGAACAGTTTCGGGGATATGACATCCCCCTGCCTCACTCCCCGATCTAAGCATACATAGGGACCAAAAGACAGCGGCAAGCGACTTAGTTTTATACTATATAGTGATAATTAAAGCACCTCCTTATACTAACAAACGTTCAAAGAATCACCTCATTACCGACGGACAGGAAAACTTATGACGCGAGTAATTATATATTCCCATAGATTAGGACCCACAAGTCTTAATTAGGGAGCGATAAAGGTCCTTATTTCAGCTAGCAGGAAGCTGATAGTGGGTCACAGATTATGCGGTACTGGATACCGCAACCTTCCTGTTGTTATCGGCGGTGGGTACCCGTGGGATAATTATATTGATATCGGCTCGTTGGGAATAACCCGTATTGTCGCGCACAAAAATGTTTAACATTTTCTAAATCGAAGTATATCGGTCTGACACGGCTTCGAACGGATTTTTAATTTTTAAGTAGTATTATAGTAGTAATACATTAGTACTATATACCGCTAGTACAACTAGCGGTCCGACACCGCTTTGGACGGATTTTTAGTTCAGATTTCAGAAATAATATTTTTTACACAGCAAAACTTACACGTTGGGTAACGTTATTGACGTTTTTCATACGGATCCCTAACTTTTATGAAAATATATCCTGTGTTCATCAGGGTTAATGGAGGATTCGGGGCTTATCCAGTAGTTTCGGAGCCTATTCAATCCAAACAAACAATTAAATCCTTCCTCTTTATAATATTACAGTATATGTATAGATTTAGTATATCACTCATCCATCAGCTAGCACAGTGACGACAGCGGCGAAGGTCCCCCTGCGACGCAGAAGGTTGCGGGTTCGATTCCCGCCTCTGTACAAATGTTCGTACGATCTGCAGATATTTGTTCAGGGTGTTCTGATGATTTGTGACCAATTTTATCAAGATCCATTCAGCCGGTTAGTTATGAAAAAGTAACAGACAGACAGAAACTGTCCAGACACTTGCTTGGGGCTAGATGATGCTCTGTCAAATTTCCAGAAATATTTATTTTATTAATTTGTTAAAAGGTTTGTAGGCGAATGTACAAACTGTGCATATGTAGTAGTTTAGTTATGTACAATTTAGTACCTACTTATGGATTAAAACATAATTAATTGTTGCTGAAAACAAGGAAACCGGAAGCGTTGTTGGCCTTCGCTTGGTAATTTTTGGCCTTAAAGCGAATTTGCGGTGAAGTATCATAATCATCAAAACATATATTTTATAACTGTGTTCTTTGTTAACGCTTTATTAGATACTAGCGGTCCGCCCCGGCTTCGCACGGGTATTAAACAATAATTTCAGAAATTATACACACTAAAACGATGGGTTTCATAGTTTTCATACGGATCTTTACTTTTTTTAACAGCATTGGGGTTTTTGACATTGACTCCACATTCCAAAACTGACACTGGCTGTAGAGAAAAAGCAAGCACCGTGCGCTATACAACCTCTTTTTCTATTCTGACGCGCCATAATAGAAAAAGAGGTTGAATATACAGCCCACGGTTCAATTATTGAATTTTTCATGCGGATCCCTAACTTTGTTGAAAATATTATATAGCCTATGTTCATCACGGAAAATTCAGGATTCTAATATTGAAAGAATTTTTTAACTCGGTCCAGTAGTTTCGGAGCCTATTCAATTCAAACAAACAAACAAACATACAAACAAACAAACAATCAAATCTAGGAAAGATTTGATTGTTTGTTTGTTTGTATGTTTATAATATTAGTATAGATGTTGGCATTGCCTTTATATAAATGAATTATACAGAGTGTTTGGTACACCATTTGCCAAAATAATTGGGGGGGTGAAGAGTGGGCAATGCTACCTTTCCGACCTCCTCAAAATATACAGTGTAGGCTACACTGTATATTTTTTTTTTATCCAATTTGCGTATTATGTAAGTTAAAAAGCAGATGTAAATTACAAAAAAATATATTTTAAAATTACTTCACAAATACCTACTGCTTAAATCTTGCGTGGGGTTAATATTTTTTGAGGAGGTCGAATAGGTAGCATTGACCCCTCTTCACCCCCCATTTTATTTTGGCAAATGGTGTACCAAACAATGAATTTGTGATTTATGAATAGCCCATAAGAACGTTAGCGCATTCACCGCCCAGCCTGACCAGCTGATGGCCATGTGCGTAATGGGCCATGATAGTGTTAATTAGCCACTGGATGTGCAGGATTTTTTTATGTTTTTTCAATGCATTTTCCGCTACAAGTAAAGAATTATATAGCTAGACTTAGCTAAATAATATATTCTCTACTTGTAGCTTGTACTTCAAACAGTTGAGCTTACAGCTGTTGCATTCCATATAGAGGTAAAGTTACTCAAGCAATTTAGGTAGAAACTCACAATTCGTGAAAACATCCAAAGAATTCGTGTGACGTACATTGAACTTGCATAGAATACGTACACAATGCGAGTACCTACTTGTGGGGTCAATGACCGCATTTGTTTTGTCTTCGTTCAACGCACATCCTGTTGGGTTAAAAAACATTGAGATGCGAAAACGTTCTAAGGCCGGCCTTCACCAAAAGATATCGGACAAGCAACACCTTTGATATTCAAACCCGATTTAAATAACCGACGGTTAAATTTGGAACGGTTGGTTAGATATTTTTATAATGTTAGGATTAAACTTCAAAGTTAACGAAGGAAACTGCCTAATAGTCCGATTATCCTTTGGTAAACACCAGCCTTGATGTATGAAAATTGTGTCAAAAACGTAAGTTTTTTTAACTGACGTTTTTGATATATTTTTCGGTTAATGCCGGATTATCTGTCTGAAGAACAAGTTAAGGCCAGGTAGGCCAACAGAGGCCGCACTTTTGTGGTTTTCAAAACCATCTGAGATGTAGGAATACTGATTAAAAATTCTGTAAAAAAGATATGTAATAGTTAAGGATTTAGTCTAGTCAAATTCGCATTCAGATACAAGATTTTATAAACTTCGCTCGGGAAAAAAAAATCTCGAAGTTACCCCTTTTTGAAATGTTTTTTCAATATTATGACTAAACTATGTGATATTTTAAGTTTTTTTTTGTACTCAATTAAAGACAGTAACTATTTCTAGACAAATTCGCAGAGTTTGTCCTGATAAAATGATTTTCAAAATCTATTATTTTGATTTTGAAAATCAAATTACTATTTTGAAATAACTACAAAATTCACAAGCGTGGTGGCTTGGCAGACACGATCAGTCGCGCTCTGGCGCTTACAGACGACGGACCTATGTCAATTTTTCCGCTAATTTATGAAGTACGTAAATGTTTCATTTATTATGCAATTTTAGTCTCTGACACAATGGCGTTAGATTCAATTTTACTTCAACCTTTGACATGATATGTGACGGTCGTAGTGCCATAGTATAAAATCATCGGTATGTAAGGCAGAAAATTAATAAAGGTTATTGTTCTAGTTTAAAAATATATTATCTACTTACTGGAATGATTTATTGAAGCCAATAATATTTAGTTAACTACATTAACATTTATTATATTTATATATCTATAAAGCATTGACATAATTGTTCTCCTTGATGGTGGAGCCCCCTCCACCATCATAGGTATGGTTTTTTTTACGGAATCGTATAGAGGGCATCGGGGGGACCTAAGGAAAATTCCGACTTTTCCAAATTTGCCCCTTCTCCCCCCCCCCTTTAGGGGGGCTCCCAAACAGAGCCATACTGAATGTTATTTTTTGTGGGGTTGTATAGAGGGGGTCAAATAGTTCAAAGGCAGGCAAAAATTCCCCCCTCCCTTTGCCCCCAGACCCCCCCTTTTGAAGTTGCTACCGGAAATAGTCTTTATAGAAAAATTTGGATTGCGGAGTCGTATAGAAGGTTTCTTCTAGTGTTGAAAAATAAAAAAAAATCACCCCCCCTCCACCCACATTTTCACCCCCCCTTTTTGTATCTCCCAAACGGATCGACCTAGAAGAAAAATTTTTTCACAGTTATGTAGAGGAGAAGAAATCATTTTGAACTCCAAAAAAAGTTTGAACCCTATGACCCCCCAGACCCTCTTTTTTTTATAAAAAACCGAAAATTGGCCAAATTTTGACCTTTTTTTTCGGGTGGAGCATTGCGGCGAGCGAAGCCAGCTGCAATGCGACTAAGGAGAATAGCACGGCGAGCGAAGCGAGACGTGCTGTGACCCCCACGACCCCCCTCTCCCAGCAAGCGGGTGAAGCACTGCGGCGAGCGAAGCGAGCTGTGCTGTGTGACCTAACACCCACTTATATGGGTATCGTTTTCGACTAAATCAAACACGTAGATTACGAAAAAGATGTCCATTTTCAAATCCAAGATGGCTGAAAGTTTACTATCGCAGATTTTACACATGGATATCGATTACCATCAAATCAAAGACGTTTTAGGTTATGAAAAGTAAAAACTCCAATGCGATAAGGCCGCCTAAGGCAAGGCACTCCCCCCGAGCTGCTAACCTCTAGTTTTTAATCTATAATTTTATTACATGTTAATAGGTTTCTTTTATCTATACTAATATTATAAAGAGGAAAGATTTGATTGTTTGTTTGTTTGAATTGTTCCGAAACTACTGGACCGATTTGATTTTTTTTTTTTATCATTAAAATGCTAAATTTTCCGTGATGACCATAGTTAGGGACCCAGATGAAAAATTCAATAATTAAACCGTGCGCTATACCTATATTCTTATATTATGGCTCCGCTGCTTGTTTTCAGATTTTTTAAATTATTATATAGTAAAAAACTGCAATTAAAACATGAATAAGAGCGTTTTCTACTTTACGTAAAATAAGTTTTATCTTTTTTTCCCGAATAAAACCGCAATCACATCTTACAATAAAAAGCGAGATATCGAGGAGTGAGTATTAACCTGTTGCGATGTTGTTCGGATCAAAGAGTTGTTTTTATTTTTCGTTTAATAAAAAAGTAAAACCCATTACAAAAAGCCTATCTCAAGAACTACTCGTACGATTTGCCTGAAAAAAATTCACAAGGTGTAATCGCACCTCAGAAACAATTATTTCAAATAAAAACACTTCTATAGTAATAGTCGGTTACCATATTATGTATTCGGTGGGGGCGGCGAATTATGAAAATAATTTTTTTTTTATTTTATTTATTCTTGAAAAACTTATTCTAGTTATTAAATATTAACATTCGTTAAGCCCTTGAGGATTTGACTCGAATGTTACATTCCTCTGGTTACATACTTTACGTTTTTTATTACGTGAGTGATAAAACAAAATTTTTGTGTCTTAAACTACTAAGGTACCTTATTGATATAAACAGATAAAGAGTAAGAATAGTTATTGAATAAACGCAGCCCGAAGTGTGCAGCATATCGATGCAGTGTTCGGGCTTTCTCGGACGGCCGAGCCTCCCGAAGTTCCCCGAACACTGCAGAATGCGCCGACCTCGCTCTGGTCGGCAAAAATGAAAAATCAAAATAAAGATTTTCAGTAGGTACAAATTTTGAAATTGAATATTGAAATGGGACCCTACAGAGTCGAATGGGGTATCAAATGAAAGGTTTCAATTTGCACATTCCAAAACAGATTTTGAAATTTTGATGAATTTTATACTTTTTGAAATATTTAGAAAAAGGTCGAATAAATGACCATTCCCCCCCTTATCTCCAAAGATTGCAGAGCGATCGATGTGAAATGTAATAAATGGTCAAAAAATTAACCATTCCCCCACCAACCCCCTATCTCCGAAGATTGCAGAGTGATCGATGTAAAATGTACTATGCGTTTGTAGATATAGATTTATAATTTACAGAAAAAATATAGAGAAGTCTGTAAAAATTAAACTTTTTGAAATATGGTCATAAAACAAATTTTCATACAATGAGACTTTTTCATTGAGAGCAATTCAAATCAAAGGTATGGAATTCGACAATTCAAAACAGGTTTTGAAAATCGCCTAAGTTTCATACTAAGTAAAATACGTTGAAAAAGGTCGAAAAAAGAATTGTAGGTTCGAACCCATCGATCCGAATATCGTTGTGATTTCAAGATGAAAATGTAAATTATAGACTTCCTAGCCTTACCACAAATGGAAAAAATAATTATGTGATGTCCATAGCCTTATCATCTCCTGAGCCACTAACCGGGTACAAGCACGCTAGAATTGAATATTGGAGAATTTTGAGAAAATAATAATATTTTATTATAATTGTTTTATTTGATACCCTTTATTCTTTGTATTTATTTCAAACAAAATTTTAAATCATAGAAGCGAATGTTCTCTATTTGCTTCTTTGTCTTCTTTATTTGAGTATTTATTTCAAATTTTGTAGGTACTTAAAAAACGAAGTTCGGAAATTAACTATGCCTTTTGTTGGTCTGGTCCAGACGTTTTTCAGCGTTCTTGGTTTGGTTGGTTATCTTGGGATCAATTACTTTATTATTAATTCATTATCTATGTTGTAACAACTTCATTTATTTACGAAACTCTAACTGAAAACTATTAACAAAGTTTGATCATAGCAACAGCGTTTCTAAAGTGAAATAATATTATGCTACTGCTTATTTCTATACTATGTCGTTGGCGCTGCATCTGCGCTAAGTATTTCGCGCGCAACTTTAGACAGGACAAAATGCCTACAGCTGCAGGAATACCTCGCCTTAAGCTCCAATTTGAAAACTAACAACCTATAAGGTAAAGGTTTCTTGTTGCCTTCCTTTACCCTAAAAGATTGATGAGAACAAAGAATCTAAGTAATCAGTTTATTTCCCAGTATTATTTAGGTAATTTGTATTCAAGAGTCCTTCAAGTCTAAAGGAAATAAAGCACTTCGATGTTTGAAATACCTAACTTAAGGCGCATACAGTAGCTGATTGCTCCTCTTTGGAGGCTTTCTCCTCCTAGAGTAGTCAATTTTATGGGCTGAAAAAAATATATGTTATACATTGACCTTTTATCTGTAAAGTGAACGTACAAAAATGTTCTACGTGCTCGTTTACCTGGTGAAAAAAAATCACAAAGTGGAGCTGTTTCTGACTGAAAAAGTGTATCTACTTCTAAACTACTTAGAATTTTATACTTTTTTTTTCACCATCATGTCGGCAAAGATTTTATCTTCAAACTGAACGTATGATTTTGTGATACGACGGTTTTTCACATAGAAAATCATTATTTTAAATTTTTGCGTATGATTAGTGGGCGGTAACCTTTGAAGGTAGTCTGCGCGGGCGACGGGCGGCAGTGAAACCCTGACTGTCGTACGGGGAGGTTGTGTTCGTCTGCCTCGCGCTCTAGGTGAGCGCGAGGCGTACTTTTGCTTTTTTACTATAATGCTATATTGATGCACATAGACGCTTTATTTATTATTCAAAGTTATCCGCGCATGGACGCTTTATTTGGTGTAAGACAGTTTGTAAAATATTGAAATTTCCGAAGATCAGTAAGCTGAAGAAAGCCAGAGCTCTGAAAGCTCGTTATTTTAGAAAATTTATGCTATTGTAACTACCTATTAGCAATCTTATGTAGATTTTACATATTTGTATATTTATTTTAGGAGATCGGGTAGGTACTAAACTAGGTAGGAACAAATGAACGACAATGTAAGTAAATACTCCTTAGACCTACCCATTTATTTGTTTTATTACTGACCTTACATTATTATTTATTTATAGATTTACAGTGACCGGACAAGTTGAAACTGGAGTGAAAATGTTTTGCTACAGGTAAAACATCCATTACGCTTAGGTAGGTAGCTAATATTAGGTAGGTAGCTATGATGTATTATGCGACGAAATAAAATATGTACGTACGGCATTCTTCCTAACGTAACGCGGTTCATGATCGTCTTCAGAATTCTAGTATGGCTGCAACAGTTCTATGACTCGCCGAAGTGAAGCACTAGGTAGGTACACCCCCACCTTACTTACTGTTATGAAATGGGAATGGGATTCAAAATGTAAAGGAGACTGGGTAAAAATGGTACATAGCCTTTTTTCATCTCCTAGAGCTCGGATATTTTTAAACTTACGCGATCTGAACTCATAATTATTATTACTATTTTAACGGGTAGGTATTTATCGTGTTTTTACGGGTATTTTTTATTTACGAGTATTTTTTACGGGTTTTCTTCGCGACGGCCACCCTTTGTACTTGTACATAATTATCTAGAATTCTAGATAAACAAGTACGACAATTGCGAGTGTAACTCGCGCGCCGAGGGTTTTGAACTTTTGTCGTTAGGTTGTTACGTTTATTGACGACCTCTTGGCGCGGTGGGCTTACAACGCAGGAGGTTGCGGTTACTACAGAGATCAGTGGGTAGGTAAGTGCGTTGGTACCAACGCACTTATTTTTTTTTTTTTATGTTTTTCCTGTAAAATATAGATTTACAATGTGTCTGGTCACCGGTGTCGGAGACTTTGGGGGGGGGGGGGGGGGGGTGAAATATGGTAAATTTTATCGACAAATCACTATTCCTATTTTTTTTCTACCTCCATACAAAATGGCAGCCATTTTGTTTTCTTTTGCCTCGAAGCACGGGTGCTTATACTGATTTAGCTATAGCAACCCATGTAGAGGTCCTAGGTAGACGATATATGGCTTATTTGATAGACAATAATGTGGACAATAAAGCAACGATAACATTGTTTCCATTTCCATTTTATAATAGAGGAAAAAAGAATTTATGAAACCTAAAAAAAGATTTTTTGAAAAAAAATTTTTGAATAAACTTCTAAACTATCTTACTTATAGCTAAGATACAAGACTTATTTTGAAGCACACAGTATTTACTATCGTTCAAAAACAAAAAACATGTAGCTTATTGTAACTTATTTTGAAGCACACAGTATTTACTATCGTTCAAAAACAAAAAACATGTAGCTTGACAGTTTGGATTCTATGAAAAAGCTAATAATTCTAAAATCTTTTTAAGAAAATCTTTTTTTTTTGTTTTGTAAATTCTTTTTTCCTCCTCTACTATAAAATGGAAATGGAAACAATGTTATCGTTGCTTTATTGTCCATATTATTGTCTATCAAATAAGCCCTCTATCGTCTACCTAGGACCTCTACATGGGTAGCTATAGCTAAATCAGTACAAGCACCCGTGCTTCGAGGCAAAAGAAAACAAAATGACTGCCATTTTGCAATGGAGGTAGAAAAAAGATAGGAATAGTGATTTTTCGATAAAATTTACCGTATTTCACCCCCCCCCCCCCAAAGTCTCCGACACCGGTGACCAGACACATTGTATATTTATCTACAAACGCTTTGTACATTTTATATCGATCACTCTGCAATCTTCGGAGATAGGGCACCCCCCCTGGATGGCCAATTTTTCGACCTTTATCAAAATATTTCGAAAAGTATAAAACCTTTTGAAATTTCAAAAACTTTTTTTGACTTTCCGTTTAACACATTCCAAAACTTTTCGTTTTGGAATGTGCAAATTGATACCCCACCCCACTCGACGGGGGTAGTCTCCCCTTTAGAAATCCCCCCCTCTTTTTGACCATAATTTTTAAAAGTAGTTATGTTCAGACTTCTCTGGTAGTCACCACTTTAGAAATTTTTCCCGCCCTTTTTGACCATATTTCAAAAAGTATTATTTTTACAGACTTCTTTATATTTTTCCTGTAAAATATAGATCCATATCTTCAAATACTTGGTACATTTTACATCGATCGCTCTGCAATCTTCGGAGATAGGAGGGGGGGGAATGGTAATTTTTTCGACCTTTTTCTCAAAAAGTATAAAATTTATCAAAATTTCCAAAACGAAATGTACAAATCAGTACCTTTCATTTCATACCACCTTAATTTCTGTAGGTCCCATTTAAAATTTAGATTTCAAAATTTGTACTGAAAATCTTCATTTTAATTTTTTATTTATTTTTCTATAAATCTGTGCGGGCGCACTAAATGTATTATTATTTCAAATTTCAAGTCAATAGCTGCAGTAGTTTCTGAAATATTATGGATTCAAAACACAAAACAGAATCAAAGTCATAAGGATCCCTGGACCAAGAGACAAAATTTATATATCGTAGATTTTTTTCTTTTGTTTTCTTTCTGCTGGTTTTTAGGGTTTTGACCTCGGTTTCAAACCCCTAAAAAACAGCAGAAAGAAAATAAAAGAAAAAAAATCTACTATATAAAAGTAAATTTGTCTCTTGGTCCAGGATGCCCTTTCTCCTCTTGCTTAGAAATTTACTGTTTTATCAAATCTTTACATCCGATTTCTGGCATCATTTCTTTGAATAGGTGTAAAAACCTATATGTAAATACCATGTAATGGTAATTTTTTTCTCTTGGTCCATTATGACCTTTTTCCTTTAGCTCAGAGATTTATTGTTTCAAATTATTCCACCCGTATAACCTACCTATCATTGATATCCTACAAACATTGAAAATTAGAGAAGCTTGTATGAATGTTTGTTACCATGTACCTAACTACTAAACTGATTTGCATAAAACTTTCGAATGATTGGAATATAGGCTAGTTTAGAAGGAAATTACCTACAACGCGAACGCCCCGCGCCGCGCGGGTAGTAACGATAGGCGGTAAGGCGGTAACATACATACTTATTACTTACCTAAAGTACCGAGTTCTGTTCTCAGACCAAGAACAAATACTTGCAGAATTTTAAAGACAAAGATACATTTATTTAGCTTCACAAGAACAACACAGACATAAATAAAATAGACAATTTGTAAAAAAATATCCCGCAGTGGGAATTGAACCCGCAATTATCGCGTGTCAGCCGGCTTGGTTTACCACGCGGCCATGAAGGATTTCTACTTATCTTTTGCGGCTTACGCGCGAAATCTATTTCATTTTCTTGGCTATGCGGCGCCGGCGGCGGGGGGCGCGCGGAAGGGTGCGGGCCGAAACCATAGCCCCGCCCAAATTGCTCAAGGTCATTAGCTCCTGTATGCGCCTTAATCAAATCAAAATCAGTGAGTGCTTATTTATTTAGAGGCGGGCAATAATACAAGATTCGTGCTCAATATCTTTTAAAACTTACGAAAGATGCAATAATTTTGACGTAGGTTAACACATTGACTGCCACCACTGCAGCTTGCCCCTCCCCGGGTCCCACCGCTGAAGCTTGGCACAAGATAGGTAAAAGTGCAGTTTTCGGATAGAGGTCATAAAAATAATTTAATATAATAGAAGTTCTGTAGATCATAATAATCGTTGCAGTTCTAATAATTACGATGTAAATGCAGTTGTGAAACCGAGTGTTAGGTAGTGCCCTCTTGGACTTAAAAACAAACTGAGAGACTTGGTGATATAATATTGCCTCACTCGATGTATTTTGGGTAAAAAGGCTCCAACATTGGGGCCATAACATACGCTCTGCTGATCCTTTAAATGTCTTAGTAGGCCTTTTTGAAAAACCCCATGTTGTAGCTGTGTCGGAGAGCCACGGCAGGGAGATCATTCCACATCCCGACAAAATAATAATAACCAATGGTTGAAATGAATTTAAAGACTTAGCCATGATATGCACTAATAGATGATTGAAATGTATTTAAAGACACCATGATGAGCGCAACCTACCGCGACTAGAGCCCGTAAACGTGTCACAATAACAAATACACAATGTATGCTCTGTTAACCGAAATAAGTTGACCGTGCTATTGTCAACCAGAATTTGACCATTCTATGGGAACATAGTAAACAATCGTAAATGATTGTTGATATACGGTGTACTAATGATGAAAACAACCTATTAATGGTGTCAACGTGAACTTGTGAACTTTTTAATGTCATGTGTTTGTAATTCTAAGTAATAAACAATAATGCCAGAAACTTGTAGCATTAGATTTCCGCCGAGAATCCTTTGATTATAACATGTGGGTACTTCAAACTCCCTCACTTCGAATCTTAGAGTCAGAGTTTCAGAGGGGAAAAAGCGGCGCAAAAAAAAAAATCCGGTGTCTATCTTTTGCGTCGAAGGACAAGCCCCTTTGATAAGCAGGATAATGGTAAATGTGAGTATTTAAAATGTTTAAGTATTCAGGAAATAAAAATCTTTTTTAAGTATTTCATTTCATTCAATTAAATGAAATATAGATCTAGATGTTTCTAGATTGGATCTTTTACTATCCATAACACAAGCTCTGCTTACTTTGGAATTAGATTTTCTAGGTATAATAACTTCTTCCACTTGTACACAACAATGTTAGTGAAGAGAAAAACAGAAACACTTTCTTTCTTATTTTATAATCGTACATATATGTATATTTTGTAAGCCTAAAGACAAAGTTATTGAAATATGAAATGGTGATAATTATAATGGAAAATCGAAGCAACTTATTTGATCGTTTCAATGACATTTTCTAAGTACGAATTACCAATCAACTAGGCGTGTTCATTACTCCTCAAATCAGACATTGCGTAGTTACAAGTCTAAATACCGCAATCCTGACAGCCTCCAGGGAGCCCTATGTGTGGTCTGTTCCGGATATTTACCGGAAGGGACCGGTATGGGCAAGCGCCGGAACCGGTACAATCCTGTTACACACACTGGTGGTGAAATGAGGCCCGAGGCTTAACTTTACCTAATGTGTACAGTCACCAGCATAAATATATGACGATGGGCAGCGCTGCAAAAATATCTGATCATCAATTGAACTTATAATTATGTGACGATACGTAGGATGTAGAAATATGTGATGATTTACATCCGGCAAAATAATCTTTTGTTTTGTAAAAGCATAATATCGGATCACGTAAAGACTGCATTAATATCTGATACAATTAGCAGTAAGAAATATCTCAACAATCTGCAAGAATGAACTTTATATACCTAAGCATAGAGCCGTGATTTGAACGAAACAGTATGACGCTTCTTGAAAAGAGCATCAATCTATCATTGGATATTGCCGCTCACGTCTCACGTTTTAAGTCATTATTTTAGCATTTTAGTCGTCGGTGGCCAGTGTTATGTTATGATTATCTATCAAAAACTCCTTCGTGTATGACCGTTGACATAACATTCGAAGATTCAAAAAGCCACCATTATAACCATACCATTTTAACCAATGTAATCTCCTTGACAAAAACTCTTCTTTTATCAAATGCTGACATCAACATTTCCCACCGCAGCGTTTAATAAACTAGAGGTCCACCCTGCCTTCGCACGGATATTAAACCAAAACTTCAGATATACATATTTTACACACTAACGCGTTATGTTTCACAGTTAAGCTTAAGTCTTAAGGACCCCTTACTTTTTTAGCAGTATTGGGGTTTTGACACTGGACTTGGGACTGGCCGTAGAGAAAAAGCAAGCAGCGGAGCCATAACATATCAAGAAGTTGAATGTATTGCGCACGTATAATTATTAAACTTTACATGCGGATCCCTAATTTTTTTTTAAATATTCTATCGCATGTTCATCACGGAAAACTTAGAATTCTAATGGTGAAAGAATTTTTCAAATTTTGTCCACTAGTTTCGGAGCCTATTCAATTCAAACAAACAAACAATCAAATCTTCACTCCTTATAATAACAAATTCTTGTATTCATATTTATATAAGTAAAACGAAATCTGCTGAAATAATGTCATAACATAAAACGTGAGACAGCGATATCCAATGACAGGTTGATACTCTTTTCAAGAAGCGTCAAACTATTTCGTTCAAATCACGGCTCTATGCTTAGGTTTATAAAGTTCATTCTTGCAGATTGTTTAGATATCTCTTACTGTTAATTGTATCAGATATTAATGCAGTCTTTACGTGATCCGATAATTATGCTGTTACAACGGTGCAAACGATTATTTTGCCGGGTGTAAATCATCAGATATTTTTACATCCTAAGTATCATCACATAATTATACCTTTAATTGATAATCAGATAGTTTTGCAGCGCTGCCCATAGTCATATATTTATGCTGGTGACTGTACCATTTAGTTATTAAGACTTATTATTTTGTATGTACAATATTATGTAAGTCTGTAAGGTATTTTATGGGCCCTAGAATAAGTTTTGTTTACAATCCTTAACTGTTCTTGTGTTGCCTGAAATAAATGATTTATTATAATTATTAACTTATGCACTTAGACATAGACAAGTCAACTTTTACAATAAATTATTATAAATAAATAAATAATGCCAGACAATCCACACAGCAAAAAAAAAAAAAAATAAAGAAGTAACATAGTTAATTATTGTTTTTCTCTTCACCCTCTTGCAATCGCCGGTTTTTACGAAAGAAACCGTTAAGATCGCAGATTTTTTTGCGCGCGAAGGCGTCATCGCTCCTTAAGTGTTATTTTACGTGTAGCGATGGAATGCTTTTGAGTAGGGTGGATATGGATATTTTGGAAGAAGAAACTACTAGTAAATTTATAAATCACTTATGTGTGTAATAATTGATTTTTATGCCAAAACAAATTATTATTATGTATGTAGCCAGGATTTACTATTTAATTCAAGTGACATAATTCCCACACTAGACTGGGCTCGTATCGTGGGAACCAATAGGATTGACAGGAAAAGTAAAAAAAAAAACTCAATTGCTGTCAAATATGCCGATTTCTATAGTCATAGTTACAAAAAAAAATGTAAACAATAAAAGAAAATTAAGTCAGAAAGACAACTAGGTACATATAATAAACAAAACATTTGGTAATATGCTAGAAACTAAATAGTATACAAACAACAAGTGAGTATAGACCATGCTTCACCTTTTACAATAGACTTTCAGTTTCATCGTATGATGGAGTCAATTTCAAATCACTTTCGTGTTGTTGATTTGCTGATAGAAATTACACAATGTGTCATTCCGTTTGCCTACAATGCATAAATCTTGACAATTATTTTTTAAATAACTAACCTTTTTTTTTCTTCGAAGAACCGGCTCGCGTTGTTTTATACCTCTATTTTTCAATTAACTCTTTATTTATTACACCTTTGGTTTATAACATTGCCTTTTTTTGTTTCTACAGTTTATGAGAACTGTCTAATTATAATAATTTTTAATTGTCTGTGAAATTAACGTATTATTTTCTTAGTAATTAATATAAATATTTATTGCAAATTTTAAAATATATAGCACACCAGGGCAGAATTCATTTCGACATACTATTATAACATGTATTTCATGCAATAAATTATTTGATTATTTCTGTGAAAGCCTGATCTATCCGACTGTACTTAGGTACAAAGTACACTGAGAATCTCACTTTAAAAGGAATTCCACCGTTTATGCGCTCCAGATTCCAGCCATGGTTAACTTTATGGCGCCTTCAATTGTAAACGCTTCATATGCATTCTCTACGCGATTATACACAGGTTTAAATGAGGTTGCTGTGCTGAAATTTACACCATAAAACATTATTATTAGTAGAATTTCAGCATAAACTGCAACACGAAATTTAGTGTTTCGTATCGGCTAATTGTTGCACTCTAATGTCTTTGATTCTAATCAACTCTAATACAACAAATTAGAATACCAATTAGCACAAAACAAGTAAACGAAATAATTGCGTATTTCGGAGAAATATAATAGGAACTCTGCCCTTTTTTCCATCTGATAAATCTATACAAATATAATAAAGAGGAAAGATTTGATTGTTTGTTTGGATTGAATAGGCTCCGAATCTACTGGACTTATTTGAAAAATTATTTCAGCTTTAATCTCCTACATTATCTCTAATAAACATAGGATATTTTCAAAAAAGCTAGAGTTCCGTATGAATACTTCATTAATGTGAACCAAATGTGTATATTTGTGTCTGTTTTTTTTTTATGAAATTTTTATAGCGTAGCGGACTCAACTTAAACATACCTAACGAGCATCGAACATCGTTGGCATACCTACTCGTCCGCCATTTTGAAAAAAATGCGATTCGGCGGCCAGTGATGAAACTCATGTCAACCGACAGATTAAATGATTACAAACAAAAAGTGTTCTATGATCAAATCTCCTAAGTGATACGGTTTCTGAGATATTTGGGTCTAAAACTATAGAAAAAAACTTTTCCTGAGCTATGTTCTACTTCACTTGATGTTTATTTTATAGGTAGGTAGGGTAGGGAAATAAAATCCAACCTTTTTCTTGAACACATTTTTATTATTGTAGCAGTAGGTATGTACATAAGTTAAATTGGTATCTACAACGATTCGTTTGCCACCAGCGACTTTTTTGTTTTAAAATCCGTCATTCGCCTTCATTCTCTCATGTCTGACAATTATTGAATCCAAAAATGCCGCTGGTGACGAAGGCAGTGTTAATAATAAAGAGTAACTCCGAGTAAACCGAAATAAAGAGTACAACCTGTCGTTAGAGTCGCCTGTGTGCAGTTTGCTGAGCACCATTGCTAAAGCCCTTTTGGATTGTTTAAGTTGTTGCAATAATGGAGTATTATCTAAAATACTCAAAAACGCAGTTTAACTGAATCCTATATAATATTTAAATGTCGCCTCGTCTTTAGTGTCGACTTTTTCAAAATCTAAATATTCAATTGGCTTTGTAATAGTTTTAACATATCGGCTACTTGCACTGAGTTAAACGTCTCGTGTCTCGAACGGGTATTAATCTTCAAAATCCCGCCAGATATCATTTGAATGTAAGTGTTAATTGCAGACTCGTTCTGCAGGAGGAATATAAATATTCTGTTTACGCAAAACATCTGATCTAATTGCTATGTTTATTCTATGTAAACCATCGCGGACATTACATTGTGCTACAGCGCAATATAATGCGCAATATATTGCCGTGTGGTGTCGGCATAGAATTTCACCACCCCATCTCTTCCCGTGGGTGTTGTAAGAGGCGACTAAGAGAAACACACCGGAGGGCGGGCAGCAGCGCCTTCTGCAGAACAACTTCACCGAACTGCGATCCCCAACCCGCATACCCAGCGCGTGGGGATTATGGGCATTAACCCCCAAATGATAGTGCCATCTTGGCGCTCATTAGGGGAGGCCTATGTCCAGCAGTGGACTATTATAGACTGGTGATGATGATGACAACGCAATATGACGACGTGTACGAAGCTCTTGAAAATCCAGGGACTGAAAAACTCAAACTATGAGGTTTTGCGGCACCTTGATTTTCGACTTGTGGAACGTCTTCTTCCAGTTCTTCGTTTTATACGGTGTTTATATTTGTATAAACACCGTATAAAACGAAGAACTGGAAGAAGACGTTTTAAAAATAAAGTTAAGTATTCGTATTATCGTATAGGTATGTACGATAGTACGAATACTATAACTTTATTTTTTTTTCTTACCCTAATATCTCAGAAACCGTATCACTTAGGAGACTTGATCATAGAACACTTTTTGTTTGTAATCATTTAATCTGTCGGTTGACATGAGTTTCATCACTGGCCGCCGAATCACGTTTTTTTCAAAATGGCGGACGAGTAGGTATGGCTCCATACAAAAATGTTCGAACCCCATGAGAAAAATAAAAAATTTTTTTACCTGACAATCACTAACATAACCTAAAATTGCACATAACAGTTCTTATACAAAAAGCGCATTTACCTAGTTTATATAAAAATAGCTCTACAATCTATTCTACTGAGTAATTCAATACTCCGAGATCCGTTAGCAGACCAGGCGGTATGACGTCACACATTCCTTGCATGGAGGAAAACCGTCCCCGATGCAATATTAATAAACCGACCGTTTGAAGTAAAGTGCAACGGCTTCGCGACTTTGAACCTTACGCTGCTCTGGTATACATAGGTTACGAGATTTTAAGCGTTATTTTAATTTAAAGTGTCATAATTTTACGAGCTTAATTTTAAAAGGCAGCAGCTTCGCATGTTTTTTACAGAATAAAAGATCAACGTAGGTATAGGTATCAGGTCCAAAACTAAAATAAAAAATTCAAAAAAAAGGTTCCAAAACTAGAATTTTCTACATTTTCAAATGTGGAAAATTTTAGCTTGGTCTATTATGTAGAAATTATGTATCGTCGAAATAGTATAGCGATTCGTGAGTGGAATCGGGCCCCTGTCCAGTACTCTGCTTAGTGCTTATTTTAAAAATCCAAACAAATAAAGTTATTATTATTGAAATCTCAAAACTATAAAGTTATTCTGTGCCCTAACAAAAAGCCATCTACACCACCCCTATCTTCAGGGCGAAGACCCAACGTAGTTGTTCTTTTGAAGGGCAATGTACTCACTGAACTTTGATAGCATGTTCAAACACGGACAGATATTAGCTACATTTAACATGATTCGACAAAAAATATTTGCATTGCCAACGTATTTCTAATACGAGGATATGACGTGTGGTTAAGCAAATAAAGCGAAACTGGCTGTTATTGTAACGAAAATATTAGAATATTTGTGGTATTTCTAAATTTTTTGGATGGAACTGGATTTGTGAAATCCTATGGGTATGAACACCGAAGAAAGTAGGCAACTTCGAGGCGAAAGCCCAGATGAGGGGGTCTACTCGTAAAAGCGAAAATCTATGTTTATAATTAGTTTTTGTTCAAACGCTATCTTACACAAGTGACATAAGGTTTTGCTTCGCAGTAGGCTCCCAGATGGGACGGTAATCTGCAAAATAGGCAGATGTAGGCAGATGCTGGGAAGCCGAAGACAGAATATAGAAGACATTTGGGTGCGCTCCGGCCAGCACAGAACTAGCATATGTGTTGATGGATGATGGATGATGATAAAATTGATCTCGATCAAAACTGGGATATATTGGAATACCGTGTGTGTGTGTGGTATTCCAAAGCAATGTGTACTGCTTTTGAATCACTTTTTCTTTCAACCATTTCAACGTAACTCACAACATAGCCCTAGTATCAGACCGATAACGAAGCTCACTTATACACATATTCTTGGAGAAAAGTTTAGAAGGGTCGCTCGGCTAGCCACCCTATCACAGCGCAGCGAATAATAGCCATGGATATGTCCGGTTCCGGTAGAATACAGCCTTCTGGTCGTTTCGGAAAGGTCAAAGGTGGATCCACCCAGTAGAGAACTTTGAACTTTGCAGTTTTATGGTGGGTCAAATATCAACCAGCTGATGATAGCCATAGGTTAGGTGATATATTTATTTTGTGGCCATAACCTACTTTTAAACATAGGTACTAAGCTATACTTATTTTGTTTAGTCACGATCATCCAACTACTGGGGAAAGGTTCCGCCATTCATACTATGAGTAAAGGAGAAACTAAAGACAAATTTGGATACTAATACTTAAGGTTTAGGTTTAAGTAATTGTACTCTTATTCTAATTCGACTCAGTAGTGGTCCATTATGCGTGAGTGTGTGCTAGCAGAGCCAGCCTAACTCCGTCCAGAAGCGCAGAATCCTCCTGGGGTCTACTTATACTTTTTAAAGAGGGAAAATTGTAATGGGTAATCTCCAATCTCTAAATTTATAAAATTATTCCCCTAATTATTAGGGGGAAAAATCTCACGAAGAATCGAGCTTCCTATTAGGGCCTACTAGGAAACTCGATTCTTCGTGAGATTTTTATCCAAGCACAGGACCGAAGACGGGGTCAGAAACTAGTAGTTTCTTCTAGGTATATAGTACGCGGAGACTCAGACTTCGTGCGTATGCAAAATACATAATTTAAACAAATAGGATATGGCTGCAACGTATCTAAGGTATTTCCTAACCTTGTACTTTGCAGGGTGCTTTAGATTACAACCTACGGTTTAGTCGTTTATTACATGCAAATAATGGAATATTATGCAAATCAGAAATATTTGATATTCTCTGGTAAAACTGCCATTCCTAAATAATAAATAAATTGAAAGCAATTTAACGGATTCCCTATAGAACTGCACGTATACCTAATTATGGCGCAAAAAAGAAAATTTGGACTTTGCATTGCATGAACCCGCATTTGAGAATGCTAAATGGATGCAAAAATATAACAGTTACCGCGAAACGTTACTTTAGTACTAATAAGTACAAAAACCTATTAGGAATTATCATAATTACCGTAAAACATTTCGTTTGTAGTACACTAGCGGGGAGAGTAGCGGAGCGGGTATTATCTAAGACTCAATTTTTACAGATTTTATTTCTTTTTATGTAAACCACAAAGTTACAAATTCTATAAGTCAAGAGATCGCACATTCTTTTACCTTTTAGTTTAAATTGTTTTTTTCAGAATAAGGTATTATTTATCTAGCTTTGCCCAGCAGCGGGACAACCAACATAGGTAACATAAAAAATCAGTTGTTACTGCGTGTGTCTGTACTGTTCGTATCAAAAATAACAAAAACACTTTCAGGATCTTAAATTATAAATGGAAGATTGATTCTCATAGAACCTATGTTCAGATCTTAGACAAAGTTAAACTATAGGAACATGTTGTAGGTTCTCCGGTTGTGCCAATTTTAGAAGAAACTATTTAAATCGGACTGTGATCGTCACGAGTTGGCGCGAGATTCTAATTTATTTATAGCATCAAAAATCTTATACCTAACTATAACTAGTGTACCGTCTCGGCTTCGCTTGGCATAAATTTAAAAAAATATATTAATTATTATTTCAAAAATCATATAATTTTTACACACACAAACGCACGTTATTATTGATGTTTTCATACAGATCCCTAACTTTTTTGCAGATAATCCAAATTCCTCAATGAAAATTTAGGAATTTCCTTCGTTCAACGTATAATTAATAAGACAAAATAGGTGGCTACGCTAACTTGGGTCGAAGAAACGCTTTAAGCGGAATTACTTATTTCCGCTGACGCTTCCGCTTCCCTCGCCCGAACCCTAAACCAGTTCATACAATCAGGTAGATAAATACCTCGTTATTGTCACGGTTTTCCCCGATCGCGGTCGATATGCAAACTACCGCGAAATGCAATCAATTGGCGCCGTTTCCTATCTGCAGGATAAGGTCCGTCTGGTATTTAATGAATACCGTTTGTTTGGTTCGTTTCTAAGTTTAATTTATAATTCTTACAGGATACTGGATTGAGAAGGTCCTTAACAGCGCTTCTACATAATCAAGGTTATTTCTAGAAGCGCATACAAACTTTATTTGTCTTATAGTATAAGACACACAAAGATATAGACCGCTGGATATAGTATTTTTTGTTAAATAACAAAAGTTTTACAACATATAGATTTTTACACGTTGGGTTCCATTATTGAAGTTTTCATACATATCCCTATCGTTTTTGAAAATATTTTATACATATGTTTATCACGGATAATAATTTTTCAAATCGGTCCAGTAGTTTTATGCCATAAGCAGCGGTTACGAATTACGCGAGTGATGTCGTGTGCAGAAACTACTTAACTACATATAGATACATGACTCAGTTGATCATACTACAACTATAATTCCTTTAATAAGCAACTGTAAAACATTCCGATAATTGTCAGTATGGTGGGCGCCACCAGACGTCATCGGCTTTACTCTATTATTATAAAACCCTATAGATGCCGTGATATAAACATTAAGCTGACAACAAACTGCATCTAACGCATTATTAGGTACCGCGCGCATAGCATACTAGCTATATTGTGTGTCGTTTTAACTACAATTGTACGAATACAATACAACTTGAACTTCGACAATTTCAAGACAAAGAGACTTCTTTTCAGCGGTTTTTGTACGAACTCAACAGCAACGTCTAAGGGATAAATCTAACTAACATTATAAACAAAACTACTTCGAGTCTTATCGTCATCTATACCGCAATGATTGAAAACGAAAGTTTTTAATCTGTACGTAGCGAAGGACCCTGTCCTATGTCTTGCAGTAGACTGATATTATGTATGGGCTGATGATGATGAATATTATAATGAGGAAAGATTTAATTGTTTAAATTGAGTAGGCTCCGAAATGATTCGACCGATGAAAAAAATTATTTGACTACTTGTATCCTACATTATCCCTGATGTACCTACATAGGCATAAGATTATTTTCGAAAAAGTAAAGGATTCGAACATGAACTTCAATAATGTAACCGAACAGGTACGTGTGTTAAAAAAAAGCGTGCGAAGCCTGGGCGGACGGTAGTAAAAAAATTAATGCTAATCAGACGGAAAGACGGATTTAACAGCGCCTAACTGAAGAAACCAAATCAATAAACAAACAACTGATTTATTTTTTTTGATTTTGATTTATATTTTTTTGAACTTAGGTTTCAACCGACAATTCCCGCGTGCCCGAAACCATCGCGGACCCAAGTCGACACTCAGCTTAACCGAATGCGTCAAGCCATCAATATACACGAATCTTATCGGCGAATCAATACATTTATCGCGCATACGTTGCACAAATACACAACGTAAACACTGCATTTTACAGCGCGGTGAAATAACACCGGATGTGATGTTGCAAGTAGTGTAAATCTTGTACCTACTGCTTGTAAAGATTGTCTAATCACTTGCATCTACAAGTAGCTGAACATGAAAACGCGACCTGGATTTTTGTGCTTTAACTTATCATCAGTTTGTTTAATGGTTTACTCGACTAGATAGGTTACTTACGGAATTCGTCTGTTGTACGTAGTTTTAAATTTAGAGTTATGAAATATAAGTTTTTGTGAATACTTTCATATGACCTCTGTGGCGCAGTGGGTCCGCTGGGACGAAGTTGCGGGTTTGATTCCTGCCTCGGGAAAATTTATATTCGATCTGCAGATATTTATATCATGCAGTCATTTAGTACATATAACACAAGATCAGCTTAACTTGAGGCTAGATGATGCTGTGTGGATTGCCTAGCATATTTTTTTTATGTACCTCCACGCATTGAACTGCTATTCAGCGAGATTTGATATTGAACAGTTAAGCTACCTGTAGATTGTTTGCAACTGTCTGCAGTTATCTCAATTCTTTCAATCGTAAATCAAGATAAATGTAATCAAAGCAATAATATTAAAAAACAAAGCGGTTGGTTAACAAAAGGTACCTAGAGTAAGTTTGATCGAAAACCCTTCGATATTTAAATCTGAATTTAGACGGATCGACCGTTTATCTCTTATCCTAAGAAATTTTATGTATGAATGAATGAATTAATATTTTATGAATGTAATTTTTTGAACTTAGGTTTCAAAAAATTACATACATAAAATATTCATTCATTCCTAAGGTCGATAAAAAAAACCTTTCCAAGTAGAAAATACCTGCCAAGAGTGCCAATGAAAAAAGAGTATCAACACATCAGTCTGAGCAAGCGCTTCTAAATATGGATGGGCTATAACGGTGTAGTTTTAAGGGTATCTATCTCGAGTCTTAAAATACCTAATTCCTAAAGCGATAGCAATAAAACTACCTGTAGATTATTTTTGCAACAATCTAACAAATGCTCAATGCCAGATTAGAACGGGCCTTGGCAACTAATCCAATCATTTACGGCTATAGATTCTATAAACCTTTCCTTGTTCGATATGTGATATCTAAAACGATCATCGAAAATGACTCAGTCAATCTGTGGATTAAAGATTTGATAAGTTTCAGGTGGTAAATGAATTCATACATGAATATATATTTAATATATATTACTATAAAAACTATCGTAATTTGATGATGTAAGCGGGTTAACTACGAACCTATTATATACGTATAAACGTTGGTGTTCTTACAACATATAATAGGTTCGTAGTTAACCCGCTTACATTCATAATGAACTTAATATATACTTAAATTTCAAAGAGGTTCGCTGCGAGGGCAAGTTTCCATTGATAAATTTCGTTGGTTTGACAAGAACCAGATATTTTTCCAATCTAAAAAATAGATAAATAGATATTAAGAACTTACTTATTTTGACAATACTTATACAAATAGTCATATCATGTTCATAGTCTTTTTTACAATATTATTCTATTATCGATCCATGAAAAAGTTCAAAAAGCTTTTTGAATTTGTTAATTATCAATTTCTTAGCCTGTTAATTATACATAGGTATTTCATTAGGTTTTCCTTCAAAAAAATCATTATAATATTAACACTAGAAAGGGGAAAGATTTAATTGTTTGAATTAAATAGGCTCCGATACTACTCGACCGATTTGAAAAATTCTTTCACCACTAAAATCCTAGATAATTCATGATTCAGATTCAGATTCAATAACTTTATTTCTTTAGGCTTACAAAATAAGCACTTAGACAAGTCAAACTTCAAACAAATAATTATTATAAAAAGAAATAAATATGTTATTGATTTCTCTTCACTTCGATTTTTTGTCATGATGAACATAAGCTATAGAATATTTTCAAAAATGTTAGGGATCCGCATGAAAACTTCATAAATATGACCCAACGTGCAAGTGTGTTTTAAATTTATAATTATTGAAATTTTTGGTAAATACCCGAAGTGCGAAGCCGGGGCGGACAGATAGTATAATTATAACCCCGTATAATATAGTACTTAGAGACGTCGCATTGTGTGGAGAAAGATTTGCTGAGTTTTGGAAACATCTGGGTTTCCAAAACTTAGCAAATCTTTTTACAGCATAAACGATAGTGTTGACTTTGTAAATAAATAAAAAAAAGCAAAAAGATCCTATCAAAACCCAAACAAGTCAAGACAGCAAAAGCACCATCCCTACGTAGTTCTGGAACTGCCGCATCCCGCCCACGAGCAACAATAAATACAGACAGACTGTTTACCGCGTTAAACTAGTAACGATTAGAGATGGGAAACGAAAAGGAATTTCCGGGACTAATCTATTCTCAAAGTATACTATTCTAAGGCAAGGGTACTTTCTGCCGTAACTGTTACGCTGCTGAGCAAGTCTCTTAGCTCCTTCAACAACATCAGCTTATATCAGTCCTCTGCTGGACATAGGCCTCCCCTAATGTGCGTGATAGGTGGCGTTATTTATCATTTGGGGGTTATTGCCATTAATCCCCACGCTGGGCATGCGGGTTGGGGATCGCAGTTCGGTGGAGTTGTTCTGCAAAGAGCGCTGCTGCCCGCCCCCTGGTGTGTCTCCCTTAGTCGCCTCTTACGACATCCACGGGAAGAGTGGGAGTGGTGAAATTCTATGCCGGCACCACACGGCAGCACACTTAGCTCCTTCGACTCCTCGCAATTCAATGCAGTACCGGTCACGAGCGCGAGTAGATATGACAAATCTTAGGCCTTCCACTACGCTTTCTGGATACGAACAAAGCTGCTTAACGGATTTTTTTTATCAGGAAATGGACTATGATTTATCTCCTCCCTAGCAACCGAAATCAACAACCAAAGCAAAGCAAACCGTTTTATTGTCAATAGATCACTAAACGTGTGTCAGAACAAACAAGTATTAGGTTGTTTTATTTATATGAGCTTTATTGGTGTGGGAGAAAGTCGGGTCGTTAATGATTATAATGCGTCGTGTCGTAGATGTTAAAGGGAATGTCAGATGGTTCAGATAGCCGATAAACAAAAATTGCTTAGTAATAAATTATTAAAAAGCAACAACAATTTGTATTAGAATCTGGAAATTGTCTTTGAAAAGATGTTATGTTAAACAATATGTGAAAGAGTTTCCGAAAACAAAGAGACGTTGAAAATGAAGTGAAGTAGCTTAGTGCTTATGCACCAGGCAATTTATCGAGTAAGAGAAATCTGTAGAGTTTAAAAAGCTCGGAAGTTTTTTTAAACTTAGATACAGGGACCTAGGCATAATACGTCAGTTGGAGATGGAGTGAAGTGTAGCAAATTATGGAAGAAAGCTGACTCCGCCACCATGTATGAAGACGTGAGTGATTCTGAAAATTATTACCTTTCTTTCACATTTTCCCTTAGTGCTTATGCAGCTGACAATCTACTTATGAATGTAGAGAATAGCACACGTTTTAAAACCGCGAAATATCTTATAAACATAATACAGGAACCTCGGTATAATGTCCGCTAACCGGACCACGCTAATTATCCGTGATAATTTAAAGTAGGTATGAGAACATAAAATATTGCATTTTAGCACAAATCCGTATGACTACACGATAGCCAGATTTCGTCGCTATCACAAAAACCGCTTGACATTCCGACCCAGTTGGAAAATGAGTGATATGTGTCGATAGTAAACTAACCTACTGTGCACATACGACATGGGGAACGATAACTAGTGTACCTGGCAGGCGGGCTTGCGACATTGTATTTTCAGTACCGTTGTCGGAAAAAGCTGTTATTGCTTTAAATAAAAGGTTTTTAAAATTAGTGTCGGCTGTAACGATCACAAACAGCTCCTGAGACAGTGGATGGCTGGAAAACTTCGTCTGTTTTGTCTATACGATGTCCTTTTAGCCACTTTTTGTTGAGTTGAAAAATATTCTACTATATTTTAAAAACATATATGAAGAAGGAATCTGAACGAGATTTATTAATAGTGACAATATCGGAAAGAAAAAAAAAACAAGACACAATTTATAGAATAGGTTCATGCATAAAGTTGTTACAAAACGGCCTTAAATCAGCATGTAATACGGACTAAGCTCCAGTAGGAGGAGCCTAGAAGGCCTAGCCAGCGCTGGTTAAAGCCTATATAGGTAAGGTAATTCATATTTATTCTAAGATAAAGTAGGTACGTTGGTACTATCGTAACGGGAACATGCGCCTGTACAAATGGAAATGATAAACACAAATAAAAATATTTGGTTTTATGATTTTATGTTAACCTATCGAACTACCCAACCTACCTATCCTTATTTATACGATACCTACTTGTTTTATACGGCCAAATAAATTTATCTTTCTTTTCTTGCTGACGCTACACCTCCGGTACTGAACGAGAAGCGCTGCAGTCCGTATTCACTTGTTATCTACGTTACGTAGTACGTACTACGCCAGCGCTTTCCGTAGGCGCGCGGAAATACGTACACGGAGAACGTAGATTTATCTGATGGGATTTCAGTTGAAACTATGTACACAGTTGAGGAATATTAGATATTTTTTGTAAATAAAGGGGTACAAAAGCGAAAAATTTTGATGGAAAATATTTTAGGACACAAATGGTAAAACTTAGAAACAATTCCAAATTGTTGGTATTTCTAAAAAAAATCATGTATCCTTTATTGATCTTAGTACGTTTTTGAATCCGCATTTGAATATAGCTGTGTTATGCGTTGTTGAACTTTTTGTTTTTGTATAGAGTAATAATTACCCTGTTGATTTCAGTTATTGTTGTACACCCTGTAATAATTTAAGGTGTTTTTTGTATCCGGTTCATTGTTTCATCCCGTGCGAAGGCTGGGAATTTAACAATGGGACGGATGTGGACGGCTAGTATAATACAAGTTTGACAATGAAGTATCTAGCTAGACCCATAAGAAAAGCTTTGCTTAGCTAGGGGCTAAATGATGCTGTGTGAAATGCACAGGGCCGTGTGGTGCCGGCATAGAATTACACCACTCCCACTCTTCCCGTGGATGTAGTAAGAGGCGACTAAGGGAAACACACCGGGGGGCGGGCAGCAGCGCCCTCTGCAGAACAACTCCACCGAACTGCGATCCCCAATCCGCATGCCCAGCGTGGGGATTATGGGCATTAACCCCGAGATGAAATAACGCCGCCTTTGGCGCACATTAGGGGAGGCCTATGTCCAGCAGTGGACTGATATAGGCTGGTGTTGTTGTTGTTGTTGTTGTTGTTGAATTGCACAGCATTATATTATTACTAGAATGCAGGCGAACGAGGAAAAACTACATTAGTAGGCCACCATACAGTTAGACGGCGAGCCAAAAATAGAACGTCGGGGAATCCGGAAGAAGACGTGCATTCTTGTGCACTGTGTAACATGTCACGTTTGTTCAATGGATACATTTTCAGCTTTACGATCTTCAAATATCACGACGCGAGTTCTCACGACCAAAGATGAGATGATAAATAATGCTGGAAACACCACACAGCATCATTTAGCCTAGCCTAGCAGATCATGATTATGTGTTATGGGTACTATAGATGACTGATACTTATGACTGATGTAGGTATATTAAAAAGATAGATTTTTTAAATACGAAGGGAACGACCTGAACGCCCGAAGTAAATATCTGCATATCGTACATACACTTGTCCCCAGGCGGGAATCGAACCCGTAACCTCCTCCAGACATTCGCCCACCGCGCCACAGAGGTTGTCAGTTAAGAGTTTCTTATTAGTTTATTTCCAGTGTCATGAGAGTTGTCAATTCACTAAATTGAATTTAACCAAATCGGATTTTTTCAAAGAAAACGCGTTTTATTATTATTTTTGTTAGATAGACAATTATTTTCAAAAAATCTTATTGTAGGAATCTAGATAAATACTATTCTAATACAAATAATAGCATTACATGGTGAAAATATGCTCAAATTACAAATCATTTTGGTATTACGTTTGTATGGGAAATCCATCCGTGCCCGGGGCCTTAACTCTCCTTATAAGAAAGCTGCGACCTTTCCACTGGTAGGTCCCATTAAGCCCTTACAGGAAGATGTCCCAAAATACCAAGTACCTATTAAATACTAAAATAATACTTTATATTGCAAGTATTGCAACAAAGTAGCCGATTGCAACATAGTAGCCGAGAATTTGAAAAAAAATTAGATAACCTTTAATCTCTAGCAAAGACTAGGTCAGTTACGGATTTATCTGTTAGTACATTACTTCTAGACGCATGCGATGCGTGTGTAATTAACCTTACAGTGCCAATTCTCAGAAAGATAGTGTTTTTGCTTTAGATAAGGCATTTAGTTCGAACAAAAAATTAATTCAAATTCAAATTCAAATCATTTATTTCGGACACAAATATACATACCTACATATACAGTCCATATAATGTAAAAAATTTCAAAGATACAATAACATTCTAATAAATAAATAAAAATATCACATTAAAAACACATCACAATTAGACATGTGCGCCGACGCTGAAATAGTCGGCGGCGGACGCCGGTCTGAAATCGGCGGCGGCGGCGGCGTGATTTCGGCGTGAAATCGGCGTGATAGTATTTGTTTAGAATCTGTTATTATTAATTTAAAAATGCTTGCCTACTGTTATAATGATATTCTTTCTTATGTTAAACATAAATTAGGTAGTTTAAAACATCTGGCGTTCTTCCAGTAGGTTCAGGCCCCCAAACTTTAATTAGGTACCTATGTAAAATAAGGAACATATTTTGGATAGGTAGGTAGGTACATACATAGAGCCCTCACCAGATATATGGTGTCGCGCCAACTTTGGCTCAGTGGATAAACAACATGCTCAAAAACAGAGCGATACAAGTGACAATCAATAAAACCACCAGAGGTATAGTTGTCAGGGGTTGCCCACAAGGCGGCGTCTTGCCGCCCCTTTTATGAAACATAGTTGTTGAAGAGCTAATCCACGACCTCAACGGACGCGGACTGGTCACAATAGGATATGCGGATGACCGTGCGATCTTGGCGACCGGCTATTTCGAAAACATCACAGTAGGATATGTGGATGAACTCGCGAGCGATCGGCTGTTTCGAAAACACACTACGCGAACTGATGAAACTTGCCTTCAAAACCATCTAAGCATGGTGTACCGACCATGACTCTCAGTTAATCCAACCAAAACGGAACTAATAATGTTCATAAATAAGCGACATCTGGGAAACATTAAACTCGCTAAATTAATCAACACAGAGATCAAGCTAAAAACAGAAGTCAAGTACCTAGGAGTCATACTAGATAGCAAACTGCTGTGGAACAAACATCATGACAACAAACTTCAACGTGCGACGTCAACCCTTTACCAGCATTCTGCTGCATTGCATTAGCAGAATGCTTGGCAAAACCTCGGGGATCTCACCAAAAATAACCATGTGGCTCTACACTGCTATAATTAGACCAACATTAACCTACGGTACGGAGCGATAGTCTGGTGGACAAGAACGGAGTTAAGCGCCGTGATAACGAGACTACAGCGGTTCCAAAGAATGGCCTGCTCAGCCATAACAGGCTGCATGAGAACCACTCAAGGCGCTGCCCTAGATATCATTCTAGACCTCGCACCATTAGATCTTTACATACAACAAGAGGCTACAATGTCAGCCCTAACACTACAAAACATAGGTCTCTGGGGAATCTCAAGCAGTCCACACGCCCAGATCATGGACAGGGCTATAAATTATTAACCCCTCATCGCTGCCCCATGTGATAGAATACCCAGCAAACTAATGCTAAACAAGCACTACCAAATACAACTATACGAGCATCAGAAAGATGAATCTGGTACACAAAGTCAGTCAGATCTATACAGATGGCTCTAAAACGGACACAGGCACAGGCGCCGGGGTCCACTCATTGGACTTAAACATTAATATATCAGTAACACTAGGAAGGCACAGCTCTATATTTCAATGCGTAGCAATAACTCAGGCGGCCACAGCTGTACAAAAGAGAGGAATAAATGACCAATGTGTTCGCATTCTCTCCGATAGTGCTGCCATACTAAAAGCCTTGGAGGGCAGTAGCTACAACTCCAAGTTAGTGTACGAATGCCATCTGGTATAAGAAATAAACAAACAACAAGATTACCCTTCAATGGATAAAAGAACATAGCGGATGGCTAGGAAATGACGCCGCTGATGAACTGGCACGGCGAGGATCGGAAACTACCACAGAAGGTCCACTGCCTTTCCTCCCCTTGCCATTTTCATTACTCCACCAAACATGGATTAGGCTCAAAACTAGAATGATGCATAACGAACGCTGGACACGCCCACGCAAGTCAAACTAGAGAGGCGCTGACATCAATATCAAAGAATCTAACTATACGTTTATTGAACCTAAATCAACCTGCGTATTCTGGTAGGACGCTAACAGAACAGGGAATTGCGTACTGAACAAACACCAATTCACCATCGGAGCGACAGACAGTCCTCTTTCCAGAGGATGCCTCAGTGGCGACGAATCAGCTGCCCAGGTTGTCCAGGAATGCGAGGGAGTAGCAGCAACACGAACAGAAATGCTCAACTTGCCGAGGTCACTCCGCGAAGCCTGTGAAGATCCCAGGAAGATTCTGCGCTTAAAGACGGAGTTAGGCTGGCTCTGCTAGCACTCACACCACGCAAATGGACCAAAACTGAGTCCATATGCGGAAATAGGAGTACATCTACCTAAACCTAAGCTATCGTACTAGCGTATATGACGTCATTTGGTACTTATAAACTTTACCTATGCCGATCCCTGGTAATAATAATCAATAAGATGACGGGGTTTTCAAAGCGTCTAAAAGGTAACGTGTCACGCCGAATTCACGCCGATTGGCTGATCGGCGGCGGCGGCGTGAAAAATTTGCCGGCGGCGGCGGCGGATCGGCGCGGCGCACACGTCTAATCACAATTCAAATTATTATTTCAATACAGCATGAACCTTCGTCCAGTGCCGCATGAAGGGGGAGGCTGTATCCAGCCTTCCTGCAATGACCTGCAGGTAGCTGTTGGTTGCTGCCGCGCACCCTGCTCATCAGCGACGCCGTTCTCTTGCGCAGGATCGCAGCGAACCCGTCGACCCGCGCCTCCGCGAACATGCCTGATGCGCTACAGAAGCGCGGCAGCCCCATCAGCCACCTGAAGGCATTGTTATACTGGACGCGAAGGGCGTTCCAGGTCTTCTGCGTGTACTTTATCCATAGGCTGCACGTGTAAAAAGTCTGGCAGTACGCCCTAAACAATGTTATTTTCACCTCCGCACTGCAACGCGCAAACCTACGGGCCAGCATATTAGCTCGGACCGTTAACGCCCTCCGCTCCCTCTTCATGTCTACATCATCTGCGAGTGCCTCGGTGACCCAGTGGCCCAGGTACTTAAACTCTGACACGCACTTCAGCTGATTGCCATTGAGTGTAACTGGCGGGACTGTGGTGTAGGTCTTTGAACCCGCCTTAAAGACCATCAGTTCACTCTTGCTCGCGTTGTACCTGAGCCTGTGGTCCTCCGCATAGGACTCGCAGATGCCTATCAGTCGTCTGAGGGCACTGATCGATGGGCTCAGCAGCACCATATCATCAGCATAGCTGATATTGTTTTTTATTAATGCTGGTCGCGTCGTAAGAATTCACCCCTCAAAGTCAGCCCGTAGAAACGAATGAAATGAAAAGAATTAATATGAGTTTTAAACTTATTTATTTAGTAGGTTTTAAAACAGCCTTTAATTAATTCAAAACTATTCACATAACATCATTGATATAATCATCTATCAAGTCAAAAGGCTTTCTTGATTAGATTGTTTTATGTAGCAACTTCCTATTCGTATATTTAAACAAACTATCTTTCTTTTTCAGTTCGGAACTTATTAATCTAATTTCGTTGTTAACCCATTCACAGACCGTGCAGGAACCGAAGAGGTGCCCGATGTACGTCATGGGCGAAGATAGTGTTAATACCTGAAATAAAAAGAAATAAGGTTAAACCGGGTGTTGAAATCCATTTATTTTTATTCATTCATAGAGGTGTTTGGGGATTCGAATTACATCGAAGATAGTGTGTTTTTTTTTGTAAGGCCCTGCCGACCTAAGCCAGTGTCTGCACCTATTTAAATTTTTCTTTATCTTATTACTACGTTGTACAAAGGTTAATTAGAAATTTTCACTTGTAAGTGTGTAACCATATAACTACATACCTTTAAGTGCTTTTTAATGCCTCGGTGGGTAACAGTTTTTTTTGTATTGTTTGTATAGAAATTTGCCAAAAAGAGCAACTTTGTATATCAACCTAATATACAAAGTTGCCCTTTTTGGGTAACGGTATAATAAAACTACCTACGTTGAACAAGAAATTTCAGCATTTTAAATATGGCGGCGGCGCTAACTCAGGTCGCTAAAGCGCCTAAGTTTTAAATAGTTAGAACCTATGGCTGATTTTTTTATGAAACTATGACAAATCTATTTTCGAAGTACAGGCAATCGTTTTTTTATTATTGCTCAGACGGGATGGAACATTGTAAAATACATTTTGAGACAGTCTATAGGTCGAAACAATTCATTTTCATTCACACAAAAACCAGTTGAACAGGTTGATCGGTATGTTACAGGCGAAGTCTAAACTGGACGTAATTAGAAAGTGTCTAGAACAAAAAATGAATGTAAAATTCATAAACTTTTGAAAAAAATTGTAGTAAGAAGCAACCCAAATTTTGTCCATAAAATTCATTATGAACAAAAAAGGTTTCTAGGAATGGTTTGATTTGAACGCGTTTGAAAAGCTTGGAGTGTGCAAGGTGATTTACTATCGTGATTATTATTATTATTTAAGCCCACATTTTTGCACTGCTGGGAAATAAACCTGATCATATTTCTTTCTATTTATGTCCTTGTGTGATACAAAATTGTTTATAAATTGTTGGATACGGATGGTAATCATCTTGTAACAATTTAGTATAAGAATTGTGTTTTTTAAAACCATTCCGATAATATAACAAGTAAGGTCATGTAATAAATATTAATGGTTAATTTGATTCGATAATTTAGATGACTATTAAATAACAGATACATGTATTATCATTATTTAATAATAATTATAATTCAGTGGTGTGTGCTCGTTTATGGAAAATTAAATTTTTTTTATAACACTTAACTTATGAATAATTTACAAAGAAACAACATTAAAAGGCGGTTTTATCGCACAAGAGCGATCTCTCCTAGACAACCTTGAATGGATAGGGTCGTTAAATTATACATGGAGTCGTAGTCCGTATTATACATTATAACAATATAAATTGGAGAAGCCCTGGGTCCTAAAATACAGCCTAGGCTAGTTTGGGACCCTATGGATTCATAATAACTACCTAATAATGTAATTGTGTCGAATAAAGAATTTGTATTTGGAAAAAAAAATATAATGTATAATCCATTATACGGACTGCACAATGTAACCAGTAAGTACGTTAGGCACGCACTCAGCCTATTACAAAAAAATAAACGAAAACTTAAGAAGGTCGTTAACGAGATGTAAATAATAAAAAAAATATAATCACGTTATCTTGCCATGTAGTTGCTATAAGATGCTAGAACATTACTTTCCCAATCTTGAGAAAAAATTGATAAACTAGTGGACAATTTTATTATTTCACAATATAATCGTTCACACTTCGACAGCAGCATAGTACACGTCTAGTAGGTGTCTTAAATTAATCTTCTAAATATTCTACCATAAAATCGCAAATCCATGGCTAAGAGTATTAGTGTTCAAGGGCGTCCACAAAAAACTGGTATTATTAAAAACCACATTAATTTCATGGTGATTCTTCATTAATTCGTAAGGTCTGAGATTTTGTGGAGCAAAGTAAGCTTACAGGTGCTATTGGTAACTTGAACGATTAAAATAAAATACTAATTAGGTAGGTACAGTATTTTAAATATTTTTCTAAGATTGAATTGTTATGATTATTATTTGAACTGTTTGACATTTTATAATTGATATGAGGACCTCTGCGGTAATTTCATTATCAACATCAACATCACCAGCCTATAATAGTCCACTGCTGGACATAGGCCTCCCCTAATGAGCGCCATAGATTGCATTATCATTTGAGGTTATTGCCCATAATCCCCACGCTGGGCATGCGGGTTGGGGATCGCAGTTCGGTGGAGTTGTTCTGCAAAGGACGCTGCAGCCCGCCCCCCGGTGTGATTCCCTTAGTCGCCTCTTACGACACCCACGGGAAGAGTTGGGGTGGTGAAATTCTATGCCGGCACCACACGGCCAAATTTTAATCAATATTAGTTATAAAATTATCTTATTTTATATATCAAGATCTAATTTCAATTTCATTATAAATAAATTTAATGTTAATGCCAGTTTTTATTTATATTATTTAACACAAGTTAATTAATTTAGTTATAATATTAGCTTTTACAATGTTATTGTTAATTTAAGAATTAAGAACATTACATGTTATCATTATCATATCAATCAAATATTATCAATAAATATACCGAAACTAACTAAACCGAAACTATGATTGTATTAAATTTAATTTTGAGGCTGACTAAGTAGTTAGCCTCAAAATAAACCACCATTTATTCGATTCCCTCCATCAGATTCATTTCCTCCACCCGTTTAAGTAAACTGGTGGAGGAAATCAGTAAAAATTAAAAGGCTCTAAAATACGCACTCTATTATTTTTGGACTCAAATCACTCTTACTTTAACACTTAAAAAAACAATAAAAGTACCTACCTACCTTGAAATAAGGAACAGACAGATTACTCAATTACATTAGACTCGCCTCTCAACCCACAAAAAAATCAAGGACAACAAATCTCAGACGTAGAAAAAGTAACCGAAACTTCACAAAACAAACACAAGTCCCACGGTTATAAAACCGTATTCAATAATAACATAATATTCCCCATAAAATGATTGTCCAATTCCGTTGGATATTGACAGGTTCGTGTGGTGTGAGAGCAGCGACTTTGTTTGTACGGCATTGTCTTTCACATTTAAATAGTTTACAAATATTTAATTTAATTTTTATATTTAATTTAAAGTATTAAAAAAATTACAGTAGAAACTCAAATAAGTAACCTCGGTCACTCATGGTGCAACAAGGGCATATTTAGATTAACTTTTACAACCGCGACACAGTTTTAAATTTTTGCGGAAGTCAGCCCACAATAATTGTACCCTACATTATGTTCAGTTCCTTATACAGATTTTTGTATCTTGTTTGTTTAAGTTGTGAGAATTATAATGATTTTACTAATGATTGATTATGTATATTTTTAACGATGATAGCTACTTAGGATACAAGATCATACCTACACTGATCAGACAACCTAAAAGTAAAAAATTCGCCACACTCGAACGGTCCAAGACTACTGCTAAGCCTCTCCTGTCTGTCTGTCTGTCCATATGTCTTTAGAACTGTAGAAGGTAGAATCGGCGAGAAAGCTATGTTTTATGTGGTTGGTACAGTAACCAAACCGATTGATTTTCGGTTTTCAATTTGTATGATGATTGGAATACTTATGAACGTAGTCATCCCTCGAAAGCCATTGAATTAGCAGAGCACGCGGTTCTAGGATAACCTCCGAGAAAAGAAAAAAGACATACCTGTTTGGATTCTTTGCACTTCTGACTATTAAAACCACTCACTCTGTTGTTCCACTTAGTTTCCTTACTTCTAGATTATGCTGAAAGACTTAATAGATCTGAAAAGAATTATTATTCACTCCGTGCGTAATAGTGTTGCTACCATTGATTTATTAAATGTTCAATATGGTATTATAAAAGAAATCACGTCAAATACTTTGGAAAATGAGCTCAATTTCCTGCAAGCTAACAGTTCGGTCATCCTGGAGTACAGGACTGCCCTCAGTCCTCCGGCCATCTATCCGGCGTGTATGGCCTCATACTATTGATGAACAACATCAAGAGAGATCATGAAAAATATTACATACATCACAGCGAAAGTAAATAAATGAAATTTCTATTACCAGGTTTCTCCTTCAAGACGTGTACCGTTCCTCTACTTCAGAGCTTCGGTCTCCTGCGTCTCGCAACTCGTAGGGGTGCCGATTGCCTCTCAGGATGTCGGCCTCCTTCGTTCTATTGTGCGGGTACCGCTTAGTCCGCATGGGGTGTCGGCCTCCTCCGCTGATAATGGCTTGTGGGTACCGCTTACCCCGCATGGGGTTTCGACCTCCTCCACTGATAATGACGTGTGGGTACCGCTTACCCCGTTAGGGGTTTCGGCCTCCTCCACTATAATGACGTGTGGGTACCGCTTACCCCACAAGGAGTTTCGGCCTCCTCCACTAGTTATGATGTGCGGGTACCGTTTACCCTCCCTGGGTTCCAGCCTCCTCCGCATGTCAGCATTAGTACTCATAGTCCCAGCTCGGAACATGATCTACTACTCGTGACATCACTTCTTTCTTCAAATCTGAAATAGGTTCTAGGATATGTTGGTTTGGGAAAAGGCAGGATTTTAGGAGGTTCATAAGGATTTCATCATTAGGCTCACTTCGATAGTTTCTGATTGGCTCGGTATTTGAAATAGAAACATTTTGCAGTATAGTTACAATGAGAACATTTATTGAATAATTTCACAAAAATAAAATAAAGAAGATTACAAACGAAACGTCATCATTTCACATCATCTTTGAAATGCTTACATGATACTCATCTTATCTTATCATTATTATTTGGAGGTTAATACTAAGATTATAATAATATTACCTATTTATTATAATAAATCTTTCGAGAAACTATTAACATTAATAATAACTATAATATATTTTGATATCAAATTTTTTTTTTTTTTTTTTTTTTTGAGTCGCCATGTTTACTTTGTCGAACAGAATAAATCAAATTTAGTATCATGTATTAGTTATAAATTTTAACAAAAGAAAACTTTACCAAATTAATTTTAAGAGTTGTAAGGTTTAACTTTCATTGTCACTAGAATCATCATCTGTTTCGGTTGGTGACGTTTGGAAGGTTATCCAAGGCTTTAAATGATCAGCAGGGAACACATTCGTATATTTACGCGTAGCATGCCCATCTATACTAGATACTTCGTATCTGTCGTGATCTAAAACGGCTGTTATTTTGAAAGGGCCCTTGAATTTTGGTACCAGCTTATTGCTTTTACCTTTTTCCTGTGTGTAATTAGGAATCATCACTAATTCCCCTTCTTTATAGAATCTGGTAGGTGCCCTTTTTGCATCGTAATGTTGCTTCATAGCCTTTTGTTGCTTTTCTATCATACCTTTAACCTCCGATCTTATATCTTCTCTTTCCTGGTTGTAATTTTCTATAATGCCTTCTGGCGCATTCGTTGTTCTGTGACCAAACACGACTTCGGCGGGGGCTTTTCCTATACTTCTGTTTATAGTATTGTTAAGACTCCATTGTAGTTTATTCACATTCAAATCCCAATCGGCCTCGTGTGCGTTATTATTCATAGCAGCTAGAGAACTTAAAATCGTTCTGTTGTAGCGTTCGATCTGTCCGTTTGCACGAGGCGTTGCAACTGCGTTAAGGACATGTTTTATCCCATTGGATTTGGTAAAATTTTTAAATTCTGCTGAAGTAAAGCTTGTTCCTTGATCCGATATTAAAATCTTAGGATTGCCTATAGCAGCAAAAATGTCTTCAAGGGCCTTGATGTTTGATTTTGACTTAGTGTCGCGCACAGCTTTTATAAATATGAATTTACTGAAACTGTCTATGACTCCGAGTATATAAGCATTACCTCGCTTGCTTCTGATAAAGGGACCCAAGTGGTCCAGATGCAAGGTGTGGAATATCTGGTCAGGTTTAGGTATAGGGTGTAAATACCCCGACTCTTTCCCGGATGGTTTTTTGTTTAAAGCGCAGCTCATACAAGCCGCTACATATTTCTTAACAAACCTTCTCATTTTTGGAAACCAATATTCCCTGCTCATTTTTTCAAATGTTTTATCAAAGGCAAAGTGGCCTGATTCGTCATGACATAGTTGACAAATTCGCCATCTTGCTCCATGCGGTACTACCCATCTCAACTCTTTACCTAATCTTTTGTACAGGCGATTATTTTTCATACAATAGTTGTTTACTATCTCTTTAACATCTTTTTCTTTTGTTTCTAGAATATCACGGATGTGTTTCAATTTCGAGTCTGTCATTTGCACAGTTTGTAGCCAGTCTTCCCTCTTTTGTATGTTCATTATTTCCAAGTTCTCAGATTCATCCAAGAGCGGAATCGGATTTCGGCTCAGTGCATCAGCGTGCTTCATCGATTCCCCCGGTCGATATTCAATTGTAAAATCGAACTCTTGTAGTTGTAGCCACCATCTCGCTATTCTTGGCATTAAGTCTCGTTTACTTAATGTAGTCCTTAATGCATTGCAATCTGTCATCACTTTGAATTGCAAACCGATTAAGTATACACGGAACTTCTTAAGTGCTGATACAACCGCCATTGTTTCTAGCCATACCCAAGCCACATCACTTTTAGTTAGCATCGTCAGAGGTCTAGCGATTTTTGCAAAATCGAAGACAAATCTTCTAAAGAAGCTGGCGAGGCCAACAAATTGGCGTACTTGGTGTACATTCTTTGGAGTAGGAAATTCCTGAACAGCCTGGGTCTTTTTGAGACCAGGCTGGAGGCCATTTTCAGAAATTTCGTACCCCAAATATTCAATTGATGATTTTAGGAAGTGACACTTGGTGAGATTCAATGTTAGGTTGGCCTCGCGCAGAAGGATCAATAATGATTCTAATTTTTCCAGAGATTGTTCAATGGTAGTGGCTGCCGTTAATATATCGTCTAAGTACGGGATTGCCAACTCGAAACGTTTTGATCCCAGGGCCTTATTAATCATTTGTTGGAATACGGCGGGCGCGTTTACAAGACCAAAGGGCATCCTGGTGTATTCATAATGCCCGTCTGGAGTTACAAACGCAGTAAGGTGTCGAGATTCTTCAGACACCGGTATTTGGTGATATCCTGATGCGAGGTCAAGACTGGTAAAATATTTGTTACCACTTAATCTATCCAACTGATCATCGATGACAGGCATGGGATAGCTGTCTTTAATGGTCTTTTTGTTTAAAGCTCTGAAATCGACACAAAGGCGGTAGTCGTCGTTCTTCTTCTTGACTAATACGATAGGGCTCGCATAAGCAGAATTTGATTCTCTAATAACATCGTTAGTAAGTAGCTCCTCTACCATGCCTTGGACAATCTTCCTTTCTGTAAAAGGTAGTCTATATGGTCTGTATGTTACAGGTGTATCATCTGTTAGTTTGATGTGCATCTCCGCAACTTGAGTAAGTCCTAGTTCCTGTGAAGTTAGGGCAAAGCCTTTTCTGTAATGATTTAGTAGCTTCAAAAGTTTGAGCTTCGACTCGTGGGGTACATTTTCTCCAATATTTATCATGTCTAATGTAATATCAGTCCGTATTGGATCTTCTTCCAGGGGCCTTTTAGTTAGTAGGCCAAGTTTCATAATGTTTTTCGTATTAGAGTCCGTAGTTCTGAATTTTTCAATGTTAGGTAGCCCGTGAGCTCGGCTGATAAGGTTGTCCTTCTTTAGTGTTATATCCTTTGCTGTGATATTGAGCAAGATAACGTGACCGCGTCCATCACATATTTTATAAATTCCCTGAAGCACTACATATTCGTTGTTTTCTTTTAAGCAAGTCATTGAAGGTACGTATACCTGTCCTGTGAATTTAGTTTCCGTGTAGATCGGTACCGCTTGAGTATCTGATAATACAGTTTCAGATTCAATGTAAATCTTAATTTTATCTAAGCTCGACTCATTTGCATAAAAGTACAAATCAGAACTAGTTTTATAGACGACAACAGATGGTAATTCGGTAAAGTTTTGTCCTACCAACAAGTCAGTGTTCAACAATTCATCTTCAACAATTAACATTTTAACATCAGCCGTCACGGCGTCCAATGAGATACATACATTGCAGCTACCTATAGGTATAATTTTGTTGGTAGAGCCGAAACCCTTCAACGTTGGAAGATCAACTGTAATAATATCTATACCGTTAGCCCGAGCTACACTTTCTTTCATTAGCGAACATTCGCTACCGAAATCAACAAATGCTTTATATGATTCGCCATTTATTTCAACAACTTTTATGTATTTGTCATTGTCAGATTTATCAGTGATTTCTACGGCTAACTCCGAATCAGTTATTTTTAGTACCTTTTGAAATCCAGATGGATCGGATCCTCCCTTACTGAGGTTTGTTTGCCTACTTTTAAGCTTTTCGCAAAATTCAGCTATATGTCCAAGTTTTGAACATTTACTACATTTAACTAAAGTTTTGGTACACCGTACCGCAACATGACCGATCTCTGAACAATTGAAACATTTGATGTTCTTAAATTTATCATTCGCGTCACTTTTAGTTCTCCTTTCTACAGGTGGTCGTATCCCGGTTGGTCCTTTCTTGGCTTGATTTAGTTGAGTAGATGCGTTTCGGTTTATGCTCCGAAGGAATCGAAGAACATCCATTGGTTCCTTAAAATTAGCTCCTTGCGCGTTAAGTTTTATATTATGATCATAAATTCCATGAATTATACAATCCACAGCTTTCTTTCCTTCAATCTCGCATGTGTTTATTAAAGTCATTTTATCATAATAGTACTCCTCAAGAGTCTCATCGCGTCGGCTTCTTCGTTCCAGCATTTCAGCTAGCTTGTCACCGTAGCTTCGGTCATCCGGAAATATCGCTAAAATTTGTTCTTGCCACTCATCCCAGGTAAAGTCTAGCGTCTTCAGTCCCTCATACCATCGTTTAGCTAGCCCAGCAAGTTTGGGGAGGGCATGGTATACGGTCTGTTTTTCCTGCCAACCATATATTGCGGCGGTTTCATTCACCTTACGAAGCCAATCAGCGGCGGACTGTACCTTGGAGGTCGGATCAAACGTCGGCAAGACATTCTGGGCGCCAGCAAACGAAACTGGAACGTTTGTGCATTTTTCCTTAACCATCTCTAAGAATGTTTTCAATAACATGTTTTCCGTAGGTCCGCTAGTGTTGATCATAGATGTAGGGGTAGAGCGCGATGGACGGCGTTGATGACTGTGTGATCGCGAACGAGTAGTTTTTTCTTTATAGTGGACTCGAGTCCGACGTCTGTTTCTGTCACTCGAAGACGACGACGTTGACGATCGGCATCGACGGTGGCGGCGGCTTTCTGCTCGCCGCGATCGTTTAGCAGTGTGTCTACTGCGGGGTCTACTTTCAATGCATCTGGAACGCTTGTATCTGCTACCATTATGACGTGTTTTACTTCGGCTACGTCTCGTGGACTCATTCGTTGCTGCAGATTCGTAGGAAGTGCTACGGCGATGGTGCGCCCTCCAGTAGCTTTTAGGTCTAGGTGGTGTAAGACCTTCGGGCGAAGCACTCCTTGAAGTTCTACTCATGTCTGTCTTCTTAATTATTTGTAATTTTTTAAAAATTTTTTTTTTTTTTTTTTATTATTATTATTTTTAATTAATTTTAATTATTTATGTTTATTATTATTGGATGGGATGGAGAGAAGCGGGGTTGGGAAGGAAAGTGAGCTGATAAGTAATAGGTAACCAAGGAAACAAGTTCATTTGGCTACCACTTGATACCCAAATTCAACGTCATGTAGCACATGACACAGTTCAAGTTCAATACAAGTTCAAGTTCAATACAAGCTTTCATAAGCCCCCACTAGATATTCAGTATGTAACATAAGAGACAAATAAGTGAGAGACCGAGGAGTCGGATCACAAAACTTGTCACACTCTATCGGTCCTATTGCAACGGCAACCTAATTAAATTGAGGAAACTATGGGATTTCCATACTTTTATACATTTATATCATTATTATGTATCATTAATCATTCATGATTTTATTAGGTTGCCCTGTTCAGAGCATAATAACTCTTGTTTAGGTATTGCGCTTTACACAATTATTACCATTTCAATGTTGTCTAAATACATTTATATAAAAGGAAGCTTCTGTGTGTAATACTGCATGGCCAGTGAATTGACTTATTAAATACACTGAACCCCGATAGAAAACCATCTAACAATTCTTTAAACTTTACTTGCTCGATATTGGGATAATTTCATGAGTTAATCAAAACCACATCATGTTTACTATTTGGTAATGGCAGGTTCTGCCCAATGCTTACCTTTAATAATGTAGGGATGTAGCTTACAACAAACAAACAACAATAATCTTTTATAAATAATTATGCCTCTGTTTAAGAAATTCACCGTTCATGTTCTTATTTTCAATAGTTCCGCTAATTTATATCTTTTTTTTTTGTTTTAATTAACTAACACATTTAAACCATTTACCATAATTAAGCAGATGATTATGAAATTGTCAGACTCAGCTATGAATATTTTTCCAAAAGCATAATAATTGTTAGGTGGGTGTGGAAGTTAATTTTATGCAAAAGTTGTAACATGTTTCAGCTGCAGTTGCTAGTTGTTATTTATAAGTATGCAATAAACAATACAAAACAGGTGCACTAGGTAAGTAGATCAATGAAGGTATTGATTTACCTTTAATGATGTGCAAACAGAAAAATGCTTCTTTCTCTGAGCCAAGGTGATATTGGATAATATAAGCTACATAATTACTTCCCATACTTTGCATTACCCTAGTAATTATTTGAGCCAATTGTTGGAAGATTTTTCTTCAAGCCCCATGAACAAAATCATGCAAACAGTGCACACAGAAGCTTTTGCAAATAATAGACATAATAAGCACAGAAGGTTTTACCAATCTATTTCCATTTTGTATATGAATCTGTGCTTTTACTTTCATAATAGGCTTATATGGAAATTTAAAGGTAACATCAAGATATTCAAAAGGAAGAAGCCACGTGCTAAGTTTTGTTGGTGCAAGTCTTCTCGCGAGCAAACTGAAGGAATCGGCGAGAAAGCTATGTTTTATGTGGTTGGTACAGTAACCAAACCGATTGATTTTCGGTTTTCAATTTGTATGATGATTGGAATACTTATGAACGTAGTCATCCCTCGAAAGCCATTGAATTAGCAGAGCACGCGGTTCTAGGATAACCTCCGAGAAAAGAAAAAAGACATACCTGTTTGGATTCTTTGCACTTCTGACTATTAAAACCACTCACTCTGTTGTTCCACTTAGTTTCCTTACTTCTAGATTATGCTGAAAGACTTAATAGATCTGAAAAGAATTATTATTCACTCCGTGCGTAATAGTGTTGCTACCATTGATTTATTAAATGTTCAATATGGTATTATAAAAGAAATCACGTCAAATACTTTGGAAAATGAGCTCAATTTCCTGCAAGCTAACAAAAGGTACCCTCCGTGTGCGAGACTCACACTTAGCCGGTTTTACATTTTTTATATAAATAAATGAATGATTGCCTATATAAAGGAATGAATGTGATAAATATATGTGCAGCGGTCTCCTCGCCTATCGACAGGTTGGTGCGGTGATGTAAGTAGCAGCCAATGCCAAGGCTTGGGTCAATGAACTGCTTAATTGCAGTTGCCATGTTTGTGGTTCATTTCGGACAACCACCAAAATGAGAGCACATTTTGGGTGGTAAAAAATCTCGACAGCCACGGAGCAGGATCCTTATTCACTATGACCATACACGGGAACGGGATCCACATTTTGTTAATATAACAGGGTAGTTGTACATTTTGAACTCTGAGTCCAGGTGTTGTTACTAATAACAGGGTACATTTTGTAATAAGACAAAGTTGCGTTTAGGCACGATTCGGCAATTAGGCAGTTTGGCATTCGTAAAATATTATTATTATTCTTGCGAAGTGGGCAATGGTTTCGAACTGATTTGGATTGATGGATATATGCTATTGATAGTGGATTCCTATCAATAGCCCCATAAATTATCTACTGCATTATCAATATCTGTATAGTGCGCTGATGGTTTTCCTAAAAATAAATAAATAATAAACTGTTACAAACGTAAAGAACAAAACGCTATTGCAGACTTTTCTGGCTTGTATCATGTACAAACCGACAGAACATTTCAGATTGTAGGGCACGTAACAACATCGCGCGTTATTCGCACTAGCGCGTTACCCTGTAACATTTCGAATACGGCTTATTATAATTTCCTTTATGGACGCGTTTCGCAGTTTCGCGACAATTAATGATAATGCGACCGAGAAGCCATTGAAATATTTTCTGTGCGAATTAGTGAGCCGAGTATGGGAAGTTATTAATTTTGGTACATGGAATTCAGTTTTGTGCCTTTTAAAGGGGTTTTTTTCTGCAACTTGGCTTGACGACTCGCAAAACGAATTAAACTATATTTGATAAATTGTAGAACCCAGAACCCTTAAAGAATGTTAATTATCAAATTAAAGGACAACGAATTATTTTGAATTGAAAACAACACAAACATTAGGTATACTATAATTTTAACTTTTATTACTTAAGAAAGAAATCAGAAGTAAAAGTAGAAACTTAAAACACATAAAACGGGTTCCTCGAATTTGGTCTCAACTGGTTACCTTAAATCGTGGTTATCCTACTAATTCGTCTTAATCAGTCACTACTAACACGGCTCTTACTCACTCGCCTACACATTTAACTCAAACTAAAACCAACTCTAAGTCTGGTCGATACAGTAGATTTTGTAGTAAGGCTATTGCAACTATAGATATACTATACCAGTTTGCAGAGTATTTGATTGTACATTTTATTATGCAATTATGTTTGACGACTACATACCGCGACTTATGCGCGGTATACCTTCTTTTACTTTTTAACTTATTCCCAATATTCAACTGTTGCATATAAACGTAGAATAAAGTTTGTAAGGCGTTTAATTTATTAGATGTTCGTAATATTATCGAATAATACTTTAGTAGGTATATAGTTCTTGTTTCTAGGTATCTGTGTTAGTGTTAGATTAAGTTGTTTTATTTTTATTTGCTTTTTTTAAAGATATTGTTATATAAGGTATAGCAAACTATGATGACAGGGAAGCATAAGCACACCCGTTAAAATGCAAATTTACGTAATAAGTACTTACTTTAAGTTACTTAAGTTTTGTTTTTCTCATATAAGTGAACTATTGTGTGTTCTTTGAGAAATAAATAATTCATAAACCTATAAGACCCTAAATAATTAAAAAACTTACATAAACGATTTAACGCAAGTCTTCTTTTAACGTAAAAGCGCTGTCCGATACTTATTACTTACCTACTTGATTCACAAAATCAGATACCTAATTTATATTTCTAGGTGAGACCAGGTCGTAAAAAGCAATCAAATATTTAAATAATTCAAAATAATATTTAATTGGAAGCAGGAAATAACATTCGATATATACTTTTTGTGTGTAATTAATAATAGTATTATTATTGATTGTAGTATAGGACCGAAGAAGCTAAAAACAAACTTTAGAAAATATATAATTTAACGTAGTATTGGGCGGCTCACGTGAATAGCGTTTTGTTAGGTTTTAAGTGAAATTATCACTTTATTGTTTTAAATCTACTAATATTTTTCAGTAGAATTTAGCAAAGTAACACTTAATCTATTATTTATTTTAAACTAAAGAAACTTAATATAATATGCAAATATTAATTAAAATTATTAGAACTTTGATATTCTAATAAAGAAATATTTTAGTTAAAACAAGAATGTAGCGTAATTATTAAGAATTATTTAGTCAAACAGCAAAAGCTAGTGTCTAATAAAAATCGGTAAACCTTTTTTCCGCAGATGACGCAAGATCACGTGAGGTTGCAATATAAATATGGGCAAATATCGGAAAGCGTACATCGTGGCCGTGACCTTTCAGTTCTGTTGCCGTAGATTAGGTAGATGCGTAGGTGTAGGCAGCCCGACTTCGGGCGGTTATCAAAGTTCCGGGATTTTTACTTCGTCTGTAACACACATTTTATATTTTTATTTTTCCCTAATTCGGTGTCTCTGTACATAAAGTTTATACCTTAGCTACATGATTGATTTTATTAAAAGTTGAAGTGAAGAGAAATCGATAACAAATTATTAATTTTTTTACTATAATTAACTGTATGAAATTTGACTTCTCTAAGTGCTTATTTTGTAAGCCTAAAGAAATAAAGTTATTGAATCTGAATTTATTTGAGGCAATGCGTAAGCGTAAGGTAGGTGTGATAATGAAAAGGTTTTAGAATCACTTGAAAAATATATACTTACATAAAAGTTTGATGATGCAGTATGTATGTTTATTTCCCTTTAAGAATTCTTAATTTTCGAAATTATTTACTAAAAGTTTTAATAATATCACATTAGTTAGCTCATAGAGCTTTTGAACCCTGATGAATTATGTAGTAATCCAACCAGCAGCCTCTTAAATAGAGCGATAAACAATCGTGATACATCGCTTCGCCTTAAATATTGACAGGTGACAATTGAAATTATATATTACTAGGTTACTCACCTCTACTCCAGCTATATACAAGAGGAGAAAATAAATAATCTTAAGGCGCAGTTTCGCATGATGACTAACGCAATATGAATATAGCTAAACAAACTAGTGTAAAAACGAACTAGTTTTCTTGTTTCGTAAGGGACACATCCAACCACCGCAAAATTCCTCCTCCAAACAATGGACGAGATAATGACCACCTACATAAAAGCGGTAAATCTCAAAGTTTTTTTTAAAGATACCCTAGCAAGGTGTAATGACCATTAAAAGCAAAGACCAGGAAACAAACCAGCAATTTCATTTTTGGACCTTGGCCTACTGCGCTACAGAGGTCGTCAAATAAAAACAAACAAAAATAGACTTTGTATGAATTTTGTTTGTCACTGAACCAGTATCGATTTCAGCTGCCCCGCTTGTGTTGAGATTATGCTAATATTATAACCGTTTCCGGTTTTCATAGCAGGGAATCCTATTTGGGTTCCGTGATGTTTTGTTTGCGCTATCTTGCTTCTATAGGCACCTTGGGATGTTGCACAGGGTGAGCCGAAAAAAATCAAGATGAAAATCATCTTGTCTTCGTTTGTTCTTCGTAGTTATAAATAAATAATGCTGGACAAACCATTAGCCCCAAGTTAAGCAAAGCTCGTGTTATGGATACTTACTAGATAACTGATATTGATATCCTTAAGCGATAAGGCCGCCTTCGTACATCCTCTACTTTAAGCATGTATTTTATAATAATCTCTATCTTTGTGAGGTTATTATAAAGTATTTTCTATCTATATATAACCAGCAACCTGCTTAGCCCCTAGATGAAAAAATGGAGGATTTTTTTTTCAGTAACATTGCAAACAAGTACGACAAGTGCGAGTGTAACTCGCGCGCCGAGGGTTTTGAACTTTTGTCTTTTAGGTAGGTACGTATATTGACGACCTGTTAGCGCGGTGGGCTTACAACGCAGGAGGTTGCGGTTTGATTCCCGCCTCGGGACTAATATTTGTAAGATCTGCAAATTATTTTTTCTAGTGTTCTAGATAACAGATATCGTAGTAGTACGAATTACACAAGCTTGCTTAGCTTGTCGCTAAATGATGTTGTGTGGATTATCCAGGATACATTACTCTTCTCATATTTTTTTGGAGCACGGTGGAATTCATGAATTCAATAATCTTATTATCTAAATATTCTTCGAGCGCAGTGGAATACATTGGGTATGGACTTTAAAATTTTGAGAACAACGGTTTTGTGGCGCTGTGGAACCCTACTATTACAGTTACTACAGAGATTAGTGGGTAGGTAAGTGGGTTGGTACCTACAATTATTTTTTCGACTTTTTTCTACGTATTTCACTAAGTATGAAACTTAGACGATTTTTAAAACCTGTTTTGAATTGTCGAAATCCATAACTTTGATTTGATATGGCTCTCAATGAAATAGCCCCCATTGTATGAAAATTCGTTTTTTGACCATATTTCGAAAAGTATTGTTTTTACAGACTTCTCTATATTTTTCCTGTAAAATATAGACCTATATCTACAAACGCTTAGTACATTTTATATAGATCACTCTGCTATCTTCGGAGATAGAGGGGGGGGGGAACGGTCAAATTTTCGACCATTTTCAAAATATTTCGAAAAGTATAAAACCTATTGAAATTTCAAAAACTGCATTAAAATGTAAAAACTGATACCTTTCATTAGATACCCAACTCGGTGGGGTAGTCACCCCTTTAGAAATTTTTCCCGCCCTTTTTTGACCATATTTCAAAAAGTATTATTTTTACAGATTTCTCTATATTTTTCCTGTAAATATAGATCAATACCTACAAAAACTTGGTACATATCAAATCGATCGTTCTGCAATCTTCGGAGATAGAGGGGGGGTACCGGTCAATTTTTCGACCTTTTTCAAAATATATCAAAAAGTATAAAATCTATCGAAATTTCAAAAACTATTTTGAAATCTACAAACGAGTACCTTTCATTTGATACCACTTTCGACTTTGTACGTTCCATTAAAAATTTATATTTCAAAATTTGTATGGAAAATCTTCATTTTGATTTTTCATTTATTTTCATTTATTTTTCTATAAATATGTGCGGGCGCACAAAATGTATTATTATTTCAAATTTCAAGTCAATAGCTGCAGTAGTTTCTGAGATATTAAGGATTCAAAACACAAAACAGACCCAAAGCGATTTCATAAGGGTTTTGCAACCGATGGCAAAACCCTAAAAAGAAACCATCCTGTATGGGGGCACGTGACAACATAGGTGTCAGCAGAATCTGTATTATGCCGATGTGTGTTGACAGACAAATATAAGGCTGTTACTACGCAGTATCTACTAATTCTCCGCTAATCGCCTTGCTACAGCATATTTTATGCTAAATTCAAGTCAATTACATCAATTTCAATGTTAATCAAATACTTGTTAATCGTATTCGATACTGGATCGGTGCCTTGACACTGCGTAGTTTGCCTTTCGATTTATGCTAACTTATGCGTAGTCATTATTGGTACAAGAATTCGGGTATTTAGATTTTTTTACATAATTAAATTGATATGTTTTTTTAATTATTTCTGGAATATTGGAAAGTCGGGTTTGCCACGAGCCATTTATGGATCGCAATTATTTTGTTGTAGGTGTCACAAAATTGAAATCAGCCAGCCCATGCTTTTATGACTCAAATACTAGCCAATTTTTATAGTTTTATTAACAGCGTACGAAAAACTAGTAACATTCTACAAAAAAAATGCGGAAGCGCAAAAATATAAACGTGTGTCACGATCACAACACTCACCTAGATGGATATAATATAATAGATTATAATATAATAACCGAAATCGTAGAAAAGTTTGTTCTTAACCAAGCTATGTATCTGAATCAGTAAGTAGCTAACGATGCTATCCTTTCAGAATCAGAAGAAACAATTACATAATGTGCTCAAATTGAATGGGACTACGTCCAAAAGGAATAGTTGGAAGACTTGCACTCGGACCAACTGATGAACTGACTTTACTAATGCGGCTCAGGATCACTATTTGCGTTGTCGTTTGGGAGAGGACAGGTACAACAGTAGACGTTATGTGAGTTGATAACTGTGATATAATTGTCTGACTACTGATTGGTTCATCGTCATCAGCCTATACTAATCGGCAATGCCAGAATAGCCAGACAGTCCTATACAAATAAGCGTCAAGCCTGTATTCAAAAAGTCCCATCCAGCATCTGTCTGCAGTCTTTCTCAGAAAGAAAATACATTTTATTTTTACCCATTTAACAATCTCTCGGTCTTCATCCCACCTGGCCAGCAGGGCAAGCACGGGCTTTCTTGTCTAAGGTAGAATAGAGAAAAATTACGTCACTTTGTCATCGAATGCGTAAATTATTTGAAATTAATTTCTTCAACTTCAATAATGTACGCAATGTATGGCGATGCGATGTCATTATTGTCTATTCTACCCTAGAGAACAATCCCCGTGCTTGGCCTACTGAGGGTGTCCTACACTGCGTTGGCGAGTCGAGTTGTTGACTGGTTAATAGATCGCATTAGTAGACTGTTCCTTAACCCTCAAATGGAGCGGGCCAAAAGAGTCCCAATAACACAATCACTTCAATTAGCTCTAATACAGTTCGTGATCTGAACAGATGAGTACGATCACACCTGTACATTACGTAATGATGAACATGTTTGAATATCAAGGCTGAAAGAGCATGACGGGAACGTGTTCATAAAATAAGCTATTATTTCTGTACATAATATTGTATATTAGCTGTTTTTCACCCGCGTAACTCCCGATCCCGTGGGATTTTCGGGATAAAAATATGTTGTATGCCCATATGTTATTCCAGGTCTGTGTACCAAGTTTCATAAAAATCCGTTTAGTATTTTTTGCGTGAAGAGTAACAAACATCCATTCATACTTAAAAACTTTCGCGTTTATAATATTAATAGCAGGATATGAGCAGGATTAAATGTTTCTAAATCGTGAACAAACGATCCCGGGAGCCATTTTAAAGGAAAGATTCATTTGTTGTTGTGTTGCATGTTGAATGTTTTATACTATAAAAGGATTTTAAATACATTTTCTGTGAGATTTTTGGTATTCTGACAAGAACGAGGTTCTTTAGGCAGACCACCTGATAGAAAGTTAATAATCGGGGTGGACGGAAGACTGTTGGAGAACCAATCCAGCTGGAGTTCAAATAAGGAGCCCTATAATAAATTTCGTATCTTTGCTTTAAATATCATATTAACTGGATATGATATTTAAAGCAAAGTTACGAAATTTATGAGAGTGGCTACCAAATTGATTCAACTTGGAAGGAAGCATTCTCATCTCAGACAGAATATACCTATAAAAATCTTAGTAAATAAGGAAAATCTACCGAATACAGAACCAACGAATCAGAAGTCCCAATCCCGTGGTCCATTAACCCGGATATTGACTGTTTCACGACTTAAACTCATAGATTAGTATCTTATTCGCAAACAGCAGTTTCTAAGAACCGATCTTTCGTCTTCGTTTTAGTAATCGTCGCTGGTGATAAAATCCATCTATTCTTTTATTCTATACCTACGATAGCACAAGACACAAGCTGTTCTATTGAAAATAGACAGAAATAATAGTATTCCCTTATTAGCTTACTGCAAACTGTTGTAAGCTAGAGGCACAAGCACAACTGATCCATAGCAATAGGAAGCATCCCCAAGACGCTGGCTGCATTGCCTCGCATCTTGACAATCGCAATGCTGATGCGCTGCGCCAGATACTCAGCAACACTAGGCTCCTTCGATATCTACATACACCATACTGATATCATAATAAGAAAGTTGACGTAAATGTGACTCGTATTTGTTATTGTTGTCTAGGGGTAAAATAGAGAAAAATTACGTCACGTTGTCATCGAATAGGTAAACTATTTGAAATTCATTCCTTCAACTCCAATCATTCACGCAATGTAAGGCGATGCGATTTCATTAATCTTTTCTATCCTAGAGGAAAATCCTATTGCTTCTGAACTAATTTGGCTGAAAATGCAGAGATATAGGTCCAGACCTGGAATATCACATTCCCATGGGATAGAAATAACATATACCTACCTAAACGTTTCCATGGAGACGACGCGTGTCCGTGTCCAGAAACTAGTTTATATTAAAGTGTGATTCGATACAAATGCCTTTCCTGATTAACACTCATCAAAGCACTTATTTAGAGCACTTCTCAGTATCTACATCTTATGAACTAGTTCAGTTTTTAGTGACGCACGACATGAATATCTGGTCATAATTCCGGTACTAAATTTGATCATCCCACTAAGCAAGCATAAATAATCATTCATTGTGAAACTGTGTAGTTATAGTTACATAGTAAATATGTAACTATAACTACACAGTTAACTAACCGATGAGACTTATAGTTTTTACGGTTAACTGTTAACCGTAAAAACTATAAGTCTCATCGGTTTAATTTAGACATACAATACAGGTTCCTCTCGAATCGTGAATTCGATGCTTGTGATTTTCCAAGATATATGTTTAATTTTCAGACCTCTCATGTAACATTAACAATGAACTAAGCTTGCAAACAAGGCTGTTCAAGTATTTGAGTGTGATTACTCGCATAATGCTCGTGTCATAAATATGAATTTATATACATATTTCATTGTCATCGATGTGGTGGAATTTAACAGGTAAAACCTTTAAAATTACAATAATAAAATATATGAAAATTAATTTCATGAAAGTCAACGAATAATACTCCTTTAAGAGAAGTCGACATTGTTTCTTATTATAGGCCCTTAATGGGACAAATTTAAGATCTTTACAACTTTACTAAAGTGTGGTATGCAAATAAGTTATCAAGAGTAAGGAATTAAAACGCTGCCATGGAACGAAAATATTATCATCACAGAATTAAACATATTGGTATTCTACCTAAGATACTAAATACTAACTACAGATGGGACGAACGTCAAAAATGTCAAGGTCAATACATCTTCGTGCAAGGCAGGCGACAATATCCAGAGTTTCTAAGGATTTTATGAGACGATTCCATTGTAGTAAAGCGATTGGTCCCATTAATTACGACACAAGCAAGTGATCTAAGCATCACTGCTACATATCGTCGGCAGTTGAACGATCTAATCGAGTTGAAGGCCAACAGTCTTTTGGCCAGGTTTTTTACTTAGTTATATGTACCTAGGTGCCTACCTGCTTGTGTGTATAGACTGGGCTGTCGACCTGTGCAAAAAGCTACGTACACAAAATATTCGTCGGTTTCTTGTTTTGGTATGGCGGACTGCGCAGTAACTTGTGGGTTGAAAGTAATCCGGTTCGGATGGATTTCAGTTCTATGCGTAATAGATTAGTATAGAATACTATATCTCTTTATTGTACCATCAATATCTAAAGGTTATAATAGATTTTTTGCTAGAACGTTCGGGCCCAATAATTAATATTTGAAATGATGTTGGATTATCATAATTGATATATTAATAACAATTACATTTGAACAATTTTACACACAGGTGGTCGATTTTACAAACAGGTGCTCACCACTGTATTAACTAAGAAAGGTAACTTATTTGGACGATTGGTATTGATATGGATGTTAAGCTACCTGTAGATTGTTTGTAACAGTTTGCAGTTTGCTCAATTGTTTCAGTTGTTGATTTGGTTCAGTTATTTAAATTAATTATCTTTTTTAATAATCTTATTAAGTTGCGCTTAATGGCATAATGTTATTTACATACCTATCTTTTGATTTTGGTTAGGAACTCGTAAAAATACTATGTAGGTCCATAAATCAAAACGAGGCTGGCTGACCTAGTCTAGGTATGATGATTACTGATTAGCTTAAGACACTGAGTGCCTTGACTTGGACCGATTAAGTTACGACGACGCTGATAAGCAAAATATTTAGGAATTTTCTCTTAAATTTTGGGGCCTGCATTTTCCTTGGCCAAAACCAACTTAATCAAATTCTGCGTTGTTTTGATTCAATCAAACCTACAGGTAGATATAATATTAAGGGAAGACGCACCCCAAATCGGGAAATCGGAATTGAATATAAAGCAGACAAGCAGAATTTCAATATAAATAAAATAAAATAGTTTTGATGCGTGCGTAGTTTGGTTTTATTGCGCCAACAGGTGTCGTTGGGGTTTCATTTTGTTTGTATGTTTTTTTAGGGGTCACAATGCTACGAGTTGAATATAAGCTATGCTAATGCTACACTCTAAAACAAACGGAATAAAGCTTTTTCTTTTTAGAATTTCGAAAACGGGAGTAAATAGTCATGAGCTTAATAATGGTGATGACACGAAAGAAAAACATTCAATGATGTCGCAATTCATGTAGGTAAATAAACTTGGGTGGCCGAAAAATAATTGTGCTAACAATTATATGCAAATCGACACATTTTCATGCGTCTACGCACGTCTACGAACACTATTTCCAAACCTAGCAACCGTATGTAGGTCGTATCGTTACTGCCTGAAGTGTCAAACTAAACTGAAGATGTTTTGTAATTTAGAGATGGGATACCTTCGCGTGGTCGTTATCGATAAGATATTTTGGTCAGGATATGTTTTTATATTGGCATGCTCGGTAGACAATATGAAACACGGGATCGTGTTGGATCAGGGCATCCCTAATTCAAGAACTCGTTTTGTTACATTATGAAACAAAACATGGTCATTTAATAAAGTGTGTTTCCACAGGTAAATAAATAGGTATACGATTAAATAAAATTAAACGAAAATAACGAAGAAAGAAAAATTTACAGGTAGGTATATATAGTTATAAAGAGAAAGCCATTTCTATAATTGTTATACTTATATTTTACCAGGGAAAATCTGCTTTGCAAATACTTCAATATAATTTTTTTTTATAAATTTTAATATAACCAAGTTACCAAAATGTGTCACACTTTCATTTTAGCCGTAGGTAGGATACCTACGAATCTAATTGAATAACAAAATTTCCCAAGGGGACAAAAATCTCTTTTATCATAATAAAATATTTTGTTGATTTCTTTTTTGTTAAAATTTTATACCTACCTACCTATCACAGCGAAAGTGAACCGGGAATTACCGTTTTAAAGATTTGCATATATTGCATAGTGTTTCCTCAAATCGCGTAACCGCTCATTGTATATTCTATGCACTGCACTAATAGTAACTATAACGTAAGCATTACATACCTCATTTTCCGCGCTTTACACGAGAGACCAAAATAGCTAAGTTGGTATTGAACGAGAATCAGTTCATTTATTCAATAAGACTTTTTGTGGTCCGGTATAGGATAATGGTGATTTTTGGGAATGTCCAAGTTCCTGTAAAAACTTAATTGGCCTTTAGCATATAATGCGCTGGTCTGTGTCGACTAGTACAATCATTTAAACATAAAAATTGATTTTGAAATTTCCATTTCTTTTTTCTCGTACCTGTAGATCTCCAATGTTGCCCAGACTCTTATGAGACTTGTGTTCTCAGAGGAGAGTCCAATACTGACTTACTTACTTATTTAATTTTATTGTATTATTTGTTTTTTCAGGTGTGTGTGCAGCACGGTCTCCACGGAAAACCAGCGCTATGGTACGATCTGCTCCACCATATCACATGCTGAGTGGAATCCGATTTGTCAGTATTTTAGTTTAACGTTGTATTATGTATGTATTTTTATGTGTTTTTTGACAAAATAAAATTTATTTGAATATGAAAAAAAAGTCAAAATAAGTATGTATCGATATCGATTTTATTCTTTGTACAGCACTAAGCAGGTCAATAAGGTAATAAACCATCCAAATGCGAGTCGGACTCGAGCAGTAAAGGTTCCGTAGTAAATAACGCGTCATGAAAATATCTAATGATTTAAAACAAAATTATTACGTGTTTTTTACGTTTCAATTTCAATACGGGTTTCTGTAACGAGATTCCTTTTGGATTATGATTTGATTCTGTTTTTTATAAGACGTTTGACCATAATCTCACCTGATGGTAACTGACAATGCGGATGTACCACGAAGATCTAGAAGAATTATTATAGATACGAACCATTGTACTGTTCCAAAGCTTTGTTACAATTTTTTTTTTAAAAAGGCCTACGACTGACGGGACATGACGAACGGACAGACAAGCAGAGTTAGATTAAGGATCCCGTTGGTACCACGTACGGTACCCTAAAAACGTTTCCACTAGCCGTTCCTGACCCACCTCCTTGACACTTTACAAACATAACTCAGAACCTTCACATGTAGGTAGTTAAATTATGCGGCGCTTTGTTTTATTAGTAGTTTCATTATAAATCATGGATAATTTGAAATAATCTTCAGTCTGTCGGGACGTAGTACCTTTGGTACCTTTAGATTTTAAATTTCAAAAACTTTCTTTCTTTAGGCTCTAAAAATAAGGACTGAGAAGACGATCAGACATAGATTTTTACTCCAATTATTTGTCTTCTAGTGGGAGAACTGAAAAAGAAACTCAAAAGATGGCGGAGCTTTCGCGGATACCCTAATTTTACTCTGGTCAAACTACTTTTTTTAAAGATTTTATTGTGTTTTGTCTATCGGTCTGGACATAAAGACAGATTGTGTTAAATTATAAGTTTACATCTAATAAATAAATGAATTGTAATATGGTCCGATTAGCATGTTGCACCCTCCCATCCCATCTTCCGAGGACATCCGTGAGGTGCGGCGGCAGATTTATCCGAGGATGTCAAGAGGCACAAATATGCGGGTTTCGACAGACTACGCATGTGCTCCCCTTGGAGTCGAGGTCCGTGGGGTTCCGAAACTTTCTGGGTTTTTAAAAATATACTTATCTTAATATCTGGTCAAACCGACGCGTGACCCGAAAGCTGGTAAGTATCTAGCGCAGCGCATCAGCATTGCCATAGCAACCAGCGAGGCAATCCCACTAGTATTGATATGGATCAGTTGAGCAACCTGTAGATTGTCTGGCACAGTATGCAGTTAACTCAATTTCTTTTGTTAATAAAGGTCTGATGTGTGATCTGATAACCTAAAAAGATTTATAATATAAATGCATTTTCAGTCCACGTTCCACAGCCGGGCAAAGGTCCATTTCCATAAACAAATCCTTTAAAATGTACCTCGCAGCATTTTCCCGTAAGACCCCTCTTACAAAGCGTTCTGTTTCACCTTGTAAGTAGTTTACACCCCAGCGGCCGGGCGGCGCTACGTGTAGTGTAAATCGAGTTAGTGTCAAATGTGCTGTGAGTAAAGCGATTAGACCGCCCAACTGGCGTTAGGCAATATGACGCACTAGACAAGCCTGGAAGTTTTTGCTATTTGTATAGGTTTTATAAGGTTAGCTTTTACGACTGGGGGATAAAAAGTCTGTGTCCTTCTCGGGATTCAATCAATCTCCTTGCAAGATTTCATTATGATAGGGTCGAATATTGTTTACGTGTCCAAACGTCCTGTAAGGTCTAAAAGACTTTTGAAACTTTGATTTTGTTTTTCGATTTTGATTTACATAATTATCCTGGGATTCTAGAATCGAGTAGTAGTAGAGCCTAGAAAGCGGAACCAAAAATGTTGTCCGCACCGGGAATGCAAAACTATATATATAATCCAATAAATAATCCTGGGCGATCCACAGGTCATCATCTAGCCCCAAGCTAAGCAGAGCTTGTGTTATGTGTGGGTGTGGGATGACTGATACACTACAATGTATTACAAATATAGATATTTGTCCCCCGGCGGGAATCGAACCCACAACCTCCTGCGTCGCAGACGGTCCTTCGCCCACAGCGCCACATAGGTCGTCGAACTTTAACGACTCAGAGAGATTTTCGCTCAATATACCTCAGAGGTCCTCAACATATTCTGTAAACTTCATCATCCAACCATGTGCCGCAAACAAAAACCTTTTTATATTTCCGTGGGGTTGCCCGATCGACAATGAAATTTAGATGAGTCGATATCATGCTGCTAGCAACCCTCTCGAATGCTAAATTTCGCGTGGCCATGTCCTTTGTGGAGGAATTTCAAAGGGTTTTAAGAAAATTGATGCGATATAAAGGCTGGATGCACTACACCAGTTTTTTAGGGCTGGTTAGTTCCATAAATTTGCAAGCAAACTTAGAATTTAGGTAATTCAATAATTGGTAAAGTTGTTGTACAAGATCGGAGACACACTTCGCGATAAATATTTACGGTACAAGGATCAGTACCTAAGTGGTTTAAGAATAAGTTAAATATGTTTATTATTATAGTATTGCAAGCCCTCTCAGGGTAATCTCTTAAGCATTTAGCGTATCCCGTACTGAGGCAAGGTCGCTGGTTCAAGTCCTGGAGAAATTGATTTTTTGGGGTATTATTGAATATCTTAATTAAAGATAATAAATAATGCCGGACAATCCACAGCATCATATAGCCCCAAGCTAAGCAGAGCTTGTGTTATGGGTACCTACTAGATGACTGATATACATAATACAATATCATTACATATATAGGTATAGATGATTCGCGTTAGTCCCTTGCGCTCAGATTAACGTATGACCCTGAGGTTGCAAGTATCCAATTTTTTTGTTACTTAACTAGATAATGCTGTGTGATTTGTCCAGCATTGTTTATTATTAATTCTATAGAGTGTTATATCCAGGTATTACGAGAGCAAAGCCGCAGCCAGAACCTAGTCTCTATAACATAGCAAGTTGTGTGTTGTAACTAGGGCATCGGAACCGGGTTTTCCCGGAATCGAAAGAACCGGGAATACCCGGTTCTTGGGGCTACAAAAAGAACCGGTTCTCAAAATATTCAGAACCGGGTTTTCGGTTCTTTCGATTCTCCTAAAAATATTGATTATTGTAGGTTAATGAAACTTCGAAGTCACTACGCATCAAGGTGTTGCATAAAATAAGGAGGAGGTACGGGTTGGGGGCGGGGAGACATTCCCCGCTCGTATAGATTGTGTGTGTATAGTTGCTCGTTTGGATTAACGCTGTTATTATAGGTAAGTGCGTCTTCTATCATTATTATTCTTTGGTTCACTACTTTTTGCCTATTACATTGTAGATGGCAAAAATATGCATAGGTAGGAAAGAAGTAAAGTATTTTATTCTTTGCCTTTTTTATAAGTTGTTTAATGTAAGTATAGTGGATTTCGGGTATTACGACTATGAAGGGTCCACTGATATCGCCGTTATAACCCAGAATTCGTTACAGACTAAGACAATAAGCAGATGGATGTATAGTTTTATATTCTTTAATTATTTATTGAATATTTGCAAACATAGTCAACAAGGCAGGAAGCGGAATATTTGACAAATGAAGAGGAACTTAACAGGCAATTAAAAGAAGCTTCCACTGCGAGAACATCCACGCCAGATGATTTTTATACTACCGTGAGGGTAGAAATGGCACTCTTCGAGAATGGTGGTCAACGAGGCCGATATCTGTCGCTGGCTTACCATTTGATCACCATCCCACCTACCAGTGGTGTGGAGCCGGAACGCATATTTTCATCTGCTGGTATAATATGTAACCGACTGCGCTCAGCTTTGGGTGACAAAACCCTAGATGCCCTCATATTTTTGCGTTCATCAAAATATATTCAAGGTTAAAAATTAGTTTATTAGGTTAAAAACCAAGATTTATTACTATTTAAGTGTAATTTTTTTTATGTGAATAATATAAGTTCTTTCAATGGGACCCTACTTTATTGTTTATGTTTATTTTATTTGATTAGTAAAAGTTTCTATTATTGTTGTGTTAATTATGTGTAGCTCAATAATTTTGTTTCTCTTTCGTTTTATTGCAATAGCTGATGTTTAAATTGCTTCGCTGTGGCTATATAGTTAAAAAAAAATTATGTAAAAAGTGATTGTTGCAAGACTAACTGATTAAAAAGATAAAATAAAAAAACAAAAATAGCTATGATTATTAATTCCCTGTTTGATTTGGACCCCACTATAGATATTGTAAGACAAAAATATAATTCTAATAAATTAAGAAAAGAACCGAAAAAACCGGGTACCCGGTTCTGCGTTGAAACAGGAATCGAAAGAACCGGTTCCTAAAATATGACCGGTTCTCGATGCCCTAGTTGTAACATTTGTAACCAGATTCTTTCATACCAACACTGATATAAAGGCTTTTGCACATTTGCTGACAACACCTTTGAGGGCAAGTCACTAAATATCCAATTACTGTTAATTGCATCGATAAATTACATTTCGTAGAAAAATGCACCGGAACCTTGCTGAATTGCGGATGCATTTTGCACTTCATTTGCGCATTGTTTTGAAGGCTCGTGTCAGAGAATAATAAACTAAACTAATAAGTAATATTAGTTTATGCCATAGAATGCTAAAGAAAGTTCTGTCTTAACTTTTTCCGGAGTACAGGCTGATGAAATTGGCTAGGAGATATGGGATACAGAGAATGTCAAAGGCAACTTTTTGTCCTTGAAAAATGTGTGCGAAGTTGGCAGTGGCAAATGTCATTCTATGGTTCTAAGTGAAACCTACCTTATAGAAAATTCGGCACAAAACTTTATATCAATAAAAAAATCTCCTTTTCTTAATCTTAAAGGTGGTGGACCTCTTATGCTTACAAAAAACAGTTGCTAAATAGTGTTATTTCTCCCTCTGACTTATGTCGATAGAAAACAGACAGACAACTAGAAATATGTTATATAATGATATTATTGTTATTATTATAATAATGTAGGTAAGCAGACTATTTTATTTTATCCTGCCAAAAAATAATATAAATAGATGAAATATTCTTTAAAAAATGTTGCGCGAATATTAAATACTATTTACCCATCACACATCCAAAAGTAGCAAATCAATAAAGCACTAAATCAACAACCACCTCATGTAGGTCACCTTTGAACATTTGTTTACCTTTATTGAACATGAACAGATCTCTGTCCCCCTCGCGAAAACCCCCACACATATTACTTATAAGCTTATAACCTTTTATTCCCCCATAACTGATTCTAATTTAATCCCAACCTCCTTAAATAAAATTTTAACTTTATTACATCGGATTACGGATGAAAATAGCACGCGGAAGATGTAAACACAACGTTAGGCCTCATTACTTTTTATAACGGGGAAAAATAATAATGGAATGGAGTTTTAGAACATTATCGTTATTTGTAAGAGCACCCCTTTATCGGACAAAGTTGTTGGCCTTATTCCTCGGTGATAAGGTCTATTTTAGATCAAAATACACACAGGGTGCCGGAAGTGAATCGGGATGGGTTAAAGTGCAATCAGGACCCGCGGGTTAGGTCCATAAGGTTTAATATCCAATGGATGAGTTTTGAAGCTAAAGTTTTTCAATAACTTCACGGTATTTAAAGCTAAGCGGAACAACCTGTTTGGAAGTACACAATAATTTTACTGAAATGCAAAAATGTTTGTCACACCTGACGTTGGGACTACGTTAGGTACTGTTCTTTGTATTGGGGGTAGAATTACGCGAATTATTTTTGTAATTTTATGTGTTCCATACCATTCATCAGACAATCACTACTGTCTCACTAAAGGCGGACCGATTTACATTGCGCGAAAGATTAAATATATACCTACCTATGCGGTGCGTTCTACAAAAACATCATCCTTTAGAGAAAAAATCATTACAAAAATGATTGTGTAAAATGACCCCACATGCGTTCAAGGCCATGATACACCAACAGTTAAAACCAGTGATTAAACTTATCGTTATCAGTCAAAGTCTAAACCTAACCGAGGTCAGCGCAGGTCCTAAACATTATATAGACTAACCAAGTTTACCTTCAGTAAATATTGGGTTAGCAAATAAAATATATTTAACATTGATAAACGGTTACCACCGCAACTTTGTAAATTGTCGGTACATTACATAAATACACTCGAGAGCAATGAATCCGGGTCACTCAAAGAATCCAAAAAATCTCGGAAAGTAAGAATGCTAGGTTAATGCAATAAATTGTATTTAATAGACAATTTAATAGCACGATGGAAGACACAGAGTGTATAGAAGACCAGGGGAAAGATTCAAGCAAGCATGCATCGAAGAAAAAGTAGCCTACGGTGGTGGGTCTGTACTTGTGTGGGCCGGAATTTCCTCTGAAAGTCGCACAGAGCTGGTGATCATACAAAACGGCTCTTTAACTAGCGTAAGATATGTGGAAGAAATCCTCAACGAACACGTTGGTCCATTTATGGTCAATTTGGGTGAGGATGTTATATTTATGCATGACAATGCCCGACCTCATACAGGTAGGATTGTGAATGACTACCTTCAAGAGATGAACATTACTTGTATGGAGTGGCCAGCGCGCAGCCCGGATATCAACCCGATCGAGCATGCTTGGGACGAGCTAGGGAGATGCGTAAAACAATGAAACCCTCCCCCAATCACGCTTCCTGAGCTCAAAATTGCTCTCACAGAGGAATGAGAGAATATTCCCCAAAATCGTATAAGGAACTTGGTGTACAGCATGCCAAACCGCGTAAACGCAGTAATGGAAGCACGAGGAGGTAATACGAAGTATTGAAATTCAAGAAAATCGTCATAAAGTTAAAAAAAATTTCATGTTTCCTATATTTTTTGTTTTAAGGAGAGATCAGCAGTTTTTTTTCTTTATGTAATTTTGTGTAAATACAATGTATGGTGACTCATATTTTTTTAAATTTCATTTAAGGAGTATTAAATTGTCTATTAAATACAATTTATTGCATTAACCTAGCATTCTTACTTTCCGAGATTTTTTGGATTCTTTGAGTGACCCGGATTCATTGCTCTCGAGTGTAGATTAAGGTCTAATTTACGGAATAGCGTGTACCATTCAGAAGGGAAAATAAAAGAACAAGTAACAATGAATCATTCAAAATTAATGCTAAATATAATAATCTGAGAAACAACACATGAAAAAACACAGCCGATCACAGTCCAGATTAAAACCTTAAACCACACACACCTGAAACCAGCCAATCATGGTCATCATAGTCAAAATGAATAAGTTAAATTAAGAATTAAGTTAAGAAAAAACTATAATTCATTCATAGCCAAGCCAGACCCGAACCAGAAAAGCGCGGGCACGCAACCTGAAATTCTAAATTCAAGGACTGTCTGAATGAAGATTCGCGCCTTCCTATTTCCGCAATAAAAAAACTCCAATTGCTCAGGCTTCAAAGATCGTACCTCGTAAACGGACATTCTGGCCTTGCCGGGGTCGTTGCCACAGACCTTGACGTCATACAATATTATAACATACCTATTATACGCTAGGCAACAGGGGCGCGACGCCCGAAAACGCGCGGAACAAGCGCGAAGCGAATCGCGGATTATGGATTATTCCGCGATTCGCGATTCATATTTACTGACGCAAACGCAGCTGAAGGTTATGTAGGTTAGGTACATGACGGTAGAAACGATTTTAATCATAGTGCAGATAACGATGTTGATGATATCTCAATATTTAAAATAAAGCTCAACAGTGTCAGTCAAGCTAAAGCGACAGCTATTGCCCTGCATGACATCAGGTCAATAGCTAACGCTCTAACGATTCAAATCCTTTTATTAATTTGTTAAAGGCAAAAGCAAAAACCAACCAGAGAACACAATAGAATAATAATGATATTAGTTATTTTCTTAGAACTTGAAGACGCAGTTGACGTTATTTCATGCTTTAAACCATCAGCAAAGTTTGGTCGCTAATTAAATGAAAAACTAGGCCGTCGGTGATCCAACATGGACATGGGCTCAGGCTTCCTAACCCCACAATAGGATTCCCAAAGGCTTACTGAATTTAGGGCTTCCACGCAATCGCTCAAAACAAAACACTACAGCTTTGCGGAAATTGATCGCGGTTCGTTTTTTTTGTGGCACTGGATGTGAAACTAGAACAGGAAAGTTTTGGGAGATCAAGCTCTTAATGATTCCAAGTGGTGGTAATGGAATGATGATAGGAAATTATATAATAGCTGTTGAGCCAGAGAACAAAACATGGCACTATAGTGGTTAAGCTAAAGAAAAGTATATGTAAACAGTTGAGATAAAGTGCGTCAATGGTATAAAAATATTATAGAACCGAAAGAATTTTGTGCAAGTTTGCTCACCCAAACCTGACCTACAGTCAGTTTAAACTCACTAGCTTTGAAATTTATCTTCAGTGGAAGTATACCAAACCAGATCTAAGATTGCCTATCTTAAATTTTTGGTATAATTCCAACTATTGGGTTTTTAACTCTTTAAATAATCTTTACGATAAGTGGCATTTACATAAGTTTTACATTAATTCTAATTTTAATACATTTTGAGCTTATTATATCTATTTTTGCCTTATCAAAGGTTAACAATCCAGAAAATACCTGTTCGAAAGTTTTTGTTTAAAATACTTACAATAAATTAAAAAACCTTAACACTCAATCATTATAAAACTACACACCCTGCGTATTAGTTCAAAGCGGTAGGTCTGTAGTTGATAGGTAAAGCAAAGCATCGCCCACACAGTATTGTGACCGGCAGGTTACGTGCGAAAGTGAAAATACGACCCGCGCCGCTTGTGTCATGTAAACAAATACACGGCCATGGGATTTCATGGTTCGCCTCATCTATACGGGAAAACTGCTGAAGAATGTACGAAAAATATGAGGGGCAATATTGGAGGTGGTACATTAATATGGGTATTTAATGAACAATTTATGGAATATTGTTTTATTGATTTTTATTATGTCTGTATTTTCAGGCATTTTCAGGCAGTTAAAACACAATACCAATAACTTAACCGAGCTGTCCCTTGCTTGCATCTGTAGAGCTATAGGTATGTTTGTCTCATTGTTGCATAATTTTACAAAAAAAAAACTATTGCTGGCTAGTAATCACCTTGAGAACACAATCACGTCTTCATGGGATTTAATTCACCTCATACTATAAAACTGCGTACATCGCATCTGTCCAAATGTGTTTAAACCCTCCACTCCACATATTACGAGACCCTGTAACAACACACTATGTACACAAATCTTTGTATTCGTTGTAATTGTAAAGCTTGCGCGAAAGTGAAAATTCGCGCCGACATTGTGCTGACATGACCTTGCGCGAGGTAAACAAATGCCGACATGGGAATCCACGGAGTGCCTTATCAGAGTAAATTTATTAACGAGAGAACCGAGAAAAATATCGCATCGAAAGAGTGGAACCAGTTTAAGTTGTAGATAGGCAATTAGGTAGGTAAGCTTTAGTTGTTTAGGAGTAATAATTTTCTTTCATTGTTCACTTCTTTTACACACCGAAGTGATTATTTGCTATCAGATAAACTTACCGAAGAGTAGAATAGAAATGTAAGAGAGATACAAGTGAAATTGTATTTTTTTTAAGGAATAAAAAGTCAATCAATCTGAATAATCCACACAGCTTCACCTTGCCCCAAGCTAGGCAGAATTAAATACATGAGAATGTAAAAATAATTTGCAGGCCCTGGGTTACCTAATCTTATTTATTAGTTAAATAAGTTTGGATTCTCAGGAAAATATTATATAAGACGGATAGGAGTCGATTTCCACAAATTTTCGCAAATTCTCGTCGATTCCACCTGTTTATCCTCATTCATTTACATATTCATATCGTCGCCTCTAATTCGGCAAGTCACTACGCTTAGGAATGTGGAATTCAGATCGCAAGACACTGCCGCCCTTTTTGTTTTCAACCAATCATCATCATTTGTTCTCACTTTTCCATTATCCTATCGCTATTATCAATGTGTAAGACTAACTTGCAGTAGTCCGTATAACCAACGGAATAAAAAAGTTTAAAGAGACAATTTGCTATTCCCGATTTTCAGTTAAAGGCGGGAGTAAAAAAATTGTACTTAGCAATTACAAGAAATAAAATTCGTTGATTTCGTAGTTTTTCGAAAAATTATACTTTATTCCCTGATGAACACACCAAGGCTTCTGTCCATCAAGGATAATGTAAGATTCTACAGATGGAAGAATTTTTCGAAAGACGTAGGTATAGAATATTTTCAAAAAGTAAGGTATCCCTATGATAACTTCAATAATGAAACCCAACCTGTAAAATTTTGATAAATAGCCGTGTGAATATAATATGTGAAATAAATGAAATATTTGTCGCGTATATTACCGATTTATCTACCCTCACTTGGTCTTCAGAACTAGTAACATCCATCTGCACTCTCGGACGACGCACAAGTTTATCAGTGTCCGCGCGCGAGGCTTTGAAGAACCAATTCAAAACAAGCGTTTATTCAAAATAAGCGTTTATGATTAATTGTATGTTGAAATTTAGTAATAAATTTGAAATATATGTCACATCGATGTCACTGGGACTGCAGAATTTGCGTGTGACTTTGCCTCAAAGCATGTGACCACATCTTTAGGTACGTAGGTAGGTACTGCGTAATCCTGCCTAAAGAATGAGGAAAATTCGTCACACCAGATTAGCATAATGTAAGCAAAACAAATAGACGGTTTAAGAGGAGAAGATGATTTACTGAAAGGTTTACTTAAGAAAATTACCTTCTACCCTCATTACGTTTTCAATATATTTCAACGAAATATGAAATTCGATTTCCCGTGTTTGTCAAACAATTTTTTAATAAAAAGATAAGACTTCTTAATTTTACCAGGAGTTAAAACAAGAAGTTATTTACTTAATGTTGCTACTTCAAAGAGAGAAGTTGGATTGTTTTGAAAACAGCCTCAAGGTTGCTTTTGTAAGGATGTTTGTGTGGATGTTTGTGATAATTATGATATAACTAGCCGACTCGCTCGCAATTTCATTTGCGTGGACTTTAGGGTAAAAAGTTTTTAACGAAATCAGCTAATACTTTATTTTAAGAGTCGGAAATTTAAATCCGCTTATAATATAATACCGTTAAATGGGTTTTCTTTAAAAACTTACTATTTACTGTATTTTTTACAGTGAATCAAATGACACGATGGACTTCAACTTTAGCCAACATTCTACTTCAGCCCATTTTATTTGTTAATTTCCTAATCCCGTTTTATTTAAATATATCTACAGATTGGCTTTCTTAGATGGAATTGGATGACAAAATCAGAAACCATCCGACTTACAGTCATGAAAGAAGTCACGGACAAAGTTAAAAACAAAAATAGGAAAAACATCATTGAATTTAAAGCTGGCTAGCGGCAAGCACACCAGTTGTTCAAAAATATTGATCCTCCAAAGAGTGATCCTTATTAGCAACAAATATGTATGGTTTTCTCATAAATCGAGGTCATGAATCCTATCAAGACGTATTTTTAACTCATGGTTTCGGATTTGGTCATCCGTTGCCTTGTCAAAAACTATCCTGTATACCTACAGATCATGTCAGGTCAATAAAATAGAATTAATAAGTTATTTATAGCCGATACGGAGCCGAACTATATTATTTTCTTCGGTGAACTTGTAGCATTTTTGAATCCTACGCTGCAGCGCTGTCATAAAGCCATGTCATCAACACCATTTTCAGAAACATAAAAAAATTCCAGAAACATTGTGTTTAGGTACTAAGTATTTTAGTTTTCTCTCTACGTTTCAAATAATTATTGGTTAAAGTTACAATTATGGACAACTTAAAAACCTGAATATCTTCAAAACCTATTTAATTTTTAAAAATCATTAAAAACATGTTTAAAAAATTGATATTTTAAGTATTATCAGCAAGTTTCAAGGTAATTTGGACACTGGCTAAAAAGTCACAAAAGTTAAAAAGTCCTTTACCTTAAACTTCGTCTTTATTATTTACCCTTATTTAAAAGACTTGAAAAAAAACTTCGGAAAACGTATATTTCTTTATTGTTTTTTCAGTATATTTTTGAAATGTTAAGTTGGTACCATCCTAAATTAAAAAGTCCTATGGAGCCAAAATACGAATCACTCTAACTTTAATAACCCGATCCAACCCATTTTAAGGAATATTATTGAAAGTACTGTCACATGTAAACATTAAATTCTAACTAATTTAATGTTTTTTCAGCACACACTAAAATCTTAAAGTCATTAATTTATTTCTTAAAGGCATAACAATACGAATCCAGACTACGAATCTCAAATTTAAATAACCGTTTTTATACAATTTTCAGGATTATTTTGAAAAATCCTAAAACATGTGTACAATATTTTTGTATGTTTAGTATTTCCTGTAAATTTCAAGCCAATAAGGTCGATGGTTGATAAATTTCACCACAATAACCTCAATAATTCGACTTCCTTTTCATACTTATATAGTAATATTTTTGAAAAATCCTGAAACACGTGTTTTAATTTATAGTTTTTTCAGTACATACTGAAAGGTTCAAGTCATTAGTGTGCTATAATAAAAAGTTATAGACTTTTCGATACGGAGCCAAACTACGAATCTCAAACTTGAATAACCCATTTCACCCTATTTTCAGGAATATTTTGAAAAATCCAGAAATACGTGTTCAATATTTTTTTATGTTTAGTATTTTCTGTAAATTTCAAGAGAATCGGGCCACCGGTTACAGAGTTAGAAAAAGGACCAAAAAAACTTCCACCCCCATTTCACCCCCTCAGGGGAAGAATTTCCAAAAATCCCTTCTTAGCGGGTGGTTGTGTTGTAAAAGGAACCTACCTTCCAAATTTCAGCTTTCTAGCTTCAGCGGTTTAGGCAGGGCTTTGTCGCCAGAAAATCGCTTGTTCTTTTATATATTAAGATATTCCACTCTTTATTGGAATAACACATCTCTTGTGGAATAGCACAGCACTGTTAACGCCGGTAATCTGCTATTCATCTTCATGTGTCGAAAATGATAAAACTTTGCTTACCAGTAGATAACTAAACAAATAGATTAAGTATAAGTGTCAAAAACCTTGATCGATGCTGAAAAAACATGTAAACCCTGAGTGTAACGCAACCTGGCGATCCATTTATTTATTCGAAAATTAAACAGTTTTACACGATAAACTTAGATATTTTTAATTATAACCATTAATCTGTCGTCGCATACAGAATTGGCAAAATTACCACCCTATAAGCGAACCTGTTAAGGTAAACATTTTAGCAATTAAACCTCCAAAAAATAACCGCAGACTTTTGACGACGGTCACCATCAGGAGCCAGCAGGTAGGTCCTCCGGAATTTTAATCTTAAAATGATTAAGGTAATGAATCAATAAAAATAAAACTCCGACAGACATTAGAAAAATCTAGATTCAAGAGATCATTGCCTCCGAAGCTATTATAAAAAGTAATGTACTAATAGGTATAGAATTTAAATTAGGAACCATAAAAATAAATAAAGTACACTACACACAAGTTATAAAGCGAATTCGAGATTAGAATTCTAAATGAATTAGGTATAACATTATATTAAGTCTGGCCATTTAAAGTTTAAATTAAGTTTTATTACTTTTGAGAAAAAAAGTAGATTAACAGACCGTGCTTTGTTTACTGCAAAATGATGAGACAGAAAAAACTCGAATGAAAATGTTGGTTACTTACTTATAGAATGCGCTGTTTGCATACTTCTTATTATCCAAACAGCGCATTCTATAAGTTAAAGGTTTTTTAACCATCTTGTGTAGAAATAAAAGAAACAGCATCATTTTACGCATTGAATAATTAAAACAGTTTTATAAAATAAATAAAAAATACATTAGGCTGCCGGCTTTTTCACGCGTAAGTCCTAATCTGTTTTGCATTTATCTTAATCCAGGCCTAGAACTACAACATCTGTCTAACATTTCCGCCAGTTTCGTTCAGAAGATTTGACGTGAATAAAATCCAACCCAACTTTCTCGCTATCTAAATATTCTGAAACCTAATATGAAGTACGCCGCGTACGGTACGCGGGAAAATAATTTTGAGCACACTAGCGCCAGCCCACCATCCTGTAGGTACATTCAATTGTAGATGTCACGATGACATGAATTTATGATGATCAGTCCAAGGGCCAAATAAAACTTTTGACTCAAACCCACACCTGACACAATGTCTATTTTAAACTTTATAGATTTAATAGTCCAATATAGATGTATATTTCATAATATGCTACTAATATACTTTGTTCTGCGCTAGCGGTCCGCCCCGGCTTCGCACGGGTATTTAACTGAAATTGATTTTTTCATACGAATCCCTAACTTTTTTTAAAATATTCTATAGACTATTTTCATCAGGGATAATTAAGGATTCAATGGTGAAAGATTTTTTCAAATGAGTTCAGTTTTTCGGAGCCTACTCAATTGAAACAAAAAAATTATATAACTCAACTAGTAGTAGTTACCAAGTTCTGGTTATAACACTCAAACGCTGCTATTTTGAGGATTCATGTATACCGTACCTAGATGATGCTGTATTAAATCTACAGCATTAAGTAAGTATAATATGCAAAAAAATGTCTGACTGATGTGATCATGTAGCACTGTCTCAGCAGGATATAAGTACCTAAATGGTTCAGCGCGAAAAAACGCAACAAAAAACGACACCTTTCCAACCGACAGCCAAGAAAAAGTCCAGTAACTCAAGATCAATGTCTTTGTACAGATATATAACGTAGGAAGGTATATATAGGTAGTAATTCAATAGGTACGGCCGGCCAGACGCGTTATTTAATAGCACGGCCTCGCTAGGTCAGTGGCTCATGATGTCACAAAGCACGCGAAAAATTCCGCTTATTTCGGGGGCCTATCGTAAAAACTGGTATCTTGTATTGCGCAGGGAGACTATATTAGGGCCGGTTCACTTCCTGGCTCCACGTATTCATAGACGATTTTTGCGATAACCTTTGTTTAGAACAAAGGCGAACCTTCGAATTGATATGGTGATTACTGATTACCTAAAAATGTATTCAGCAGGCGTCTATTGACGGAACGATTTAATTATTCAAAATATTCACCGTTTAGGTACGCCTCAATCGATGAGGCTCGGCGCGATTCACACACCACAGCGCTTCTACTTTACCAGAAGTTTACCAGCAGATAAGGGTTTTGCCATAATCGCATTAATCAACTCGGCTGACGGATTAGTGAGCCCAGTGGTGCTTCGAAAGTGGTGTTAAATATGCAGAAAGAAGTTGCTAGTCTTCCTCTGGTAAGACTGAACCTGAGACGGCTCATGGGCTACGTTTGACGGGGCGATTCTCGCTCTCTGACCTTGACGATACGATCGTCAAGGTCAGAGTAGCCGCTTAAGATAGTAGATTTTTAATGGTGCCTATGTTAATTTTAACTAAAAATACTAATAGTTATATAAGTTGGATGCAGTTATGCATAGTTAGTCCAAGCGCCATTTTCAGTTTTTTGAGAAATGACATAAACGCGTTTTTATTTGCAGAAGATTTGTATCTGTATTGTCTGAAAGTAAATCTATGTCCATCGAAACTTCTATTTCTAATTTAACATTCTACATCAAAAAAATATAAAATAAGTATATCTTTTGGAAGATATAGCTAAAAATGCACTTGGACTCTCGAAAAATATGATGTTTTCATTTTACAAAATGAGTCCAAGCGACATTTATGTCGTTTGGACTCCTGATGCGTAATTCAATTCGAAAGAATAGATTGTTGATAGCACGTGTAAATAGAAAAAAACCTAAGATACCCATTATTTACTCAGCATTTAAAACGAGGGGATGATATAGAGGATTTTGAAATATAAATAAAAACTATACAAATGACACAAGCAATATATTATGTAATGTCTAAAAAATGTAATGTATCAATCAGCTTTCTTAAACAGACGGACAGATACCAACCTCAAAACATGTCGAATAAGACGGACTATTATACAAAATCTACTCTTCTTCGACATGTTCTGGATCAAAATCTAAATGACCATTAAACCCTTCAATATCATCATCAATCGTGCCGTCTGAAATTAAATTTCTGTAAAATGACATCGCATCGTTGGGGATGTATGGGAACAGTGATTTTAAATCTTTTAGTTTTTTTTCTGAAACAGGCTTTCCATTAGGCCAAAGCGGTATAACCAAGTCTTTAAAACATGTTTGTCCTTTTTTACCTTTTTTCCTTTCTACATAAATTTTTACGCTTTCTTCCTCTTCATCTACAGTTGTCTTGAAATTTATTTTAAATGGATGATCTTTTGTTACTTTTATTTGCCTTATTTTCAACCAATTGACCTTCTCGCCCATGTTATGTATTTTTCTATTGACAATAGCTTCATCCATTTTTTCAGTGCTAATAAAATCCGTTTTCTCCATTTTTACGGCGCGACGGGAAGAGGAAGGAATCAGTAGTTAACTTCAATTATTGTTATGCATCAGTAGTCTATGCGACAAATGTGTGATATTATTGGTTTGCGTTAGGAATCAAACTAATGTTTATTGTTTTGCAAAACTAGTCCAAGTAACAAAATACTGTCGCGTGGACTACTGATGCATAACACTACGTCGTTTGGGCTTGTAATGTATAAATGGAAATGTGTTTTTCTATTACGTAATTTGGTTATTAGTGTTAAAATGGTTTATGGGCTAGTTTTGCGTATCAAAATATATCGTTTGCTTTAGAAGGCGCTTGGACTGGGTATCAAAAAATACCACTTAGAGTGAAGCTAGCTGCAAGAGTGTTTTTCCTATGGCTAAATTATGCCCTAGTTATTACAAAAATGCAAAAAAATCCAAAAATGAAATTTGGCGCTTGGACTAATTATGCATAACTGTATCCAGTTATTCTAAGTTTCACAATCTAAAACAAAACACCAGTTATGAAATAAATTATGACCTACCCATTCTCTTTAAAACATTCCCGTGTGAATCAAAGTAATTAGGCATAATATATTAATATGTACACGACAATATATATTGCTAAATTATATAATTGCTCAGCTTATTTAATATACACAGCACGATTTGCATGTATCTTGTATAAACAATGGTAATAATTAGACAAGTTTGGGTAGCTATGCAAGACTGTATAACAAGTATGGGTTGACTTGACAATGTTAGTTAACAAGTATGGGCTGGTTGTGTTAAAATATGGATAATTAATGTAATAAGATATAATCTGAGAATGTTTAGTTAATTCGTATGGAAATAGTTAATTCATTTGAGTTTAGGGTCAGGTTAGTCTAAAAATAGAGAACATTTTAGTAGTTTTTAGGGTTCCGAGATCGGTTCGAAACCCTTATATCCCTTATGACCTGTACAACCAGATACCAAGAAAAAAAATTAAATTGATGTATATGAAAATAGACTTAGTGGTATCAAATGAAAGGTATCGGTTTACACAATTCAAAACAGTTTTCGCAATTTTTTTAATATTTCAAAAATGTTTAGAAATTCACGATGGTACATCTATATTTTTCAGGAAAAATATAGACGAGTCGGTAAAAATACAATCAAAAAACTAATTTTCAAACGTGTATTTCATTGAATGGGACATTAAATCAAAGTCTTCGAAAGTTCTCTAAGTTTCATACTTCTTAAAATAAATTGAAATGTTTTGAAAATTTCGCCAGTAGCCACGTCGTAACCTACGAAATAACTGCTGATATTTGTGTACATAATCGACAAAACTTCGAAACCCTTGGCGCACGAGTACACTCGCGCTTGACGGAACTTGCTTTAATTTTTATTCATATATACCAGTGCCTACGTGCTAATGTTGACCGAAAATATCAGTAGGTTTTTAAATAATGATTATGAATAGTAAGCACTTGAAACTGAATATAATGAGTAGGTACCTTACATATACTAATGATTGATTAGACCATTTTAAGTTTTCGTAGTATGAGATTCTTCCTTTCTCGATCAAGATTCCTTCCTTGATCAAGTGCAAGTAACTCTGCCGAAATATCAGGAAACGCAAAATCATGTATAATTTGAATTCCGATGTAAAAATATCTTTGTACTTAACCGAACATTCACTTAGACCTAAGAATACATTCAAGCAAAAATAAATGGAATATGTAATTTCTTTGCAATAAAATGTTAAATACATAATAACTAATGCTGGACAATCCACCCACACTATACCATTAATCCTAAATACATAAAACTGTATTTTTATATGACCTTAACTTTAAATTTAAAATATTTTCATGTACCTTACATGCTGTCTAAATAAATAGATAACGGAACGCAACTAGGTACGTTCCGTTCCCAATTCATACAAAGCTTTATGAGATTTCTTTGTTTGTATTCGTGGCAGGCGCCAATATTTTGATTCAATTTATTTGATCCACCTCATGAGCATTTTCCTTAAGCGTACACACATCCCCTTTACCTTCCGAAGCAATATTACCCCCTTGGACTGGACGCACAACATGATGATCAACAGAAGGATAACAGATAATTATAATTTCTTTTTAAACTTTCATGATTTGTTGACATCATCATCATCATCATCATCATCACCAGCCTATAATAGTCCACTGCTGGACACAGGCCTCCCCTAATGAGCGCCATAGATATATTTCGCCATTTTTTTTGTTGACATATTAAAGAATATTTATCGGGTATTTATCGCGTACCGTTTCGTTTTATTTTCCCATAGGTTTGCATCGCGTTGCAGTGATCATGGTCACGGGGGGACTGGATGTTGTATTTGGGAAAATAAAACAAAGGTTACGCGAAATATACCCGATAAACATTCTTTAATATTTATAATTTCTATTTATTCTCAACTTGATATCGCCAAATTTTGTATTGTAGTCTTGTTAGGTGGCATATTATTATTATTTCCATGATCTCTGGCCATTTAGTGACCCGGTCTTCAGGGAGGTCGGTTGGGCCGTAGCACAGATAGTAGTTATAAGAGATGATCTAAAGACGAGGCTACATATAGCGGGTATCATCCTCCGTTGCACCATATGATATGATACACTGGTAGATGATATGTATATATCATCTATCAGTATATCATTATCGTATAAATAACAATAATAATGAGTAATGCCGGACAATCCACATTCATCTAGCCCCAAGCTAAGCAGAGCTTGTGTTATGGGCACTAGATGACTGATATACATAATACAATAGATTACGTGTACGTGTACGCGGTGGGCGAATTTGTTCAGGGTATCTATCTACCCTGAACAAATTCGCCCACCGCGCCACAGAGGTATAGGAGAATAGAGACTATTGCATAGGATAATGAGAGGAATAAAAAACGAGGTTATTGAGATGGACTGGGTAATCTGGCTATGAGATTGCAGACTTGACTCCGCCCTTCCTCTTTTTGGGGGAGGCACGTTCAGGACAAGACGTATGGCGAACGATTCCTGTTTTACTTCTCATGCTTCTGTTAGCACCATACACCGTGCCAGCAGTTTCCCTCTTGGAATTAGGAAAGTTTCTCCGAACTCACAGGAAAAAGTTCTACAAAGCAGATGTTCAGACAGCCCGTACGAGTATTAATAACTTGTTTATTGAGGGTAGGTGGGATTCAATATGGGAAATATTATTAGTCTTCAATGAAACCTCTGCGGTGGCTTTTTAGGAAATTTTGGATGTCGTGTTCATATACAAGTATAAAAACTTATTAGGTTTCATTTATATTGGCCTATACCTACATATAGTATATGTATATATAGTATATATAGTATCCATGACCTGTATGGCAAAGCAGGTTCAATTTCTAGTAATTCCTTAGCTACGTAGGTACGTATTTTTTATCTATACTAATATTGTAAAGAGAAAGATTTGATTGTTTGTTTGGATTGAATAGGCTTCGAATTAACTGGACCGATTTGAAAAACTCTTACACCATTAGAATTCTACATTATACCTGATGAACATTAGGCTGTAGAATATTTTCTAAAAAGTTAGGGATCCGTATGAAAACTTCAATAATGAAACACGGTTATATAATGTGTGTAAAAATATATATTTTTTTAATATTTTTGGCGGCCCGCTAGTTTCAAATAATCTTAAAAGGTGTTTTATATTTTACGCATTGTCTCCTAGAGACCTATGTCCAGCAATGGACTGTTATAGGCCGATGACGTGATAGTTACTAGCACATTGCGCGGCTAGCACGATATGAGCGGTCGGCGTATATGTGCGGTAACCTTTACAAATGCATCATTCTAGAATGGTAAGGGCTCTAATTAACAACCCTTCCGTGGATAACTTCAAAGATCTCGTTGGTTATGTAAATCGAGACGGTGCGAAGTATTTATTAATTTCACGGCTCACGCTGTGATTTCACGCGCGTGCTGCGAGTCGTTCTTAATGGAAACACGTACGTTGGTTCCTGAAGGCGTTGCCATGGCAACTTGTGCGTACGATACCAGTAAAATACGTCCACAGCTGGGCCTTAATTCACTATTGCCGAACCCAACGTGTTTCACAGATTATGACAAGACAGCGGCGTGGAATCGAACAAAATACATATTTAGAATACATTGTTGTGACGTCACACGGTTTAGGCAAGGAATCTCCTATTTCATAGAGAATAGAGCCCCATACGAGTTAAATACGTACATACGTATACAGCTGAACTTGTCAATTTTACAAACAAATTTCGTTTGTTTTTCGTGACGTGTCTAAGAGTCCTGTAAGGTCTAAAGGAAATAACGCACTTTGATGTTTAATTTGACGTTTCCTACATTGCGTCATACGTAACGCGTGGGCTGTTGTTCCTTCCTATACCTATTTATCTTCCAGAGGCTTATTCTCTATGACATAGAAGATTCCTTGCCCAAACCGTGTGACATCACAATCACAATGTATTCTAAATAGGGTTTTGTCCGATTTCCACATCGCTACTTTGTCGTATCAGTGTAAAGTGTTTAAATTGGCAGTGGTTAATAAACCCTGCTAAATTCACAAAGACTGATTTAGTTACTCTTGAGTTCATGTATTCTGCTTACGCATTCTTATAATACAACTAAATAATGAATCATTGTCGATACATTTCTTAACCGAAACTAGAAATATACACAACTAACGGTCCGCCTCACCTTCAAACAAATATTTAAATAAAATTTCAAAAACTGAAAACTTTTACACTCACATTCACGTTGGTTTACATTATTGAAGTTTTCATACGGATCCCAAACTTTTCTGAAAACATTCTATAGCCTATGTTCATCAGGGACATTATATGGTAAGATTCTAAAGGTGAAATAATGTTTCAAATCGGTCCAGGAGTTTCAGAGTCTATTCATATCCAAACGAACAATTGACAATCCAATCTTTCGTCTTAATAATATACGTCATCATCATCATCACCAGCCTATAATAGTCCACTGCTGGACATAGGCCTCCCCTAATGAGCGCCATAGATGGCATCATTATTTGGGGGTTATTGCCCATAATCCTCACGCGGGCATGCGGGTTGGGGATCGCAGTTCGGTGTAGTTGTTCTGCAGAAGGCGCTGCTGCCCGCCCCCCGCTGTGTTTCCCTTAGTCGCCTCTTACGACACCCACGGGAAGAGTTGGGGTGGTGAAATTCCACACGGCGTAATAATATACGTAAGCATAATCAACTAGAGAAACAGGCAAGGGAAGTAAATTCCAGCATTGTGCTGCCAAAAACATGCGACACTGATTTAAATCTACTCTCCTCAGGTATTCCAGATAGATTAAGATTAAGATACATTAATATAATCCTGATCGATATTTCAAAATTGATTACATAAATTCATTAATTATTCGTATAATAATATAACTAGAACAATAAAAATAACAGGTATATTTCCGTAGACAGGTTGACATTCGTTTAAAATTCATTTAGCGATTTAAATTCGAATCTCATAGTAACCTAGTGGTTATGTTACAATATCTGAACATCTATTGGATTATCACTAGATTATTTTAATTATGCAAATTAATACTAATTTTTAGATGTAGTATGATACGTCTTCACGCCCACACAACAAAACGAATCGGGTTTAAGGATCCGTCGGCCGATGAAAAATCCCATACAAACGGTAGTAGGTACAAACGGTAGTAGTCATTTGTAATTTGAGAACATTTGCACAATGGTTTGCTATTTGTACTAGAATAGTGTTTATTAAGGGTTCTGCAGCAAGCTTTTTTGAAAATACTTATCTACATAAATACTAGGATAACATGTCTTATTTTAAATAACAAATGCGATTAGGTTTAATCTCAATTTAAGAAGAGTATTTCGATAAAAATATGTGGCAGGAACTTATAAAAATACTATTTCAATACAATTAATAGCAAATCATGTTGAAATTATGCTAAAATTACAAATCATTTTGGTATTAAGTTTGTATGGGAAATTCACTCATCGCCCATTGATGATGATGATGAAATCTATGTTTTACTATAAATCTTTCGTTGTTTGATGAATTCATTATGAATATACAGGGTGTCCCGTAACTCAACGTCAACCCGAAAACACCGGACAGGTGGGTTCATGACGACCCAGAAGAATCATAAAATCATGCGTCTATCTTCAATGGTTTCAGAGTTATAGGCTTTTTACTGAAAATCATAAATTCTCTGCCCGGCATCAAACTTTTGTATGCTGTGACTTCAGATGTCAATATTTTGCAATTTTTATTTTTGTATTACAAACTCAAATAACACATTCTTATAATGTAATGCAAAATTTAAACATATTTTGTACAGTTTTTGAAAAAAAATATTGTTTACTTTTGTTATTGTATCAATGATTTTCAATCGGGTAAATTTGATTCGTCACACTGAAAAAAAAATTCACCAAGATAGGCTGGCATGTTCTGTAGAAAATTGGCGCAGTTATCCTAGATTTCAAAATGGTACCATATGTCACATTAATTTTCTTAAAAGAATAGTAAAATAATAATTTTCTGAAATAGTACTAAATTTAAAAAAGTTTCCCATGGAACGGTGTTCCACGCTACGGGTAGATGGAAAGTAGGTGCTTCAATATATGTTTAAAAATGTCTCGTTGAGCTTGATAATTATTTGAAAAATTAAAATAATAATCAAACCTGGCTTTCTTTTGGCTAGCTGAATGTTTTGCAATCTCGTCAGCTGAAACTGAAAATCTGTGATTTTTGTTTTCTGCGTTTTCTGGTATTCCGAATTATGCCTTATGTTTATGTCTACTCGGCGGCAGAATATGCAAACATGCATCTCATACGCAGAATTTGGATATAACGCTCGCTATCGCTCGAGCCAGGCGGTATCGGGAATAGTACCCGAATGCCGAACGTTATCCGTGATTACCCTCATAGAATTAATTTTTGCAGAATAATGTTCGTAAAAATCATTTCTATGAGGGTAATCACGAGGTAGTAAACTTTGTACTTGACTCACGTTATTACGATAGGGTTGGTATTTGTGACGGTTCAAAATTCAATGTACGATTATTTTGGATACTTTGCACGTACTTAAGTATACCGCTTTTTGTGAACTTCATTTCAAACTACGTCATCGTAATCTCCTAGGACACCAGCAGCCTTATTGTCTAACTTGAAAACCAGTGAACTTCAAACCGATTACCAGTTGCAGACCCAGTCAGAATGTTGTCGGTATTGTCTAAGGCATTCAACTGGTCTTCGGTTTCAGCTATTTACACATTACGAAAGTGACAATCGAAGTACAGGCTAGGTTTGAAATGCCAAACTGAAGCCGATTACGATTACCAGTTAAGTTAGACAATAGAGCCGCAGGTCTGTAATGCAGTGACCCGGATAAAGTTCGGCATTCGTGTACTTTTCCCGATAACTACCTGGCTGCGGCGCTAGCGTTATATCCTTATTGCTTGCATATCTACCGCCAAGCAGACATAAACATAAGGCATATCTCGGATTACCAGGAAACGCAGAAAACACAAATCATAGATTTTTAGTTTCAGCTGACGAGATTGCAAAACATTCAGCTAGCCAAAAGAAAGCCAGGTTTGATTATTATTTTAATTTTTCAAATAATAATCAAGCTCAACGAGACATTTTTAAACAAAGAATGGTGACAAATAGTTTGCAAAGACTTAAAAAAGACGTAATATTGAAGCACCTACTTTCCATCTACCCGTAGCGTGGAACACCGTTCCATGGGAAACTGTTTTAAATTTAGTACTTATTTCAGAAAATCATTATTTTACTATTCTTTTAAGATAATTAATGTGACATATGATACCATTTTGAAATCTAGGATAACTGCGCCAATTTTCTACAGAACATGCCAGCCTATCTTGGTGAATTTTTTTTTTCAGTGTGACGAATCAAAGTTACCCGATTGAAAATCATTGATACAATAACAAAAGTAAACAATATTTTTTTTCAAAAACTGTACAAAATATGTTTAAATTTTGCAATACATTATAAGAATGTGTTATTTGAGTTTGTAATACAAAAATAAAAATTACAAAATATTGACATCTGAAGTCACAGCATACAAAAGTTTGATGCCGGGCAGAGAATTTATGATTTTCAGTAAAAAGCCTATAACTCTGAAACCATTGAAGATAGACCCATGATTTTATGGTTTTTCTGGGTCGTCGTGAACCCACCTGTCCGGCGTTTTCGGCTTGACGTTGAGTTACGGGACACCCTGTATATGTTAGCGGGTTAACTACGAACCTACTTTGTGTTCGAACAACACTAACGTCTCCTCGTAATGGGATGAACACAAACTAGGTTCGTAGTTAACCCACTATATTCATAATTAAATCTATGTGTTAATGGTTATTTAGTCTTCAATCACTATCCTTCCGTGTTAATTTCAATCGTAACAGCACGGCCGTAAAGTTCGAGGTCCTATGCCAAGGTGTAATTTCATCAGTTAACTTTGAATACCTTTGTTTCACGGATTTGAATAATAAAATTTAAGTTTTAAAGCGGCAGCGTAGACTTAACATTCGACGTGATCGAGTGGAATGATGCCTTGATGATGGACGGTGGTCATTTCGAACCACTGGAATACAACTGCAAGGGAACAGATTCAGATTCAATAACTTTTCTTTAGGCTTACAAAATAAGCCCTTAGACAAGTAAAATTTCATAGGTACAGAATATTTTTATAAAAAAAAAATAATTAGTTAGTGATTTCTCTTCACTTAATTTTTTTTTGCCACTAGTGGAAGAAGTGAAAAAGATCGAAAAGAATAGCGTTTTATACAAAACCTACCTACTGCACCAACCTACATATTTAAGTTTTTGTTTGTTTATTTGTTTTATATTGAATTCAGTGCCCAGCGTCAGTGCTGATCCAAACAATGTCTACTACAGACAAGTGCATCATGGGCATTCGATGTTACTATTATTTTTTATTTATTTATTAAACTAGGGGGCTTCAGATTTATGACATTAGACATATCTATCTGCAAGTCTACGCTCGCACTGACCTTATTCAAGTTGACAGTGATATTGAGCGTGGATCGAGGGCACTGATGGCCGAATTCATTGTTTATTTTGATTTTTAATCAGGTTTTCGCAATTACATGAACTTCATAAGGCCCTCGGACCACTTGCCAGCCATAAGTATTATAAAAGCGAAACTTTGATCTTTACTCCTTTACGTAAAATCCAAAACTACTGAAATTTTCTAATGGGATGAAAGAGAGAAGACGTTGTACGAACGAGCAGGCTTATAAATAAGAGATATCATCTTCAGTGTCAGTGCGGCAGTGGTGAGGTCCAAATCTGCGTCAACCATAACAGAAATATTAGCTTAGTTTAATTGATATACCACGGAACACGTCAATGGCATCCTGGCTAATATTTACAGCTTATATTTAAAGAACAATATTATTAAAGTATAACAAGCATAGTTTATTTATTTATGGTAATAATGGCATGATTTTATGTTTTAATTTTAATTATAAGTGTTCTTATCAAAATGATATATATAAATATATTCAATTAGTTTCATGAGGGCACAAGAAGACACATAATATAAATGTTATATCATCAAAAATTTAATCATCAAACAGTCACAAAAAAACATTAAAAATCATCTGCTGGTGTGGGGATATGTATGTCCAGCCATGGACATCTGTGGTGTCGATATATTGGATCTTCTGATATGCAGTGGGCAAAAGTCGGGCTACAACGCAGGTGTGGTTTCGTTTCTAAAGTTCATAATCAGCCTATAATAGTCCACTGCTGGACCTCTAGGCCTACCTTAATGAGCGTCATAGATGGCATTATTCATCATTTAGGGATTATTGCCCTAATCCCCACGCTGGGCATGTGGGTTAGAGATCGCAGTTTGGTGGAATTTTTCTGCAGAGGGCGCTGCTGCCCGCCCCCCGGTGTGTCTCCCATAATCGCCTCTTACGACACGGGAAGAGTTGGGGTGGTGAAATTCTATGCCGGCACCACACGGCAATATTATGTTAGTCGATCATAAAAGAAAGTAGGCATCCTCACGGAAATTCACGCCGTGCATGATCTGACCCTCCGGAAACCGTTCGTATATCCAGTTCAAACGTGAAGCTTGACAGAACTTCGTAGAGTGTCGTAAATTAATGCTCACGCCGGAGTTTCTCTTGAGAGCAATGTTTTAACATGCAGGTGCTAAAGGTTTTTCCGTGAGTTGACTGGCCTGACCTGCTGCGAGTGAGCTAGCTCATCTACATTACACTAATGTTATAAAGGAAAGGTTTGATTGTTTGTTTGAATTAAATAGGCTCTGATCTGAATGCTAATATTATTATGAGAAAAGATTTTATGGTTCGTTTTGATTTAATAGGCTTCGAAACTACTGGACTCTTTTGAAAAATAATTTCACCATTAGAATCCTAAATTTTCCCTGATTAACATAAGCTATAGAATATTTTCAAAAAATAAGGGATCCGCATGAAAAATTCCATATTTGTTAAACACTTGTGCGAAGCCGGGGCGGACTGCTAGTCTATACTAATGTTATAAAAGAAAAGATTTGATTGAATGTTTGAAATGACTACGCTCCGAAACTAATGGAACGATTTGAAAAATTATTTTACCATTAGAATCCTTTTTTATACCTGATGAACATAGACTATAGAATATTTTCTATTAGGGTTCCGTGTGAAAACTTCAATAATGCAAACCCAAAGTGTGTAATCTTTTTACTCTGGTATCCTATTTAAATATATATTCAAGAGTAGGGAACCAAACAGTTGATTCGTTGACTTGGTGTTTCAAACAGTGAGCTCATATTTGTATCTATAAATATCACTGTTACGTACCCGTGCGAAACCGGGGCGGACCGCTAGTAACAGATATATCTAGTCTACTGTCCTCCGGAAATACTCTGATCCGATCCGATCCGATTTTAAAAATACTTTCACTTCGTATATTTAGCTTACGTTTTAGGTTAGCTTGTCACGCTAGCAAACCGCAGACAAGCATCATCACCATCATCATCAGCCTATAATAGTCCACGACTGGACATCGGCTTCCCCTAATGAGCGCCATAGATGTCATTATTTATCATTCGACAAGCATTATAATTTTAGCGATGGTTACAAAATTTTACATGCGAAAGAACACCCTGAACAAATATCTGCAGATCGTACAAACATTTGTCTCGAGACGGGAATCGAACCCGCAACCTCCTGCGACGCAGGCTTCGCCCACCGCTCCACAGAGGTCGTCGAAACAATTTTTTTTTTTTATTTCAGAGAATAGACCTTGTTTATTATAGGTACTTTTTCTATGTTATTATGATGATTATGGGTACATAAGTAACTGGAGTTGATTCAGTGATATCTGTTCTGGCGGCGCGTGAGCTGTAGGCCAAGCACGCGATTGTTCTCTATGGTAGAATAGACAATAATGACATCGCATTGCCATACATTGCGTACATTCTCAAAGTTGAAGAAATTAATTTCAAATAATTTACGCATTCGATGACAAAGTGACGTCGTTTTTCTCTATTCTACCTTAGACAAGAAAGCCCGTGCTTGCCCTACTGTAGGCCAAGCACGGGGATTGTTCTCTAGGGTAGAATAGACAATAATGGCATCGCTTCGCCATACATTGAGCACATTATTAAAGTTGAAGAAATTAATTTCAAATAATTTACGCATTCTATCACAAAGTGACGTCATTTTTGTCTATTCTATCTTAGACAAGAAAGCCCGTGCTTGCCCTACTGGTGTGCACAACCTGTCGTCTGGTCTACGTGTGACGTTATAATTAGTGCTAGAGACATTAATTAGCATTTTGAAAATGAAGTGATATGATATAATTTGACACGACATAATACATTTAACATAATCCTTCTAATATTATTAACGCGAAAGTTCGTGTATGAATTGATGTTTGTTGCCCTTTCACGCAAAAAGTACCTACTAGACGGATTTTGTTCAAAATTGTTATCTATCTATCTGTGTAATAGTTGGTACACAGATAGTTTATGACCTGGAATAACATATTGGCCACTTTTTATCCAGAAATTCTCAAGGGATCGGGAGTTGCGCAGGTGAAACCACCAAGCTAGTATAGAATCAATATAAGGCTTGGTACAAACTTATTAGTAAAATATAAGAGGAAGAACGGTTATCTACTTAAAAAAACAAAACAAGGAATTAAAAACAAAATCACCAAATTCTTGTATAAGAAGCCTAGCATTTAGTCAATACCTATCGCAACCTGCCTTGAAAACCATCAGGGTAGCTAAAAAATCATTTGTTTTAGCTGTTAGACTTCCGTTTGTCCACAATATTACCTGATGGAAAGTGAAGATATCGTGGACGAAGTAATTTTTTTTCCGACGTTTCAACAGTATAATTATTGTAATGTAACCCTCCGCATTATCATTACCTACTTACTTTAAACAACCACTACTAGATAATCTCAATTCTCTTATTTACGGGAAATTGCACAACACAGAGAAACTGGCAACACCTACGCCCAAGAATCAAATGGTGTCGAAACAAAGAAAATTCCTTGCTCACAGTGGCAAGTCTGCGGGTATTTGGCACAGATCAGAGTTAGCCAATCTTGGCAACAATTATCGTAGCAAGCCATCGGGAAAGTCGAAGCAAGGATATCGAAACTTGCAGGTGGACATGATTTGTGCCATGTTCGTCCCTATGAACTTCGGCCTACTTCAAAAAATCTCCTTTTGTCTCACTTTGTATGCCATATTCGGCTCTTTGACATCATGATTCGTACCGAGAATCTTAATTTATCATTTAGTTTAATTTTATTGTCCAAATCTGTAAAGGCACACAAAAATTTCAAGTTAATAGCTGCAGTATTAAACATTGAAGCACACAAAAAAACCAGACACAGGGTTACGAAACCGATCTCGAAATCCTCAAAATGTTACCCTTTTAACAATAAACGATATTTATCTAAGTTACGGGTTTTCCTTATTTTCCAATCTGATGTACAAAGTTCCTAAATCTATAAAAACTTTGAAATTTCACGTCCGCGGCTGCCAAATCAATTCCAGTACTAGGAGAAGCAGTAACAGAATAGACCACTGTTTACAACATTAAATAGCTGTTAGTACATTTGCCACCTTCGTAGGTCTACTTTGAAAAACTGAGAATGCGTTTCCGAAACTTCGAAGATACGTTCTTTCGATCAACTTATTAGATAGATAGATAGATAATTATTTTATTTGGTTCACAAACATACAGCGTACAAACAAACTTAGAAAATAAAGTAAACTAATAGAATAAATAAGGTAGGTGTCGTAAGTAAGTATTTAGTTATTATAAATTATGCTTTGGCAAAATTTTATTATGAAAATGACATTATATAATTCCAGTGCCTTTAATAACATACATGGTGACGTCGCGTCAAGAAATGAGAGGTCAGTTTGTCACGTCCGAAGCAATTGGAAGATAAAAATATGTAAATAATGCCGGACAATCCACACAACATCATCTAGCCCCAAGCGACGCAGAGCTTCTGTTATGGGTACCAGATGACGGATATACATCATCACATCATCATCATCACCAGCCTATAATAGTCCACTGCTGGACATAGGCCTCCCCTAATGAGCGCCATAGATGGCATTACCATTTAGGGGTTAATGCCCATAATCCCCACGCTGGGCATGCGGGTTGGGGATCGCAGTTCGGTGGAGTTGTTCTGCAGAGGGCGCTGCTGCCCGCCCCCCGGTGTGATTCCCTTAGTCGCCTCTTACGACACCCACGGGAAGAGTTGGGGTGGTGAAATTCTATGCCGGCACCACACGGCCCACGGATATACATAATCAATATTATTCCATAAATAGATTTTTTTTTTATTATACATAGAAAACGACCAGCATCCAACAACAACCTGAACAAATATCTGCAAATCGTACAAATATTTATACCGAGGCGGGAATCGAACCCGCAACCTCCTGGGTCGCAGGCGGACCAACGCCCACCGCGCCACTGACGTCGTCGAAGATTCGTTTCGTCCATGCGATCCACCATCCCACTTTCGTATTTCGTTCTCCGAAGTACCCCTCCAGTTTATCACGTGAATCACAATCAGTTTAGAGTCAGTGATGTCATGTGATGCGTCAATTATACGGAATGTACTATCCAAACTTGGCTAGGGCCTAGGCATTACAGGTCCTGTACTCAATTCTATAATCTAAGATTATTTTTGTTAAAAAAAGACATTTTAATCCATGGTTTTATTTTTAGTCACATCAACAAACACACAGGAAAAAACAAATGAAAGACAAAATTGTGACAAAAAACGGGCATAGCACAGCACGCCCGTATATTTTTTTTTTATTTTATGTATATACGTCTTAACATAAACTGATTAAATTAACAGGAACCAATAGAAGCAATATAAAAACTATGTATAAAAAAACTTTAACATTGCACTGCACGCACACGCATAGCGAAAAAACGAAAAAATTCAAAATTGCAAGAAACGAGTAGACGAACGAAAATGTCAAAACCAGATAGATATTAATAACGAACTTCTGTCATTTGCTCCGATGATACCAGTGTCGTAAAATATTTTCCACAAATACTTAATTTGCTATATTATGTAACCCTTTTGTTTACAAAAAATATTTGACATTCTATAATCAAGTATGGTACCTGTTCCACATTAGGTAGTAAGTACCCTCATTCTATAAGTAATGTCGATTGTTGGTGAAAAGGTTAAGGTTTACTTATCCTATACAAATCATTGACTATGGAGTATGGACGAGTTTTTTCTTCATTTTGCAACCTTGCTTATAACATTCATCCATAATAATATTATATTATATAATCTAAATTAACAGTCTGACTGTCAGTAACCTTTTGACGGCGAAACAGATTTTAATTAATTTTGGCAAGGATCATGCCACTTTTTATCTCGTTGTTGTGACGCGACGCCGCCGCGCCGCGGGCAAAAGCTAGCATGTAATAAGTAAGCGGGTTAACTACGAACCTTGTTTCATATAACTATAATAAGGTATTTTCTATCTATCTCACTTTTAGCTTTTAGTTACCGTAAGATGTCTTTTTTCTTCGATCAGAGACCTAACCTTGTGTAACCTTTTAACCTAATTTCATATAAACTTGGTTACTAAGTAGGTAGGTTATCAATGAATACGGAGAGGAAATAATTTGCATGCACCGTTCCGAACATTAGCAGAGGTGCCTTTGACGGCTTCAAGGAAAATTATTCATGTAACTGATGTTGCAGTGTTGTGGGTAAAGCTGTTGCTACACTGACGCGAATATTGACTTGGATAAAATAAATAATGCTGGACAATTCAGACAGATTCAACTAACCTATAGCAAAGCAGTGTTATGTGCTTATGTTATGGTACTAGATAGCTGAAAATCTATATACAATCCTCATCATCATCATCAGCCTATAATACACAGCTGGACATAGGCCTCCCCTAATGAGCGTCATAGATGGCATTGGGGGTTATTGCTCATAATTCCCTCGCGCATGCGGGTTGGGGATCGCAGTTCGGTGGAGTTGTTCTGCCCCGGTGTGTCTCCCTGAGTCGCCTCTTACGATACCCACGGGAAGAGTGGAGGTGGTGAAATTCTATGCCGGCACCACACAAACCGAGCGGGATGACCTCCCGAAGTCCCAGGCTCCAGGACCCTGGATATTGCACCTGTCGCAGGAACTCGATACAGCGGTTCAGGGCTATTCGTAGCATTTTCTGGGAGAGGTCTATGTTCAGCAGTGCTGTTAATAGACCATCGTCAGATACCAAAGGACAGGAAATGCGAGTTGAGGCGATGTGGTTTGTCCAGCATTATTTATTTAGTTATTATCTTATTATTTATAAAAGACACGAGTACAAAAAGCAGGGAAAAGAGAAGAGTACTCATAAGATTCCTACTCAAAAACTAAACACAAAAGAAGATTCGATTTAGAACCTAGATAAATACTATTCTAATACAAATAATACCAGTACATGGTGAAAATAATATGCTCAAATTAAAAATTATTTTAGTATTACGTTTGTATGGAAAATTCATCCGTCACCGGAGCCTTAAGATTTGCTTCTCCCAGTCTGAAGAACAGTGTCGCTGGCTTCGGCTTAGTGCTGAGACAGGACCTATTAGGATCCCTGTAACATTATGCTCGTTTGTATTGGTTTTTCTCTTGTGTTTAGTTAGTGAGTAGGAAGCTTATAACTACTTTTCTCTATTCCCTGCTGTTTGTACCCATATCTATAATAAAATAATAACTAAATAAGTAATGCTGGACAATCCACACAGCGTCATCTAGCCCCAAGCTAAGCAGACTTTGTGTTACGGGTACTATATGATTGATATACTTAATAATGTACCTATATTGTGTCTATCTATTGTGTATCTGACTGGGTTCAAATTAATTTATATACCTACCTTCTGTTTTCGTAACCTTTCTTTCCTAAAAGTACCTCACGGAAACCGTCTCGTCTACGATCTAAAGTCTAACACCGGTCTGACGAATCCTTTACAGCAGTGTCTAGACAAAACCAATACCTATATAACAGACAAGACAATTATGTGAACTAATTAATGCGCATTCTGTTTTCATATTTTCCTGAGCTGGGACCTACAGAAATAAAACTTGATAATGATGAGTTTTTAATTATTTAGATAACGTCGGTTCATAGTCCAACTTTATCTATAGTAGGTGCGGCAAAATGAAGCCAGGACCCTATAATGGGAAGGGGGGGGGGGTCTAAAAAGTTTATTTCTCACTTCTTCCACTAGTGTATACAAAATTGAAGTGCAGAGAAAATCATAACTTCCTATTTCTTATTTTATAAGATTAAATGTATAAAATTTTACTTGTCTAGTGCTTATTTTGTAAAACTAAATAAATAAAGTTATTGAAATCTGAAAATCTGAAATCTATGTCCAGTAGGCCAAACACGAGGATTGTTCTCTAGGGTAGAATAGACAATAATGACATCGCATTGCCATACATTGCGTACATTATTGAAGTCGAAGAAATTAATTTCAAATATGTCTAGATTTCAAAATAAACGAAATCATATACTTGAACTAAAAAAATATACCTTTAATCTAACCTTGCCTGTGAGAAGGGTAACACTTAATAACTAACCTAGCCGAAATGCCAAGGTTCCAAGCAGACCCGATATCAAATGTCTTATTTTAGCCAGTCTGCTTTGAAAATCTAATACGGTAAACTTCTAACAAGACGTAAAGTTTCAAATTGGTAGATCGTGGTCAATACTTGACCAATATCTATAGGTTCAAATTTGAACTTGGAATTCTACCGTCGTCGGTAATATTTTTCAGAAAATGCTAACTAAGCACCACATCCTACTGTTAATTCTTGTACTCAAAAACGTATCCTACAGCTTCGAAGGCGAAGTTTTTTGGACAAAATACAAAAAGCAGGTACTTACCTATTTTATTGTTTTAACAGTTTTAGTAAGTAGTCCTGAATGTGTAACTTAATAATCCTACTTTAGACATAACATAAATAAACAAAAAATAGCCAATTTGAATCCCGGTTTAGAGCTACAAACATCCATCGTAACTTTTGCATTTATAAATATATGAGTAGGTATTTTAGTGTTATGTAGGAATTTTGGTGTGAATGAGTTAGTAACATTCAACTTTAACAAAGATTCAAACTTTGGCCTGGCTAATTTTACAGTGAATTCAATCTGGGCGGTCCGAGTTCGAGACTATGTTCCTAAAGCTAACAGGTCACAGTCCGAGTTTCGGATCGGTCAATTCACATTATACAAGTCTTCAATTATACATGTCTTTCATTACATTACACGTATCCAAAATACTGGTAACATAAATTGGGAAGAAATTTGATGATGCTACATCGATTTGATAAAAAAAAAGCATTCAAACCAAGAGCTTTTATTTCTTTAGGCTTACAACACTTAACTATGAGTTTATATAGATAAATAAAATGATTAAATAAAGTGTTATAAAATTTTAAATTTAACCGTTTTAATTTGATAAAGATTTATATAATTTCACTTCAAACTTTTGTCGACTTATGGAAAAAGTGATCACCATTTTATGTCAAGTTGTTTTTTTAAAACGATAGAATAAAATGATTGAACGATAGACTACTATTTTAACGGGTATTTATCGCGTTTTTTTTTTTCAGATCGCGTTAGTTTAAAAATATTCGATAGAATAAAATATTTATTTATTGCAACGAGTCTATTCATTAAACTTGTCTTTAGAAATCGCTATTTCGAATAAAATATTAATTACGGGTAGGTGTTTTTGTGTAAGACCGTACCTAGGTAGAACGATAGTGTCGAACACAGCAACGAGGTATTGTTATGTATTGTTCATCATGTGTACAATACAGTACAAAAATGCTTTACTGGACACCAGAAAAGTAAAGAAGAATGATACCTTCTTGGTTATAACCCGGTTATGGCTAATATAGAGGAGGTAATAAGTTTCAAATCGTAGGAAGTATTCCTAAGTAAGAAATAAAACAAATGAATAGAGGCACTGCGGGTTCGCAGATACCACAGAATACATAACACCACGGAGATAATACAACAGAATACAACACAGTACGTAATACCTACTCGACCTTGGCACTGTCGTCGACCTGCGCAAGCGCCTGCCGAATCGCGATCCTAGTATAACGCTGATTAGTAGATCTTTTTCTGCGCAGTTGGGTATTTGCGCAGTGGTTATAGGTTTGAAAGGAAATCGTCAAGTTTTAGAGTCAAAAGGTTATTCCAAATGTTTTCAAAAACAAAAAAAATCGACCTAAATTAATGTCGAGCTCGTTTGCAAAAACTATTGGGAATAGTAAAATAAAACAGTTCAGTGTAACGAATTTATTTGTTAAAAAGAACAATGCTCTTTCCAATTCAGATAATTTATTGGCAACCTATTAACAGGTCTCATTATAATATAATACAACAAAATACTTAAAGTATGTATTAAACTTAACTAGTTAGTACATCACATTTGATTTATTAATAATAATTTAACTTAATATATATGTCATAACAAATTATTACTGAACCTAATAAATTAAAATGAAATTAATTAAATAATAATAAATGTTGAACTGCAGCTGCAGCTTAAATCTCACCTTGCCAACTGGTCTCTTTTCAAAAAGGCTTCTCAAAAATGCCATCGAGCTGTTTCTTTACCTTCAGCGATATCCGCGTGAAACGGATGGTCCAAGTTTAACCATACCAGTATTGTTACAGTGGACCGGGAAATAGCAGATGTTCAAATTGGGTCAGACAGTTTGTAGGTGAAGTTCTGTTACCTCATCGACGATTCTAGGCTTTAGTTCGGATACTGTCGTTCCGAATTTAAACTATTTCGATCGGGGGACCTCGTTGTTTTTTTTATTCACCCCGGAATAAAAGAGTATTATGTCAATCTGATAGCGTAAGTCAATGAAAATACGGAATAGCGGTCCGCCCCGGCTTCGCACGAATATTTAACAAAAATTATAACTTTTTGTACGGGTTGGGTTACATTATTGAAGTTGGGTTACATTTTAACTTTTTGTACGGGTTGGGTTACATTATTCACTGGAAAATATTCTATAGACTATGTTCATCAGGGGTAATGTAGGATTCTAATGGTCAAAGATTTTTTTAAATTGATCCTGAACGTTTCGGAGCCTATTCAATTCAAAAAATAAACAAATAAACAAATATTTCCTCTTATAATATCAGTATAGAAAACTCGTGCGAATGTCTGCCTGCTTTGTTCTCTGCCAGTCAGAGAACGAGCGGGCGAGGATAGATTTCTAGGTACCTGCTGGTAAAATACATATTAGATTCAAAAAACTAAATACTAAATACGAATTTCAATGCCGTGTGGGGCCAGCATAGTGTTCCACCACCCCCACTCTTCCCGTGGGTGTCGTAAGAGGCGACTAAGGGAGACACCTGCAACGGGAGTAGCGCCCTCTGCAGAACAACTTCACCAAACTGCGACCCCCAACCCGCATGCCCAGTGTGGGGATTATGGACAATAAGCCCCAATTGATAAATAATTAGGGGAGGCCTATGTCCAGCAGTGGACTATTATACTCTGATGATGATGAAAAAACGAAATAATTTACCATCAAATGTATGTTCAAATATAATAAATTATGCATTAAATTAATAAACATTAAAGATTCGTGTGTGATGCTGTTATCACACATTGGAGGACATTTTTACATAAAGAAGCCTATCCCAGCACTGGTAGAGAGAAAATGTTCTGCGAGGGATTTCTTTAAACCAGCATTATCTGGCCACACCTTCTCATTTCTAGCTATGTACAGATATGCGACGAGAGATATACAAGCACAAGCGGAGATTCCGCTGTTTCCATATAATTTTATAAATTTATTTGCTTACCGCCTGCCTTGTAGACCTCTAAATCCATAATTAATAACTGAATAATACCTTCAACAATTTTAACAATTTTGCGGGTTCGTTTCCCGCCTCGGGACAAGTATTTGTACGATCTGCAAATATGTGTTCAGTGTTCTGGCCGTTTCCAATCTATAATAAAAAATATCTATCTATGTAATAATATTGTATGCAGAGCTTGTGTTATGGGTACTAGATAACTGATATACACAATACAATATTATGTAATAGATAGATATTTTTTATTATACATAGAAAACGACCAGAACCTCTGAACAAATATCTGCAGATCGTACAAATATTTGTACCGAGGCGGGAATCGAACCCGCAACCTCCTGCGTCGCAGGCGGACCTTCGCCCACCGCGCCACAGTGGTCGTCGATTGTTAAGAGTATTGAGACCATAACTTCTCTCTAATAGGTCTCAGGATTAAACATTGCCTATTAAGCTACATTCATGGCTTGGGGGAGAAAAATGGAAATTAAAATGTGTTTTTTCGGCTAAAATTCATAATATTACGGTTTAAGTCTATGGATGGTTTTAGCAATCTTATTACGAGCTGTATAATTGTCAGATGGCGCGCTAATAACGTTGCATTTGATGAAAAACAGATAATTCCTAGGTAAAAAAAATTAAAACGAAATAAGAGAAGAATCTGTTTAAATAAAGAACAATGGCAGGTCTCCATACTAAGAATTGTCTGGGATCAAATTGAAGCGTCCCGTAATGAAAAAAATGTTAAAAGATTTGGCGTTAGCTCCAGAATCTATAAATGAGACTATTTTCTTTGGGGAAAGCCGGAAAAAAAAGATTTCAGTGTTTGAATTTTTTGGTTATGAATGAACATCAAACAATATTTGTCTATAAAACATCGCAGATTGAAATCAAATCATAAAGAAATGGATAATGTGGTTTGGTCTTGGGTTTGGTCTTATCAATTAGACCACGCCACCTTAAATATTCGAAATGAGAAATGATAAACAAAATGAGCAAAACAAATTCTAAACTTCTTGTATGTTTACGAAAGCTGGGCGTGTATTAAAAAAAATGTACCTACCTACTTGCCCCGTAAACACAAAAAAACTGAGGATTTTAATAAATACCTAATGTTGGATAATCCACACAGCATCATCTAGCCCGAAGCTAAGCAGAGCAGATAACTTATATACTTAAAACAATATATATAGGTATACCTACATTAATAGATATTTTTTTATTTTACATAGAAAATGCCCATGCACTAGCCAGACACAGTGCAGTATCAATCAAATCAGTCCATAAACAGTCCAGGTCGGGTGTAAATACGTATGTAAATACGTCGCCTGTGGCTTCCGTAATTCGGGTAAAAATAAATAGAAAACCAAAATATAAACACAAAACACAGCAGAGATGAAAAACGCCGAAGTCTCGGAAGGATTCTGTCAAAGAGAATAAAACCACTACGTTCTAGATTCTGAGGCGTCTTGACAGACAACTGCTGACAACATGACACTATCAAAGACAAATCAAAGACAAATGATACATTGCATTCAATAATTGTACCCGTACCACTAATAAAATGGTAACATTTCGAATGTACCTAATTCGAATATCATTTGATAAGCTTTTAAATATCATAAAATAACTCCGGCCTTTACGAGAAGGTGTGAATAATTGAAAAATCGTAGAAAATTTATTAAATTTGATTCGTATACATCAGATCCATGGACGCAAAAAAAAGTTTAGACCAAATTCTGCCATTGTTCTTTATAAATAATGCTGGACAATTCACACATCTGGCCCCAAGCTAAGCAGAGCCTGTGTTAATCGGTACTAGATACATGATAATTATATATAATAATTAATAATATACGAGTACACATAGATTGATATTTTTTTACTATACATAGAAAACAACCAGAACATCCTGAACAAATATCTGCAGATCGTACAAATATTTATTGTGGTTTATTGGTATATTGGTTTTATATTTCTTACTTCGAACAACATAACATGCATTACTTTAATAGTTATAATATTTTTATTCTAGAGTCTATCTAAATAAAAGTTTTCATCAAAGTGATAAAATAAACAGACTTAAAAGAATTTAGTCAGTCCTCGATATTTAAATGTGAATTAAAATTTTAAATTAGACGGGTTCCATAAACTTAGATTTAAATGCGAAAGTGGAGATATACCCATCTCGAAAGATTAAAAGCAATCAGTAAAATAATAAACCCCAAATTGCCAATTAATAACCAGATTTCTAGAGCAGGTGTTCCTATGTAAAAATCATGTTTGGCACGTGGAAAGTACCTACATTAAGTACCTAGCTAGACCATCTTGCAGAGTTTGTCTTACATAACAGGAGTACAGTCGGAAGAAAAGTATATTACGAGAAGAAGAATTCAAAATCGATAGAAGACTGAGCCAATTCCAATAGGTGCCTATACCACAATTGGTTAAATATTATTATTCGACGACCACTGTGGCGCGGTGGGCGAAGGTCCGCCTGCGACGCAGGAGGTTGCGGGTTCGATTCCCGCCTCTGGACAAATATTTGTACGATCTGCAAATATTTGTTCAGGGCTTCTGGTTGTTTTCTATGTATAATAAAAAAAATATCTATCTATTTAATAATATTGTATTATGTATATCAGTCATCTAGTACCCATAACACAAGCTCTGCTTAGCTTGGGGCTAGATGATGCTTTGTGGATTGTCCAGCAATATTTATTTATTTATTTAATATTTATATATTAAAATAAAAACAGTTTTCAACGTCACATACTGTCAGTCAAAATCAAAAATTCAAAATCAAAGTGCTTTATTTCCTTTAGACCTTACAGGACTCTTGGAGATTACTGGCAGTGCTGAAAATAAAATCTACTGGTTTTCCTCATAACACTGAGGATGAAACCAATTCGATTATTTTAAACTGTGCGTTAGAACCGGAGACAAATTTAATTGGTTGAAAATACCGCGTACTCCATTTAGAGCTGGCTCGAAAAAGAGAATAGTTTTGTAAGCGACTGTACTGCGTAGCCTTCAGGCCGGTCGCTGGCACAGTATATTTTAAGCAATGAGGCGCACGCTGCCGTATCAATCACTGTTTACTTTGTCAAATGCCTTATTCGAAAATTTATACGAAATATTGAGGCCCCTTAGGCGGAACAAATAAACAGCGTGTCACAGTTTGTAGTAGTCATCGAATTTTTTAGTTCACGTTAAATTGACTTCCTGATCGACCTAAATTTATTTTAGTTTTCATGGCACTGGATAAAATGGCGCAGTGAAGGTCTATTACCTACTGAAACGTAGCTTGCGGGTTCAAAGTGCAAACGTGGTTTTCCCTGGATGTTTTAAATAGCTTCTGCAGGGTTTTTTCGCAATCGCATTTCCGGGATAAAATCTATCTCCTTGCCAAATTTGCTAATATTAAGTAAGATACATTCAACGTAGGTACTAGTGGTTTCTTTTTCACTTCTAAAAATTTATGTGACAAGAAAATAACGCCTTATTGCTTATTTCATAATAATTTACTATATGAAATCTTACTTGTCGAGCTTCTAGCTTATTTTGTGATCCTACAGAAATAATGTTATTGAAATAGACCTTTTAGTCATGAGCAGTACCTAAAAGACAGACGGACACATATTTTAATAAGTATTAGTATCGCCGATAACGAATTTCGCTTTTGAATCAGAAGCTAAAATCTTGATCAACGATCATAAGTTATAAGATCAAAGTAATCAAAGTAGCATCAAATTATCGAATTTTACACCTGGTGCATAAAATTATTTATATTTTTGCTAAATTTTAATACCCATGCGCAGCCGGTACCGCTATTTTATACAACAGTACGAGGTTAAGTCAACTTTGATTAAAAAACTAAATAATAATAATCACTCTTCTGCTAAAGACGATAAAAGAAATGCTCAGCTCTCGACAAGCTGTCAAGCAATCAGCTCCAGTCTTCAATCAAAGTTAACTGACCGTATCATGAATCACTGACAACACCCACAAGTTTTTTGCGACTATCCGTACACAGATACACAATAATTTTTCTAGTAGTATATGTGTGTATACGAGTAATGTATATGAATAATAATAATCAGCCTAATCCAGGATTAGAGTGATTATCAAGAAATCAAGGGGCAGTGGAAGGTCCTTAATGCTAGAACCACATTATTGTGGTGTTTTCAGAAGCATATCGGTTTCATACATTTAGTTCGGTAATTACCAGATATGATATTAAATATAAATAATGCTCGACAATCCACACAGCATCATCTAGCCTCAAGCTAAGCAGAGCTTGTGTTATGGGTACTAGATGACTGATATACTTAATAAAATTATTATATGAATAGATATTTTTTTATTATAAATAGAAAACGGTCAGAACACCCAGAACAAATATCTGCAGATCATACAAACATTTGTCCCGAGGCGGGAATAGGAACCGCAACCTCCTGCGTCGAAGACTGCCCTTCGCCGCGATCCATATAGGATTCTAACATAGACCATCTCAGCAAGGATCAACCGATTCCATTTAGAAAACAGATGAGATCTTTTCGGAAATCCATTTCATACTTATTTACGAGAAATTAACTTAGGTACCCTTTTCATGAATAAACGGCTGAACGGTTCTTATTAAAATCTGGCAGGATAATAATTCCTTATTAAAAGCTGCTGTGTGGTGCCGGCATAGAATTTAACCACCCCCACTCTTCCGGTGGGTGTCGTAAGAGGCGACTAAGGGAAACACTCTGCATAAAAACAACACCAAACTGCGATCCCCAACCCGCATGCACAGTTTCGGGATTATATGGGCAATAACCCCCAAATGATGAATAATGCCATCTATAGCGCTCATTAGGAGAGGCCTAGAGGTCCAGAAGTGGACTATTAATAGACTGATGATGATGATTAAAAGCTTGGGGAAGGACATAAGCAGCGTTTATACTCGAAAAACGCGTGCGCAGCCGCGAGTAGAAGCTAGTTTATATCTAAACATGTAACGTTAACAGGCCGTCCAAGAAACAGTTTAAAGTTCATTCACAACATTGCTGATAGACCCTCATGGTGTTTTTCACACCGAAAAAATTCAAATCTTGAAGTTTATAGTATTATATCTGCTCAGATTATAGACTCTGACCTATAGAGATAAGGTACCTATAGGTAGATATTAATCGCAGACAATAAAAAGGCGCGGCGGTACGGCTTGACTGGTGTGAATGCGAATCTACACCAATTAATTTCGTTGAATCATCGTTTAAAGCTGTTTCCTATTAAAATCCTGTAAACATTCTCTATTCTTTATTATACACGCATCAACATATAATGAACTTAAACTAAAAGGTTATGTACATAGGCGAGCTTAACCCTGAAAAGAGTTTTCTTCCAGTAAACCTAAGAGTTATAGGAGAGGCGATGGAACAGATGGAGGAAGTGTACAAAGAATGAGTCGGAATGACAAACTAAACATATGTTTCTGACAATTAAAATTCTTGTAAAAATTTTGTGAATTAGGTAGTTTAAAGCAGAAGAAAGAAGACTGACTTAGAAGAAATGATGGCTGGTCGTCCAACACAAAACCCATGGTTTACCTTCTTTAACTAGTGAAATAAACATTTAAGTGAAAAATAAATCAAAGAACTAACACCTAATTTTATAAATTTACTGTTTAAAATTTGAGTTCTCTAAGTGTATATTTTGTAAGCCTAGAGAAATAAATTTATTGAAATCTGAAAATGTTTTAAAGAACAACATTGTTGAATTTCTTTTTTAATATTCTCTCTATCTACATAGCTATGTACCATGAATGACGGAGGATGTCATGTTGAACTCATAAAAATATGTATAGATGATAAAAGAAAATACTTTATTGCAGCACACAAATTGAGAGAATATTACATCTATACTAATATTATAAAGAGGAAAGATTTGATTGTTTGTATGTTTGTTTGTTTGTTTGTTTGAATTGAATAGGCTCCGAAACTACTGAACCGAGTTAAAAAATTCTTTCACCATTAGAATCCTTAATTTTCCGTGATGAACATAGGCTATATAATATTTTCAAAAAAGTTAGGGATCCGCATGAAAAATTCAATAATTGAACCGTGGGCTGTATATTCAACCTCTTTTTCTATTATGGCGCGTCAGAATAGAAAAATAGGTTGTATAGCGCACGGTGCTTGCTTTTTCTCTACGGCCAGTGTCAGTTTTGGAATGTCGAGTCAGAGTCAAAAACCCCAATGCTGTTAAAAAAAGTAAAGATCAGTATGAAAACTGTAAAACCCATCGTTTTAGTGTGTATAATTTCTGAAATTTTTGTTTAATACCCGTGCGAAGCCGGGGCGGGCCGCTAGTATTTTAATAAACAAACATGATGTAAATTATGATGTAAAACATAAGAAACTAAATAGGGCTAGGTGATGCTGTGTGGAATGTCCAACAATATTTATTTATTTAAACAATAAATCCTAATGTTGGAGACCAAATTATCAGAACAAATTAAATACAGTCATAATCATTAAATCAATCAAACATGTATCAAGAGTTGGATTCCAACAATAACTAACCTGTTTTTGAATAGAGTTGTAATATTGGTTTATTGATTTGAATTAAACCTGTTTAAAGGATTTTTCAGATGATGTAATTTAATATAGCATATTGTAATACAATAGACCGCTGTTGGTTAAAAAACAGATGGAAATATTCTACTTATTTCAGATTTAAGATTTCAATATCTTACAAAATACGCACAAATAAGTGGCACACAAGTGGTATAAAATTCCACTGATTCTTCATAATAGAAAGTTCATAATAAAAATATGGTTCTTCCAACACTAAATAGGTTCGTAGTTCATAGCTTACATTTATAATGAAGAAATATGGTGTTATTGATTTTGTCTTCCCTTGAATTGAAAGAAATATTCTGATCTTCTCTGATAAGTATTTTTTTACAGATTATGAACTGTTTTATATATAAAATGTCTTATTGTGTCATAATTAATATGATATTTTTTTTATTTACTTATACTTACTAGACAAGTAGGTAGGTACTACTTACCTTGGTATACCTACATATATTTATCATAGACAACCTTGGTCTGTGGATCAATACCAGAAAGAAGCATTATCAAGATGCTGGCTACTTTGCCTAGAAGTATGGCAATGCTGATGCGCTCCGCTAGATTCACCAGCTCTCGGCTCGTGCATTGCTCCCATCAGATGCTTTGACAATTTTTTGCATTATTTTTTACCTATGTAAAATAAGTTTTCTAGCTATATTTTGTCTTTAATTTTGTCAAATTTGCATAATTTTTTTCCTGGAAGTCTTCTACTTTAACCTCGGAGGAGGGTGTTATCATCTGCGGCACAGTTTTAAAACTTCTTCAGCTGTAACAATTTTTGTATGTTCCATAATAAACAATTTATTATTATTATTAATGCAATGGCATCTGTTGCTGAAATCATATCACATGACATGACTGACATCACCTAACAATCTTTAATTCTATTAATTTATATCTATTCATACTAATATTTTACTAGCAGAATCTATAACTATATTCCGTTTACTTTTTATTGTTGATGGTGTTTTATCTTGGGAGTTTATAAAATAGTATGCTACTGTTTATTCATAAAATAATGTCTGTAAAAGCGCAGGAAGAAGAAATAAAAGTGATTTTTCAAAGTAAAAACTACAAGTCTTGGATGTTTCAACTTAGTTTTGTCCATATTCGTCTAAGAATTGTTGTTGTTTTTACATTTTGAGGTTAAGAATTCGGACTTTACTTATGTCATGAAAACTTGGGTAAGTACGTGATCATTAAACTTTTCACTTCTTGATAATGATTATATATGAAATAAAGGCAACTAAAAGTCCATGAAATACATTGTAATACTAAGAAATACTTCAGAATCATGGATAGAACTTTCGAAGTTGGATACCGCCATCGTATTAATCTTTAATTAAGTACCTGCATAGAATCCGCGCTGATGATTTCTCCACCGAATTTTTGTGCTAATTCCACACCCAATTTAGTTTTTCCCGTTCCTGTAGCACCTAAAACTATCACCATTGGGAGTTTAGAAGAAATCACTGCCCGGAGAGCCATTGTTTTGCTCCAAACGCACGAAGTTCACTATTGTTTTCATTCTTTGATTTTGACAGACATCACTTCAATCCGCTCTGATACACGCAGCCACAGGAACCAATTTCTAACGTTCCGATCACAGTTTGTTAAATAATGAAAGGTTTTTTATCTTGAATGCTTCTTTTTACTAAAACTTGACAAATTACCTTTTAGAGTAGATTGAAGATCTGTAGGTGTACATGGGTACTGCTGGACATAGGTCTTTTCACATTTTGTCAATGTTTCAAACTACATTAAGTAATAGGTAGGTTTTATGTAGGTTGGTTCATTATTGAGATAGCCTTATCTAGGTATTTACTATTGAGGTACTTAATTAGGTACCTACTCTACCTACCTTGGTATTTATTCAAACAAATTAAACAGAGCACACATTTTTTTGCGACTCACTTCGCTTGCCGTATATGTCTGTTGAAGTTTCCTCTCGAACCAATTTTCTGCCTACGGCTTGTTGTCGGTAACTGGTAACAGTTAGTGGTCTATGACATGCCAAAATGTTAGGTAAAAGTAGTTAAGATCCAGTTATAGGTACTACCTACACCGGACCTACCGCGCCAGGCACAAATGTGGGGTAGGTACCGACTTTATACATGCGCGGCTATAGATAATACCTCTCTTGCATAGAATAAGTATTAATTATAATATCGACTGAACAGGACCTTACTCCAGAACCGAAATCACATTATTAAAATTTCACTTTCCTTTATAAGATCACAGGACATCATAAATACTTACCAGCCAGCGGTTCTTTCGCAGGTAGTTAGAATTTGAGCAGTTTGATTGGCATAGTGCCAAGACTTCCAGAGCTCGTATGGAAATGTTTCTTGTAGAGGCAGGCACAAGTTACCTTCCTACTAAGTACAACAGAACTGTTTATTTTGAACTAGCTTCCACCAGCTGTTTTGCACGCGCTTTCCATAATTAAAAGTTGCCCATGTCCGTTTACATCCCAGCCAAATTACATTAACACTTTTATGACCAAGACACAGGTTTCTGTCGGAACCAGCACGTGACTGCGGTCGGACTGGCTGGACAGTGAAGACATTAAGAACAGTCAGCTGTTATGCGTGAAAAGGTAACTGACGGAACTACTTTCGCTTTTATAATACTTAGTAGTATTAAGATATGTACGGAACCTACGAGTCAGTACTGCCCAGCTGTTAAGTCTGCCAATACGTGTGTAAGGCAAGTTACCTATGATATGGATTTCTATTAAGAGATAAACCTTTTTGCATCTATTTCACTACCAACACAGGCCTTCTGTTAGATACCTCACTAGTTCATAGAAAACTAATTTGGTTCCAGTCTCGTAAGTTTGCACGCAGGGTAGCGTGATCTAAGATTCAGAATCAAGCAAGTAGATTTTTCTTAAGTTCGTTCGTTGTCCTATGCTAATTTTGTGACCTACTTGGCTCAACACCTTTGGTAAATACCTATCTATATTATTGACCTACTTCGACGAGGGATGGGAAAGGCTCGATAAAATGAAAAGTCATCGATCTTTTTTTTTTGTCGGACCAGATAGAATCCGGGCAGCTAACTCTCGAGTACCACACAGGTACATAATCACAGAATCTAACACTGATTTCACTCCCATTACATCAAACAGTATAAAAATTATAATCAATCAACCAACAGCCCCCAAACTCTATTCCAATCCGACTTTATTATTTATTTATATGTAATGATTATCTTAATGTTTCATACATTAATTAAGGAACAAAAACCAAAAAAAAAACTTCTTTTATATAATAGTATCCAAAAAATAGACGTGGTAAGTACACATGTCCTTAGATTATAACGCCGCTTCAGAGATTGCAGGGTACAACTTTAATATTAGGCGGAATCTATTTTGCGCCCTGCATTCTCTGTAACGGTGTCGGTCGCCGCCACCGGAACCCTACCTCTATATTCATACATACAACCCGCCATATCCAACATTATACAAAATTGTACATCCAACAAATGGCATTCCTTTCCGGCGACGGCTAGGTGGAAAATCCTTACTATAACGGATACTATACAAAGAAAAATAATAAAAATTAAACTATAAACATCACTTACCAACCTTATTTATAAAATGTACAAATAATCATGTGTTATGTATAAACTTTTTCGCGCCTATTTTTATATTTTGGCAGTGGTGGAAATGTGCCTTGTCACAATAATGTGTAGTTTTGATTTACTATTACATATTATCTCGATTCGTCTGCCGATGTATAAAGCTGTCATTTCCTTATGATTAAACTTTTAACTACTGACTTTTTCTTATGTGAAAACTATTTTAAGACTGGTTATATATCACCAAGATGAAAAACCAGTTTACATTTTGGATAACTAAAATTATCTTTAAAGATATTTTATGTCAAGATAAACAAAAAAAATAAATGCAGGTACAACATTCGAGAATTTGCAACTCTCCAGTAAGAAACTAAACAATTACTAGAAAAAAACTCGTACATTTAAAAAAAAATCTTAAAGAAGACATACATCTAAGTTCTATCCTCTATTATTTACATTTTATGTCTAGTGGAAGATAAACTGCGAATCTTTAACACGATAACTATATCTCCTCGTGTACTACTACTTAGAACAACACTATTCCTACATAATATTTCTCACAAAAAAATATTTCTTGCAACTAATTCGAGTATAAACCTATTTTTCTTTATCAAATGTACATATAGCAAGGCACATTCCGCACACAATTAAAGCCTTCGAACATACAAAACTGCTGACCATGTGCTTGATAAAACATCAACCTCTTTTGTAAACCTGAACAGAAAAATAAAAATACTACGCCATTTTTATCTTAACCACACAAATCAAAAAGTGATCAAAATAAATCCGGTTGCATATCTTTAAATAGACTATAAAATTATTTTTATTTTTCACGTCAGGTTATTATCGCGAGTAGGTACATCACTAACTTACTGCATTATTTTAAAAAATATATCGTAAAGAAATGCAAAATTTACTATTCGTAGGTACTATGAGGAACTATGTCTTGGTTATTTTATTTTTACTTATCCGTTTAGAGTTTTTGATGTTGTTATCAAAATACACAGTCTATAATTATTCAGACGAATTTGTCACTGAGATTATAATCACTGTCAACTGTGTGAGGTAATTTAAAATTTTATTTTGAATCACATGACCACTGATCAAAATTAATAAGAAGGTATACTAATGATACAATTATGAATAATGCGATGATCGTACGAATAATTGTTACTTTTAAAAAGTGCATGATCCCACCAACCCGTTAGCAAGAACTTGAATATTTTAAACGCGCGCTAAATTGCGCAAAATATCTATGTACATATCTTCCTTAAGTATCTAGAGCTAAACCAAGTTTCTAAGAAAAATACAACAACAACCCTTAGGGTGTGAAATTTAATTTAGCTATAGTTACCACCGCGTAAGGTCGAAAAAGTATCGATAGAATATTACATCGATATTCGCATGAACTTCTCTTGCTGACAGAGTTGTGTATGACGTACAAATACATACATAAAATATATACCTAATTCATTAAAATTTATATTTAACGAATTGTCAAGAGTCTTTTTATAGTAAGCCGATGTGCATTCATGATCGCATACAAAATATTCCCGAATCGCTTCAATAATTATTATGGTCCAATAATGTCATACATTTCCAGTTATCGATAAAATAGTGACGTGAAGTTAATTGCGTGACTAAAATGTAAAAATATATTCAGTGTTACAATTTACAAAATAACAAAACACTACAAAAAAGAAACCGTAAGCGAGCTATACCTAGTGTAATTTTAAACTTATTAATATCAAAGTTAAAACAATCGTATTGATATCACTGTCCCGCCCTCGCGAGCTAAGGTTTAAAATATATAAAATGCTACAATTACTCGGGCCGAAAACATATAAGTGGCCATACGGCTCTAACTGCCCGTAAACCCTCCTACAGCCACCTCTATCGAGCCAGAGACGCGTTTGCCGACTACCCTCCATCTGATATATATACAGCGTTGACGAGCTCCCGTGCTGCTCGATCAGACGTAGGTACCTACTTAGTACTAAATCCTCTAACAGAACCCTTCATCTTGGGCACTGTAAATGCTTTCGGATCAATACTTAAATATAATGGAAGGTCCAGTAAAAAATCTTTATCCTTTTCAAAGCAAACATTCAAAAGTTCATACCTTTTCTTTCTGTCGACTTGAAGAATCTGTAATGTGGTAATCCCAACTATGTATAATTTCATGAAATATTCAAAAAAATGTAAGAGGTAAAACCAGTCTACTAGTTTACGAAGCAGTCTGTACTATTTAAGACATTTTACTGAAGACCTAGGATTTATTGTAATTACAGTTTTATGGCTCACTTTGGCACTGCAAAACCCTTTGAGCAAAACAAACCAGCGGTTATTGCTTCACACCCTTATGAAAAATATCGCCAGAAGCAGAGTAAGCCGTAAAAGCTGACTTTATTATGACAACAAACTCCCGACATCTTTGAAGGACTCGTGCATACAAAAATCATCCAGCCGGCGGCCCCGCGACCACCATGAGGATGAAGGTACAAAACTGGGGCACGAGTTCGTCCCCCCGGGGGGCTGCCCGCAGCCTCGGAGCGAGGCTTTCGTACAGAAGCCGGTCCCGAAAGTGTCAGCGAGCTGTACTCAGCAGTTCCCGTGCGCCGCGGTGTGCGGCGCGGGGCGGGGCGCTCAGTAGGAGCGGTAGCGCGCCGCCATCATAGTGCGGAGCTTCTTCAGCTTGGTCATGAGCTGGTTCTGCTTCTTGCGCAGCTTCTCCCGCTCCAGGTCCTCGAGGTGCAGCTTGCGGCAGAGCGCGGCCGCCTCGCGAAGGATCACCACCTTGGGCGCGCGCTCCTTGTCCCGCGTCGCGGGGATCTGCTTCTTGAGCTCGTCGAAGAGGTTCTTGAGTCCGATGCGGCGCAGGCGCTCCATGTCGTTGTGTATGGAGCGGCGCTCCATCTCGGGCGCCTCGGTCTCCGA